>CM060898.1:132531863-133131863 GCA_030762935.1 Hymenopus coronatus | reverse complement strand
ATGGAACTGTGTTCATATGGTAACCAGCTTTTAAAAGGTTTGACTATCGCTTTAGCCTAGTGTATTCCCTTATTTTCTTTCTGTTTAGGAGGAAGCAAGTAATAAGACCATTCATTCTTATGTTTATCTCGATTAGCATGATATAGATCAAATAATCTTTTGTCACAATATTTGGTAGAGAAAGTCATAGGAATGAACCACGTTAGATTTGTTTTTATTTTTGACTGACATTTAAAATGCATTAAATAATATGAGAAAGACAGTTTACATGGTAGCACCTCTTGTCCGGAGCTCAAATTTCCGGTTATGTTTATTTTCTTCTAAACGTAAACAATAATAAATGATAACTTCATTAAAATTAGAATTTATTGTTTTAGTTTATTTATTATTTTTTATAATTATATGGTAATAATATATGGAGAATTATATATAAGAGTAATGTTTTGTCTTCCACTCACAGATAAAATAATTAAATTGCACTCGGTACTTTAAATAATGTACCAAATATCATTGGAGCAAATGGAAGTGTATCACCCTTCCCACATGTACCGCCATCATAATTATGTAGAATCATTCCCTATCCCTGCAAGTAAGTACGGGGCAATGAATGTTTAATAGTACAGTATTGAAATATCTGATGTGATCCATTCAATGACTTTCTCTGCATCTCTATCACAATTTTTATTGAAAAGCTTATTCTTCTATCTACTTCATACTAATTGAAATAAAATTAACAGAAATGATCATCTTTTTACTTGCTTCGTTATAAGTAGAAGGGTAATAAGGGAATACAGTAGGCTAAACCGACAATCAAATGTTTTAAAATATGGTTGCTATCTTTTAGGGGGCCAGGAATTGACAAGTTCCCGTATGAGAGGAGTGTAAGTATTTTAAAACCGAAATCAATAATAAGCAATATTTCAAAACGGTCAACTCGACAAAAATAATGTATATAACATAAATTATATGTTTTAACGAGATCTACGTTTTTGGTAACATGATTTACCGGTTTTGCAAAACTCCGTTAAATTCATCCAGTATAAAGATTTTATAGGCTATTCCCAGAAAATTCAAGACACACAATTTTATTTTTCATGTAAATATTTTTAATATACGGCATTTTAATCAAAATTGTTGGAGCCATTTTTGAGAAAATCAAAATTTTCGAACTTTTTTCCATGTAAAGGGTAGTTTGGGGTGGGGGAATTTTCCTCAAAATCTTCGTATCGTATCTTTGGAAGATACTAAATCTATATACGAATTTGCTTCTTTACCTACTTTTCGTTTTAGAGTTATCGTATTCACGGACACACGGACACACACAGACCGTTTTCTAAAACTGCTTAATTGGATACAGGGGAACCTAAACGTCTACTTCCGGTGAAACCTCGGTATCAGATTTTTGGATGGAATGCAATACCTTCTCTATACACTATATACATAGTACGAGCAGAGAAAGTAAAAAAGAATAGTCGGAAAATATTAAACTTGATATTTAAATTTAGTATCTTCCAAGGATGCGACACGAAGATTTTGAGTAACTCCTTCACTCATAATTACCCTTAGCATGGAGAAAGTTGGAACATTTTGATTTTCTCAAAATGGCTCAAACGATTTTGACTAAAATATTGTATATTTAAGATATTTACATACCAAATAAAACGTGTATCTTGAATTTTCTAGCATTAGTCTCTGAAGATCTCTTAATTTTGAATGACTTTTGCATAACTGTTAAAGTGAGTGATAGACAAAGTCTTACTTCACAAAAACTGCTGATCTCGTTAAAACTCACAATTTATATTACACATTTTTTGCGACCAATTTACCTTTTCTCAAATAGTCCTTGTTATTCGTTCAGTTTTAAAATACTAATCTTTTCTCATACAGGGATTTGCCAACTCCAGATCATGCAGAGAAACGAATTTCAAACCCATAGCAAACAGCTTTTAAAAGAGTTGACTATCACTTTAGCCTAGTGTATTCTCTTATTTTCCTTATGCTTATAAGAAAGCAAGTAATAAGACTATTTCTGCTAATGTTTGTCTCGACTATTATGAGGTGGACAAAAGAATTAACTTTTTAACTATAATTTTTACAGAGATGTAGAGAAAGTCATATGAATGAAACGCATTATATTTTTTCCTTAGCGCTTAAAAATGACAAATATTGGGAAAGCATGCTAAAATTAGAGCTGGAACCTTTTCTTTCACAGATTTTCTCTCTCTATTAATTGCAGTTCGTGTATTATCAGTGTTCGCCACCTGTGGTGCTGAATGCTATAAGAAGCCCAATAAATAACTGAAGCCATATATAAGCAAGTTCTTCAAGAAACTGTACAGAAAGACCACTATAGAATTATGTAAGCAAATAGAATAGAAAGGCGACTACGTGACTGTATCAGCAAATTCTTCAAATAAATGCACAGGAAGATTACTATAGACTTAGGTAAGGAGATAGTACAGAAAGACAACCACGCAACTGCATCAGCAAGTTCTTCAAGTAAATGTACACGAAGACCACTATATCATTTGTAGGCAGATGATGGAAAAAAACAACTGTTATCAGCAAGTTCTTCAAGTAAATGTACACGAAGACCACTATATCATTTGTAGGCAGATGATGGAAAAAGACAACTGTTATCAGCAAGTTCTTCAAGTAAATGTACACGAAGACCACTATATCATTTGTAGGCAGATGATAGAAAAAGACAACTGTTATCAGCAAGTTCTTCAAGTAAATGTACACGAAGACCACTATATCATTTGTAAGCAGATGGTACAGAAAGGCAACTGTTATCAGCAAGTTCTTCAAGTAAATGTACACGAAGACTACTATATCATTTGTAAGCAGATGGTACAGAAAGGCAACTGTTATCAGCTAGCTCTTCAAGTAAATGTACACGAAGATCACTATAGCATTTGTAAGCAGATGATGCAAAAAGACAACTGTTATCAGCAAGTTCTTCAAGTAAATGAGCACGAAGACCACTATATCATTTGTTGGCAGGTGATGCAAAAAGACAACTGTTATCAGCAAGTTCATCAAGTAAATGAACAGGAAGACCACTATATCATTTGCAGGCAGGTGATGCAAAAAGACAACTGTTATCAGCAGGTTATTCAAGTAAATGAACAGGAAGACCACTATATCATTTGTAGGCAGATGATGGAAAAAGACAACTGTTATCAGCCAGTTCTTCAAGTAAATGTACACGAAGACCAGTATATCATTTGTAAGCAGATGGTACAGAAAGGCAATTGTTATCAGCTAGTTCTTCAAGTAAATGTACACGAAGACTACTATATCATTTGTAAGCAGATGGTACAGAAAGGCAACTACGTAACTGTATCAGCAAGTTCTTCAAGTAAATGTACAGGAATATCATTATACAATTTGTAAGCAGATTCAACTGAAAGCAACTTAGCAACTGTATCAGAAGGTTTTCCAAGTATTAATAAGAATGGCAATTGCAAAACTTCAGCAGATATTTGTGGTAACCTCCCTATATTATCACCAGAGCTAGGAATTCGTACCAATTTCCTTGTGCAGAGTAAGCGCAGCCAGACTTAGCATTCGGCGCTACTTGCGCGAACAAAGGTCAGTGTAGAGTGCAACCCATTACTGCAAAACAGCTATCACTGCATAACACAGAACCACGTTGGTAGGAAGGAAGGCATTCGAATAACATCTTTGCTCTGCTCAAATTTGAGCAAAATTAATTTGTTTTATAACCATAGTGAATTTTCTAGCAGTGCACTTATGCATATTCTTATTCAGAAATGTGGCCGCGCCGTGGCCGAATGGTTAGACCACTCGCCTCTCACCTAGACGGCCCGGGTTCGATCCCAAGCGACCGTATGTGAGATTTGTGGTGGACAAAGTGGCGCTGGGCGGGTTTTCTCCGGGTTCTCCGGTTTCCCCCACCATCGCATTCCACCGGTGCTCCATCTTCATTCATGTATCATCAGTGTCACCGCCTGCGGTGCCGTAAGTAGTTAAAGCGGGTGTTAAACACTACAAAAAAGTATTCAGAAACCGATGGCAATTCTAGTAACAAACTATCAAGAGCTGCTTCACAGAAACATATTGATTTCAAAAGTATTCAGAAAGTTACCCACAACTATTACACTGTTATAGTCCAGAAAGGTATAGAGCTGAACTGAATCAGTGCTGCATGAATCTGAGCTGTCAATATAGATCAACAAAGACATGAGTATCCTACCTGAAATAAAGGTGCAATTGAAAAGAATGCAGGGTTTGGTGTGGTGTATCGCATACACGCTGCACTTGTAGATCCCAACAAATGCTACTTACTTGGTGATACTGATACATTATGCAAAGTGGAACGAATTTTTTCGCATTACAAATCTTGTTTGACGGAAAGTAGAATGAGGGTTTCATTTGAAAGACTTGAGAAGTACATATAGTTTTCAGTAATACGCAGATGAATAAAGATTCAGTTTAATTTCTGCTTTCGTTTTTCCCGGTAAGAGTCTGAAGACATTTAAAAATTAATTTTATTATTTGGATATTATTTTACATTCGATGAGTAAATATTATCTACAATTCATGTTATAATTGCTTGGGTGTTTTCATAATGTACATATGTAAAGAAGAAAATCAGAGTCAGCCTTATATATGTAATTTGTATGTTATACATAATGATTTGCTTTTACGAGTGCCTCATAAGTCATTTTTGTTCTCTGGAAACAGTCCTGTTGACTTGACAACAGGCTTGTTTACCTCCCCCCTCCCTATGTTCTTTTCAATGACTGGTATCAAACGGTCGGTCGCAACCTGTATGCGGAGCGGCGAACGGTACGAACTTCCTAGCTCTGATTATCTCAAAGATAAAGTCACTTATATTAAAAGGGAGAGAAGAATTGCATCCTTAAAGACTTAATGTCTTGTTATTTCGAGGACAGTACACCAATTGACAAATACATGAACCAAATATCTGATACAACCTGTTCAACTGGGCGGGGTTCACACCCAAGACCTACAACTCCAATACCACGTTTGGCCTCCTGCAGAGGCTGTTAGATGTGCACGAGATGACATTTCCCATCATAGCGGTGTGATTCATTGCAGCAGAAGAGACATAGGGTCGCTGTGTGTACGTTTTATACGCGCACGTAATATGGCAGTGCTTCTGTAACAGGTTCTGTTATATAATGTTGAAATGTGGAGCACCGGGGTTGTTGTAACTCTGCGGGACCTTGAACCAAGCCACGCACACTCCTTATAAAGCCGTTACACTCTCCACGCTGCATAGCACTTGCACACCAGGAAACTGACCAATCAGAGCGCAGTGAAGTGAAATAGCTCTGTGACAGTCATTACCAAATTGGTCAAAACAAGAACTCGTACCAGTGATCATGTAGATTAATTATTACAAGCGCTGAAACGTGTTTTTCATGCAATGAGACTGTAAAGGTCAGAGAAAATTGTTCTCACAGGTAATTGAAACTTAGTAACTATGACAATTCAGCTCCACTATTAAAACGCCAATGGAATGGCCGAGATTAGGCAATTTTAACGAATCACGGTCATCTGACTGGAGCGACATTGTCAAAAAATCTTATCGCACCTGATGTTCATTTCTTTGAAATCTTGTCGCACCTGAAGTTCGTATGTTTAATCTCCTGTCTTGGTTATTGGTAACTAGGTGGCAATTCAGTCAGCCAACCTTCACTTTTAATAACTGTCAGTTTCATAATTGTACTTTCAATTAATTCAGTTACAATGTTTATGTAAAGTTTTATGCAGTTCATAATTTAGTTACTTCTAAAAAGGAGTGAAAATGATCATTATTTGTATTTCTTTTGTATGAGATGAGTGCAATAACCTCAAATAAAATAACGTATGTTTGCATTTCATGTGTTAGTTATTAAAAGCTGAAATAAAATAATTGTTCCCTATTTCTATTGTTGCTATCGATATTCATCATTGGGTGTAGGCCATATCATAATTCAGGAGGTAGTGAAGAAAGAAAGAAAAAAAAACCTTCGGTAAATAAACATGCTTGAATGCGTCATCTACCATTTGAGAAGTAGTATAAGCATTAAAATCATAACCTGATAAAATCTCCCTTCCTATATATTATAAATATTAAAAGTCTATTTCACTGAATTGTCTCATCAAATACAACTTGTGTTGAACTGTAACTATGGATGCACGCTAGTCTAGAGTTAAACTATACGATGCTACCGTCAAAATGGCCTAGTGGCGCCATATTTGTGTGAGGCCCGGGACTTATCAGCCGACCCTCGTACATAAAATCTTCGTGGACTGCCACTCTAGTGATCATCTATAGATATCTCAATCTAAAGGTCCCGGGTTAGATTCGCAGCTGAGTTGAGGGAAATATTTACTTTCGCTGCCACATACATATTATGTAGCGATTAGAGAAGGTATTGCATTCCACCCAAAAATTCGATACAGATCCCACCCAAATACATATGTTAAGCTTCTTTGAATTTAAGGGGAGTCGAAATGGGTTTTTCATAATTTTTTTTTTTTCCATTTTCATGTTTTAATTGCATATGAATATTTCAAATCTCCCACTCATTTTGGTATAAGTTTCATAGAGGTAAACAGTTTAAAAGTATTGTTGAAAATAATCCAGCGTAGTAGTTTTTTAAAACTTTCAGGCACACTCACTTGGTAAAACATTAATAAATATGTAAATATTAGTATTGGAGGAGAGAATTTTTGTTTAAATTTTGATCGGGAAGTTTTACTTTAGATATTCGCAACATTCGTATCCCGTTCATATTTCCTTCATGTGAGAGTTTCGAAAGACTGCGAAGTTGTGTTTGGAAAATTAGGTTACATTTTTGCTTTCTCTACACGTACTATGTACATAGTATATAGAGAAGGTAAAAAAAAAAAATCATTTTTAGAATAATATCCGTGTGTGTGTGTGTGTGCCTGTCTGTCTGTCTGTTGGCTGTCTATGTGTGAGTCTGTGTGTATGTGTGTGTGACCAAACTTGGTATTTAGGTTTGGTGACTTCCAAGAATGCGACACGAAGATTTTCAAGAAAAATGGGCCCAACTACCCTTTACATGGAACCTTTTTCGAAAATTTTGATTTTTTCAAAAATGGCTCTAACGATTTTCATTTTAAATATCATATATTAAAGATATTTACACGACAAATAAAATGTATATTTTGAATTTCCTGGGAATAACCTCTGTAGACTACTTTCTTCTGGATGAATTTTATGCAATTTTGCATAACAGCTAAACCGTAAGAGATGGACAAAAATTAACTCACAAAAAATGTAGAGCACCTTAAAACACACAATTTATGTCATATACATGTTTTTCTTGGAGTTGATCGTTTTTGAGATATTCTTTGTTATTGGTTTCAGCTTTAAAATACTTATACTTTTCTCATACAGGAATTTATCAACTCCTGTCCATATAAACAAAGGAACTTCAGTCACATAGCAATAAGCTTTTGACTATTACTTTAACCTATGGTACTCCCTTATTTCGCTTCTACTTACAAGGAAGCAAGTAATAAGACTATTTCTGCTAATTTTTTCTCGATTAGCATGAAGTAAATAGAAGTATAAGCTTTTTAACAATAATTTGTTACAGAGTTGTAGAGAAAGTCATGTGAATGGAACACATCAGATTTTTTGCTAAATTTTATATTTGAAAGCAATTTATGAAGAAGTAAGGCTGTCTATACAAATGTCCCATTATCTCAGAAACTTGTTGACACTAAGGGCTGACATTCTTATCACTTATTTGCGCCATTTATATGCTTTATTTTAAAGAAAAAGTTTTTATGTATATATGGATTAGTTATTTTTTAAAAATTAAAAAAGCATCGTTTTTCAATAAAATTGTAAGCGGTTTATTAAAACAATTATAGTTTTCCGTCTAATGGACATAAGTATTCCATTTTTCTTCAATCAAGAGTAAAGGTATTGCTGAATATACCTTGAAAAATGTAGCTCGTTATATTAAACAGTTGCTGAGATAATGGGTCAAACTTTAATATTGGCAAGATATGGGATTTCAACTCCCCTTAAAAACAGTTATTTTCATAAAAAGGTATGTGTGTGTTTCTGAACAGCATTAACTCAAAAACAAAATTGGGAAAATAAGAAACTGGGTATTTATATTTGGTATCTTCCAAAGATGCAATAGGAAGATTTTCAAGAAAAATCCCCCACGTGAAGCACTGTAGAAATTATTTTCTCAAAAATGGTTCAAACAATTTTGATTTAAACATCACACACTGAAGATATTTACACGATAAGTAAAACTATATCTTGAGTTTTCTGGGACTGGCCTATAAATCACTTTATTCGGAAGTAATTTTATATAATCTGGTAATGTCCGAAAACGTACCGCACAAAAAATGCGTTTTTCTTTAAAAGCAACACAATTTATTCTAAATAGTCATTTTGTCCATAAACCATATCCGAGACATTCCTTATTATTTTATGAATAGTTTAATAATTTATCATTGTTTTAAAGTCCTATCGATTTTCAATTGTTTCTCATTATTGCATGGAAAAATTTGGAATTTCAAGACTATCATTTAGCGTTTAGTTATTATTAAACATTTGATCTTTGAATCTTGTAGCTGTTTCTGTAAACATTTATCGCGAAGGGGATATAAAAAAATCTAATTTGTTACATTTACATGAGTTTCTACAAGTATTCTGCAACAAATTCTCCCACGTTTATTCTTCTATCTACTTCATGCTAATCAAGATAAACATCAATAGAAGTGGCTTTATTGCATATTTTCTTATGGCTTCAAGGGGAATTAGAGAATGCACTAGGCTAAATGACAGTCAGGTGCTTTAAGAGCTGGTCGATATGCGATGGTCTTGAAGTTCCGTTCGACTTGTATCACCAGAATGAAAAAGAAGAGAAAGAAGAATGACGACTTCTTATTTGAGCAAAGTACAAGCATTGGAAAATCGTCAACTCTATAGAAAATGTATTTGATATAAATTAGGTGTTTGTGCAGTAACATTTTGTTCATCTCTTACGGTTTATCATTTATGCAAAAATCATCCAGAATGAAGTGAGCTTCAGAGACTATTTCAAGAAAATTTAAGATATACATTCAATTTGCCATGAAACCATTTTTAATGCATAGCATTTTCATAGAAATCATAAGAAGCATTTTTTGACAAAATCGGAAACTTGGAAAAATCTCCCATGAAAAGGGTAGTTAGAATTTGAGGAAATTTAGCGAAAAACTTTGTGTCATATTCTTAGAAGATATCAAGATTGGGTACTCAATCGACGTTTCTTCTTTAAGTTGTGCTATTCATAGGCACAAACAGATCCAAACACTGACCGTTTATAAAGGTTTCTTTTGGATTTAGGGGTCTTCAAAACAGGAATTTCCCTGACATATCGTTGTCAAGCTTTGGGTTAAATGTAATAGCTCTATGTAACTTCTACTTACTATTTTCATTGTGCGTGGTAGAGAAACTAATAAGATATTGCAAGAATGGCCACTATAAAATGAAAAAGTCACGAAAATGCAACGCATTAGATTAAAGCGAATCTGATACTCTCCATTCAGATGACTTTCTCTACATATCTGCAACAATTGTTACTTTCTCTACACGTACTAGTGTATAGAGAGGATATGGCATTGCACCCAAAAATTCGATACTGAGATTTCAAAGGTTTTGAGGCTTTCTGAATTAAAAAAAAAAACATTTTTACATTCTCTACACGAAGATTTTCAAGAAAATCCCCCCATTCCCAGCTACCCTTTACATGGGGCTTTTTTTCGAAAATTTTGATTTTCTAAAAAATGGCTCTAGCGATTTTGATTAAAACACCGTATATAAAGATATTTACCTGACAAATAATATGTATATCTTGAATTTTCTGGGAATAGCCTCTGAAGATTACTTTATTATGGATGATTTTTACAAAATTTTTTATAACTGCTAAACCGTAAAAGATAGACAAAAACTTACCCCCAACAAATGTAGAGCACATTAAAACAGACAATTTATGTTATAAATATTTTTTTCGTGGAATTGTACGTTTTTTCAGATGTTCCTTGTTTTTGGTTTCAGCTTTGAAAACTTTCTCATGCAGAAATTTGTCAACTCCTGTCCATATAAACAAAGGACGTTCAGTCACATGGCCACTGTCACTTTAACCTATGGTACTGCCTTTTTTTGCTTCTACTTACAAGGAAGCAAGTAATAAGACTATTTCTGCTAATTGTTTTCTCGATGAGCATGAAGTAAATAGAAGCAAAAGCTTTCTGACATAATTTGTTGCAGAGATGTAGAGAAAGTCATGTGAATGGAACACATCCGATTTTTAGAAAAATGTCCGTGTGTGTCTGTGTCTGTGGGCAGCATAGCACAAAAACGAAAAGACCATTAAATACCAAACTTGGTATTTAAGTTCGGTACCTCCAAGGATGTGACACGAAGATTTTCAAGAAAATCCCCCCACCCCCAACTACCCTTTACATGGAAAAAGGTTAAAAAATATTCACTTTCTAAAAAATTGCCGTAACGATTTCAACGACAAATAAAATGTTTATCTTCAATTTAATCTGAAAAGCCTCAGAAGACATGTTTATTCTGGATGGATTTTGCGGAATTTTGCATAAATCATAAACCGTAAGAGATAGGCAAAAACGTACCTAAGTAAAAATGTAGATCTTGTTAAAACACCGAATTCATGTTACATACCTTTTTTCGTGGTGTTGGCCATTTTTAGGGTATTCCAGCTATGAAAGACTTACAGTTTTCTCATACAGGAATTTGTCAACTCCTGTCCATACAGACAAAGGAACTTCAGTCACATAGCCATCAGCTTTTGACTATCACTTTAACCTATGGTATTCTCTTATTTCGCAAGCAATAGTACTATTTCTGCTAATTTTTTTGATCAGCATGAAGTACATAAAGCATAAGCTGTTTAACAATAATTTGTGTATGAAACACATCTATTTTTTTTTTTTTTTTTTTTTTTTTTTTGTAGCTTAACGTCCTTTAACCTAGTTGATCTTATCGGCCGATGAATGAAATTGGTGAAATAATGCTCAATTGATCTCGGGAGCTTAAAGTTACTCGACATCCATCTTCTCAGGATACGAAAAAAACCTTAACCGCATAATTCACCCCAAGCGTGTTTCGAACTCACGACCTGCTGAATGTATCTGCCTCAGACACGATGCCACCATACTACCCAGGCGGGCTAACAAATTATTGTTAATAAACTTATTCTCTACCTACTTAAAGCTAATCGAGATAAACATTAGCAAACGGTCTTATTACTTGGTTCCTTATAAGTAGGAGAGAAATAAGGGAATACACTAGGCTAAAGCGACAGTCAAATGTTTCAAAAAGTGGTTTCTATGCGATTGAAATTAGTTTCTTTGCGTGTCCAGCAATTGCCAAGTTCCCATATGAGAAATATTTTGAGTATTTTAAAACTGAAACCAATAACAAAGAGTATCACGAAAACGGGCGACTCCACGAAAAAATGCCAATGGCATAAATTGTATGTCTTAAAGAGATCTACATTTTTTCTGCAGCAAGCTCTTGACTATCTCTTAATGTTTATCAATTATGCAAAATTCAGAAAAATTCATCCAGAATATATAGGTCTTGAGAAGTTAATCCCAGAAAATTCAAGATATACATTTTGTTTGTCATGTAAATATCTTAAATATACGATATTTTAATCAAAATCGTAAGAGTCATTTTTGAGAGACAGAATTTTAGAAAATTCTTCCATTTAAAAGGGTAGTTTATGGTGGGTGAATTTTCTTCAAAATCTTCGTGTCGCATCCTTGAAGATATTGATCTATGAACATTGTACATACGGACTAGAGAAAATAAAAAAATAGACCTCAGATACAGAATGTTCTGTAAATAATTTAGGGCTAAGCAGAGCGGCACCAAAAGGGGTAGGAATTTTAGAATTAGAAAGACCAGGAAGAAGTGGAGTGAGTTTAGAGAGGGTATTCTAGAGAGGTGTCTGAGCTGAAGATAGGAATCTGCTAAAACATGGATGAAATAACTGAAGCTAATTATGCGTGTGAAGAGTTGGAGGCAGCTAGAGGAAATCCTGACGATAATACGGATGGGAAACACATGGTGGAAGGGAAAGGAAAATAAAGAAGTTCCTGGAAGTTAGTGAGAAATAGGAAAGAAAACGTAGATAAACGCAAATTTGAGGTGAACTGGAAAATAAAAAAGATCTGAGTAGCCGATTAACCTGTTTGGTCGTATTGGACGATGAATGAAATCGGTGAAATGATACTCAAATTTTCTCGGAGTCGGAGTCTAAAGTTACTCGACAATCGTTGTCTGTGGATAAGGGAAAACTCTTATCCTGGTCACTCACCCTAAGTGAGATTGGAACACGCGACCTGTTGAATGTGAGGCATTATTTGGAGTATCCGGTCCTGAAGGAAGTGTAATGATTTATGAACTAATTTCGAAACGTCTGTGATTGAACCACAAAGGAAGTGGAGCGAAACGAAAGTTCCTTTGGTGCAACTCAAGGTTTAGCCCAACAGTCTATCTTGGTTAATGTTTCCATGCTGTTTTGTTTTTGCTACAAGGCAAACTTGTCATTAATAACTCCGTAATGCCTCTTTCTTTCCGCACTCTGTGCCTGCTGAGCTAATAAACATTAAAGTACACACTTTCTCTACACGTACTATGTACATTGTGTATAGAGAAGGTATTGTATTGTACAGAAAACTTCATACCGCGATTTCACCGAAAATATATGTTTTCACATCCCTGAATCCAAAAAAAAAAAGCATTTTTTGAAAAAAAATCCATGTGTGGGGCCCTCAGCCACTATGATGAATTGTCGACCTCCGTGGTGTAATAGTTACCATGCCAACTTAATACCCCTAAAGTCGCGGGTTCAAACCCGGCAGAGGACGATGGATTTTTTCGGACGTAAAAATCCTTAGCATGGCTTCCTTCGGAAGGAAAGTAAAGCCGTTGGTCCCGTGTCGTAGATTTACGGCCTGATAGAGGGGCCTCTGAGCAAAATTAAGCAGTCTTTCACGCCCAATTTAGAATGGGACGCTGAGAACCACAGTAGTTAAAGAGCGTCCATAAATAACACGCCATTTACATTTTACAATATGATGAATTAATAATTAGTAAATTTCCAGTAAGTGAAGCACAGATCATCGTCACAATGTTTCCGTAATGAGATTTAAATTTCTAGATCGTGAGTTCGCCGCTATGCGGCATGGCGACGAGGAATCGGCTCGTCACCCACAGATGGCACTGTAGGACAAAATCACGACTTGGTACACAAAATGGCGGAATTTTGCCCAGAAACATTCTTCTTAAGATACGTGCAAGTAAACATTACAGGAGACTATCTTCTCTTCCGAAGGAAGTCACGCTAAAGATTTTGCGTCCGTAAAAATCCAATAACCTCCGCCAGGTTTGGACCTGCAATCTTGGATTTTAGAGGCTAGTATGGTAACTATGGTAACTACACCACGGAGGGCGACATTGTGGTGAATATGTTTATATAATTCCCCACAAACCAGCTGGATTATTAAATAAAACGCAACGCATGTGCGTGAACTCTGGGATATACACATAGAATTAAACCTTAGCATTCAAGCGATTGCTATCAGAATGTAAATCGTACTTCATAAAAGTTGTCTCTCTGCTCTGTTTCCGAAACTGCGCGAAACCTGCCGAATGAAGACGAGTGTCAAGTGCCCAAGACAATCTGTGTAGATCAGTGCGCAAGCCAACGGTCAGCCCCAACCTGTTGAGTGGTTCTTCATCCTGAAACAGGTGTAAAAGGAAGAGATGGGAACAGGAAAGGACGGGTAGGAAATTCGGGAGATTCCCACATTCGTCTAGAGCAGGCATGGCGAACAGTGCTCCCCTACTTCCCCTCCGAGGGGCACGGCAAACTGCGGAATAATGAGGGAATTCGGGGCACATAATGAAACGATAGAGTACAAAATCAGAGCAGTTAAATATTGGATGAGAATCGTTCACGGAAACCAATCCCTAATTAGGGCAGCCTGCTACCGTGAACAGTTGCGAATGGAAGGTAATTCGACGTGGGCATCAAAATTAAAGAAAGGGTTGGGAACCATTGAGATGGGAGACATTTGGATGGCGGGGCAGGAAAACAGGCGAAGTATTTGGAGAAAAATTAAGCACCGCCTCTGTGATATTGACAGGTAGCAAATAATTGCGCAATGCACAGAGAAGGTGTCATTAGAAATCGGAGTGGGGTATGGAGCAATACATCAAAACAGGTACCAAACTCATTAGAGAGGGGCTCGCGTGGATTAGACTAGGAGCATGGAGGAGCACGAAAATTTCTGACGAGAATGGTACGAGAATCTGTCCCATTTGCGAGGAGAAAGAGTCGTGGACTCACATCTTGGCAAGATGTAGGGGTACGGAGGAATGACGGGAAAAATATTTGCCGCGATTTTTTACCACTGCGAATGTAGGGCTAGAAGCACGTTGGACGCTACTGGCAGGCACGGAAAACATGTGTGATATTGCTATGTCAATAAATACACTTATTCATTCATTCATACTTCCCCTCCCTTCGTGACTATCAAAGCATAGCGACCGGTTCAGTTGCGTGTTGACATATCACGTGCTGGTGTAGTTCTCGAACAAGCAGTGATGGCTTCATTCTTCACTTCAACCAATACTCCGAAACGAATCTTCAACAGCGAATGGGAAAACAGGTACTTTTTCATTCTGCAAGATAATAAAGCTTTCTGCCTAATATGTTCGCAACAATCGCAGATTATTACACCCTTTTTGTCCAAACATAAATATTCGTATGGAGATGATAAATTTTCAGAGAATTAGACAAAAAGCTCTCGACGAAGTGAAGTCCAAAGTAAAATGTAGCCAAGATGATGCAAGGTCCTGTGTTGTAAATGTCGCTAGCTACAACATTGCTAGGGACATTGCTGAGTCAATGAAACCTTTTGCAGAAGTGAATTTGTGAAGAAATGCATACTAACAGCTTTAGAAGAACTATGTCCTTCAATGGTAAACTCCTTCATAACTATTAGTTTATCTCGGCAAGCTGTGGAAGAACTGCCAAGTAACAGTAATTTATATTAGGTTTTCATTATATGTTACGTAATTATACTTGCAATTATAATGCTTGTAAACCATTTGTTGGTGAAATAAATGTCAATAGAACAAATAATAGAGTCCTTGATATGTGTTTTCACCTTAAGAAAATGTATCCAAAGCTGAAAGTATGCACAGGCCGCCACTGATTGAGAGAACCGGCTCTATCTGGTGCGCTAGTAGCGACTAGGTAAGGAGGGATGGGTTTAATCTCTTCACAACTTGCGAGTACCGTTCGCCATGCCTGGTCTAGCGTCAGTGGCTCACGTTACAGTCACACCAGCGAATAATAACTATAAATTTCGGTTGATATTCGTTTATATGCTTTACCAAAAGACAATAACATGAATTTTAATGCTGTGTTCACAAATTATCTCAAAAACGAAACTCAAATGAAGCTCTGTTTTTCATTTCAGTCAGAGTTTTCCTTTCACTGTCCATTCAGAACTTGTGTTGAAGATGTTGGTGCTCTAGTGGAAATGGTGGCCTCCAAAGCTGTAGCTTGAAGCTCCGCCGCCGCCCACATAGGGACTCTTGATGAACACAGGAACCTTCTTCTCGACGATGACTGGCTGGGGAACAGGGACTGCGACGGGGTAGGGGACGGGCACCTTCACCTCTTTGGTGATGGTCACAGCCTGCACGTGTTCCTGATGTCCGAAGCTGCCGTAGCCGAGTCCTAGTACGCCTCGCTTCTCGGCCTTCTTGTCCTCTGCTACGACCACCATCACGGCACACACCAACAGCAACACCTGCACAACTTCCTAAAGTCAGTATTCGCCATTCTGGGTATTTTCATGTCAAGTCACTATACTAAAATACCTTTAATGTTTTTTTTTTTTTTTTTTTTTAAAGTCTTTACATACAGTGAAGCTATCTTCTTGTATAAATCTGGACATCTATTGTAGACACGTGCTCCACTAAACATGGTGTTGGTGGTGGTACTCTGGACGCGTTTCGACAACCTTCGTTGGCATTGTCTTTTGCAGGTTCGCAGACGTCCAGATTACTACACCAACACCATATCTAGTGGAGCATGTGTCTGCAATGGATTTTCAGATTTATACAACTAAAATAACTATCCATTTGCATAGCCCCCTTTAACTTCTGTGGCCACATTGAGGACTTTGACCTTAGACTTAAATTTGGTTTCTCAATTTATACACTTCAACACACGCGCATTTATATTTTAAGTCTCTGTGGGGGATAGGGAATGACTCCGGTTAAAGAAACGTTTTCCACCCTACCAGAGAGTCGAGCTCGGGTCCTCTGGGTGAGAAGCCGGAACGCTGACCCTAATTTTTACATTCTCTCGCGCATATGTACAAATACATAGTAGTTGTATTTCACCCAAAGTTTCTATACTGGGATTTCACCGAAAAAATCTTTTGAGAGCCTCTGAATCAAAAAAAGAGCATTTTTAGAAAAAGGTCAGTAGGTGTGTGTGTCTGTGCAAAAACGAAAAGCTTGTTAAATGTCAATGGTACTTAAGATCAATATCTTCCAAGGATGCGTCACGAAGATTTTCAAGAAAACTCCCCCAGTCCAAACTACCCTTTAACTTTTTTTGAACATTTTTGTTTTGCTCAAAAATGGCTGTAACGATTTGGATTAAAATGCCGTATATTAAAGAGATTTAATCTCAAATAAAATTTATATCTGGATTAGCTTCTGAACTCTTCTTCATTCTCGTAAACCGTAAGAGAAAGACAAAACCTGACTGCAAAACACACAGTTTATATTTTAATAATAACTCCATGGCACGACAGCTCACGGAGAACCTTGTCCTACCGCCCGGCCGCTGCGTCCTCCATTTCGGTCCAATACAGACGTCATGGATAGGGTGCAGTATTGGAGTGTGCGACGTGGTCAGCGCCTTGAGTCACCCCGGTCGGTTAATGCGGTCCTCATGACCTGGAGCCGCTACTTCTCCATCAAGTAACTCCTCAATTGGCCCCTCAGAGACCTTACGAGGCTGAGTGCACCCCGGGCAGGTCTCCCAGCGGGAGAAAAATCCCCACGCCGGTACTGGGGATCGAACCCAGGCCTGCCGCTTGGTAAGCAGCTGCGCTACCACCGCGCTATATATTTTACGGTTTTGTTATAAAGGTTTCTGAGATATTTCTTGTTGGTTTCAATTTTAAAATGCTTTGATATACTTTTCTCAGCCAAGAAGTCGCCCGTGTTCTTTTGTTTTACTTAAGGCCAAGCAAAGAAGCGAATTTCAATGACAATCGCATAGCACCAGCTTTTAAAACAAATGACTATCACTATAACATAGTGCATTTTCTTATTTCCATTCTACTTGCTAGGAAGCAAGTAATAAAACAAGTTCTGCTAATGTTTATCGAAAAGTATGATATACATAAAATAATAATCATTTCTAAGAAGTTTGTCTGCAGAGCAAGCAGAGAAACTCATGTGAAAGGAACGCGATCCGTTTTTACTTTCTCTATACGCACTATGTACATAGTGTATAGAGAAGGTATTGCACTCCACCCAAAAATTCGATACCAAGTTTTCACCGGAAATATATGTTTTAGGATCCCCAATATCAAAAAAAAAAGCATTTTCACAAAAAGGTCCGTGTGTGTGTGTGTGTGTGTGTGTGTGTGTGTGTGTGTCCGTGTGACCGTGTATCTGTGCACACGATAACTCAAAAACGAAAAGTCGGCAAAATACCAAACTTGGTGTTTAAGTTTAGTATCTTCCAAGGATGCGACACGAAGATTTTGAGAAAAATCCCCCTCCCCCAACTACCATTTACATGGAGTTTTTTTTCGAAAATTTTGATTTTCTCAAAAATGGCTCTAAGTATTTTGATTAAAATTTCGTATATTAAAGATGTTTACCTGAAAAATAAAATGTATATTTTGAATTTTCTAGGAATAGCCCGGGAAGAGTAGTTTATTCTGGATGAATTTTACTAAATTTTGAATAGCTGCTAAACTGTAAGATGGACAAAAACTTACTACACAAAAAGTGTAGAGCACGTTAAAACACATAATTTATGTTATATACATTTTTTTCGTGAGTTCGTCGTTTTTGAGACATTCCTTATTTTTTATTTCTGCTATGAAAAACGTATACTTTTCTCATACAGGAACTTGTCATCTCCTATCCATATAAACAAAGGAACTTCATTGACATAACAACCAGCTTTTTACTATTTTAACGTATGGTAGTCCCATATTTCGCTGCTACTTACAAGGAAACAAGTAATAAGACTATTTCTGCTCATTTTTTCTGATTAGCATATAGTAAATAGAAGTATAAGCTTTTTAAGAATAATTTGTTGCAGGAAATAGAGAAAGTCATGTGAATGGTACACATCAGATTTTTTACGTGTTAATTCTACCTTTTGCAGATTGAAAAGGATTTAGAAGAAAAATCATTTTCTTGGTTCTATGCACCTGACTTTTAAAGAAAATTACTTTTAAAACTTTGATGTCCTCACATGACTTTTTCTACACATTCTGCAGCAAGCCACGTTTACAAAAGCTTTTTATTCAATCTCGTTATGCTAATGTACATAAACATTTACGGCAACAGTTTTATTATATATTTGCTTTTTAGATACGATGGGAACCGGTGACGACAGTAGGTTTAAGATTCAGTAAAATCCTTTAAGAGCTCGTCGCCAGAAGATGAGTTTGAAATTCATTTCTGTTTGCTTGACCAGGAAAAAGAAAAAACTAATAACGAATACATTCTTCCCATTTGAAAATAGAACATTTTGAAATTCAAACCAATAAAAAGTAATATCTCGAAATGATTACTTCAAAAAACCGTATTTAATATACGAGGGCCGTTTTTTTTTCAGCCTCCGATTGGCTATAAATAAAAGACAAATTCATAGAAAGCAATTATTTTATCACTAAACGTTTTGTACACTTATGGTTATTTTTCAACATAATCACCGAAAAGATTGAGACATTTATTGTACCTGTGCACAAGTTTTGCAATACCCGCTTCAAAAAATGTTGCCGCCAATGATTTCAAATGAGCATTGACGTTGTTTTGAAGATCTTCGTTGGTTTGCAAGTGCTGCCCTCAAAGCCACGTCTTCAGTTCAGGGAAAATGGGAAAGTCGCTGGGTGCCAGATCAGGACTGTACGGCGGATGATCGAAAATGTCCCATTGAAATTGTTTAAGGAGCCGATGGGTTGTGCCAGCAGTGTATAGACGAGCATTGTCATGGATCAACACAATTCCTGAAGTCAGCATTCCTCTTCGTTTGTTTTGAATGGCTCTCCGCAAACGTCGAAGATCTTCAAAACAACGTCTATTTCCATTTGAAATCATTGGCGACAACATTTTTTGAAGCGGGTATTGCAAAGCTTGTGCACAGGTACAATAAATGTCTCAATCTTTTCGGTGATTATATTGCTAAGTAACCAGAAGTGTACAAACCTTTTAGTAATAAAATAATTGTTTGCTATGAACTTGTCTTTTATTTATAGCCTATCAAAGTTTAAAAAAATGGTCTTCGTAAATTGTGTGTTTTAACGAGATCCACGGTTTTTGTGTTAGAAGATTTTGACACCGTTACACTTTATCAGTTATGTACAAAACTCCCCCGGAATGAAGAGTCTATGCCCAGGAATTTCAAATTATATATGTTATATGCTATCTAAATAGCTGAATATCTGGTATTTTAATCAAAACCCTTAGTGACATTTTTGAGAAAATCAAAAATATCGAAAGATCTTCTATTTAAAGGTTATTTTAGGATGTGGCAATTTTCCTCAAGATTTTCGTGTTGCATTCTTGGAAGATTGTGAACTTAAGTTTGCTATTTAACCGAATTTTCTTTTATGAATGATGCTGTTCACAAACATAAACTTAAAACATTTTCTAAAAATGCTTTTGTTTATTCTGGTGAATTCTCGGTATCGACTTTTGGGTGAAAAACAATATCTTCTCTATTTACTACGGACATTGCACATATATGCTAAAGAAAGTAAAAATGTAGATGTCATTAACACATTATATATATATGTTATTGGTTTAAATTTTGTAATATGTACACTTTCCTGAATGGAAAGTCGTTATTCGCTTATTTTCATGTTGGTCAAGTAAAGAGAACGGAATTTCAAATGATCACATAGCGACTAGCTCTGAAAGGATCCTATTATATGCAACCTAATGATTCCCTTGTTCCTACAACAATATATAAACAGTATTTCATAATGATTATCCAGATTACCATGAGGAATAAGCTTTTGAGAGCAGTATTTGTTGTAGAATAGGTAGAGAAAGACATGTGAATGAAACACATCAGGTTTTTGTAATACTATCGCTTGAACCAACAGTAAGTTGACTTCTCACCTGGAGGTCCTGGTTTCGATTCCCAGCTGGGGCATGGAATTTTTCTTTAACCAGAAACATTCCCTATCCCCCACAGTCTGGAAGTGCATATGTGAGAGTGACTGTGTGTGTGTTTGAGGAAAACAAAGATTTAAACCTAACATAAAGAACCTACAGACGGGTTGCAAAGCCCCCTATATGACCGATCTTAGATGTTAAATGGGGCTATATAAATGAAACAAACAAAAATCTAATGTGTTCCGTTCACATGACTTTCTCTACATCTCTGCAGGAAACTATTATTTAAATTCTTAAGCTTCTATTTACTTCATGCTAACCGAGAAAAAAATTAGCAAAAAAGTCTTATTACCTGCTTCCTTGTAAGTAGAAGCGAAATAAGGGAGTACCATAGGTTAAAATGATAGTCAAAAGCTGGTTGCTATGTGACTGAAGTTCCTTTGTTTGTATGGACAGGAGTTGACAAATTCCTGTACGAGAAAAGTGTATGTTTTTCAAAGCTGAAACCATATCTAAAAAACGATCAGCTCCACGAACAAAATTTAAATTTCATAAATTGTGTGTTTTATCCTGATCTACATTTTTTGTGTAGTGACTTTTTGTCTATCTCTTACGGTTAACCAATTATACATTATTCAATAAAAATCATCTAGAATAAAGAGGTCTTTCGAGGCTATTCCCAGAAAATTCGAGATATACATGTTATTTGGCAAGTAAATATCTTAAATATAAGGATTTTAATCAAAATAGTTATAGCCATTTTTAAGAAAATCAAAATTTTCGAATTTTTTTCCATGTAAAAGGTAGTTGGGGTGGGGGGATTTTCTTGAAAAACTTCGTGTCGCATTATTGGAAGATACCAAACTTAAATACCAAGTTTAGACAGACCCACACACGGACATTTTTCTAAAAATGCTCTTTTTTGGATTCAGGGGGCCAGAAAAAATATATTTCCGGTGAAATCCCGGTATCGAATTTTTGGGTGCATTACAATACCTTCTCTATACACTATGTACATAGCACGTGTAGAGAAAGTAAAAAAGTTATCCTGGCCCCGTAGCTCAGTCGGTAGAGCACCTGCCTACTCTGCGAGGCGTTCTGGGTCCGATTCCCCGCTGGTAGTTGCTATTTTTCTCTAGTCCAGATTATTTCTTACCCTCCCCAGGGTCTGGAAGTGCGAATTGAGTGTAAATATGTGCGTGCGCCTGATCTAACTATTACAATTAAAGAAAACTAGAAACTCAACGACAATAATACGATTAACACCATTGACAACAGTCATAAGTTTCTCCGATAGGAACATGCAGTTAAAGGACAGTAAAAACAACAAAAATCTGATGTGTTCCATTCACATGACTTTCTCTACATCTCTGCAACAAATTATTGTTAAAAAGCTTAAGCTTCTATTTACTTCATCCTAATCGAGAAAAATTAGCTGAAATAGTCTTATTATATGCTTCCGTGAAAGTAGAAGTGAAATAAGGGAGTACCCTAAGTTAAAGTGATAGTCAAAAACTGGTTTCAATGTGACTGAAGTTCCTTTGTTTGTACAAACAGGTGTTGACAAATTCCTATATGAGAAAAGTATAAGTTTTTTAACTCTGAAATGAAAAACAAGGAATGTCTAAAAAGATCAACTCCACGAAAAAAATGTATATAATATAAATTCTATGTTTTAAGGTGCTCTACATTTTTTGTTTAGTAAGTTTTTATCTAACTCTTACGGTTTAGCAGTTGAAATGAATCAGCGGTTGAAAAATCCCTTAAAATTCATCCTGAATACTTCAGAAGCTGTTCCCAGAAAATTCAAGATATACATTTTATTTGTCAGGTAAATATCTTTAATATATTATATTTTAATCAAAATCGTTAGAGCCGTTTTTTAGAAAATAAAAATTTGGGAAAAATGTTCCATGTAAAGGGTAGTTTGGAGTGGGGGTATTTTTCTCAAAATCTTCGTGTCGCATGCCTGGGAGATACTAAACTTAAATACCAAGTTTGGTATTTTACCGAGTTTTCGTTTTTGAGTTCTCGTGTTCACAGACACACACACACACACACACACACACACACACATGTGCGCGTGGACCTTTTTGTGAAAATAATTGGGGGGGGATACAGGGGACGCTAAAACATATTTCTGGTGAAGTCTCAGTATCGTATTTTTGATTGAAGTGCAAAACCTTCCCTATACACTATACACATAGTACGTGTAGAGAAAGTAAACATCCGATGTGTTCCTCTCTCTAGCTGTTCCAAACTTTCCTTACAAAATATAATTCTTTTATTTACTACATGGTAATCGAGATAAACATTGCCGGAAACGGAACTATTACATGCTTCCTTGTAAGCAGAAGGGAAACAATAGTTAGTTCCCTGAAAAACTGGTGATATGTGAACAATTGAAGTTTGGTTCGCTTTGCATTACCAGTAAAACAAAAGACGAGGAGAAAGGTAGTTTGAAACCAATAACAAGGACACATTTACATTTATGTGACGTCTGTTTCTTACGGTTTACCAGTTGTGCAAAATTCATTCAGAATAAAGAGGTCTTCACAAATTATTCCCTGGATATTCAAGATATAAGCACATTTCATTTGACATCTTTAATTTACGACAGTTTAAACAAAATCGTTGAAACCATTTTTGAGAAAATCAAAATTTCGAAAAATGTTCCATGTAAAGGTTAGTTGGGGTGGGGGATTTTTCTTGAAAATCTTCGTTTCGCTTCCTTGGAACATACTGATTGAATACCAACATTAGTATTTAACCAACTTTTCGTTTTTGAGCTTTGCTGTTCAAAGACACACACACACACACACACACACACACACACGCACACACACACACACACAAGGGCATGTTTATAATTTTTTTTGACTCGGGGCGTCTCAAAATATATATTTCTGTTGAAATCTCGATATTGAACTTTTGGATGGAATACAAGAACTTCTCTATCCAATGTACATACGGGCTGGAGAAAATAAAAAATCAGGTATGTACCTCTCACATAACTTTCTCTAGGTGTTCCACAAACTAACTTTCTCTGCAAAAGCGCATTCTTTTATCTACTTGTCGTGTAATGGCTACCATGCTAACTTCATATACCCAAGGTCGCGGGTTCAAACCCGGCGGAGGACGATGGATTTTTTCGGGTGTAAAAATCCTTAGCATGGCTTCCTTTGGAAGGGAAATAAAGCCGTTGGTCCCGTGTCATAGAATTACGGCATATAAAAGAACCTCAAGACTGATAGAGAGGCCTACGAGTAAAATTAAGCGGTCTTTCACTACCAATTTAGAATGGGACGCTGAGAGCCACAGTAGTTAAAGAGCGTCCATAAATAACACGCCATTGATTATTTTTTATCTACTTCATACTGATAAAGATACAAATTAGCATAAATGGTCTTATTACTTAATTCATTATAAGTAGGACGGAAATAAGGCTAAATCGACTGTCAATTCTTTGGAAAGCTGGTCGATATGTGAACAATTGAAATTCGATTCGCTTTGCATTGCCAGTAAAATGAAAGCAAGAGGAAAAGAAATGTGACCTTGTTTTAGAAAAGTTACGTAGATAGTCTACGGTCAACTCTACAACATAAATTTATATGACATAAATTATGTGTTTTAACAAAATCTGCATTTTTGTGAAGAAAAGTTTTGACTCTTTCTTACGGTTTACCAGTTATGCAAAAATTCATCAAAATTAATTCAGAATAAAGAGGTCTTCAGAGGCTATTCCCGGAAAATTTAAGATATACATTTTATGTATATGCAATATTTTAACTGAAATCGTTAGAGCCATTTTTGACAAAATCAAAATTTTCGGAAATATTCTCATGCAAAGAGTAGTTTGTGGTGGGGGAATTGTTTTGAAAGTCTTCGTGTCACATCCTTGGAAGATACTAAACTTAAATACCAAGTTTTTCTTTTTTAGTTTTTAACGGAATTTTTGTTTTTGAGTTATGCTGTTCACATAAAAACACGCACAGGTGCGCGCGCACTCACACGCACACACACACACACACACAATTTGATCTTTTTCAAAAATTGTTTTTAAGGGGGGATTCAGGAGGTCACAGGACATATATTTCCGATGAAATTTCGGTATCGTATTTTTGGGTGGAATACGATACCTTGTCTATCTACTATGTATATTGTACTTATGCGCAAGAGAAGGTAATACATCTATCTAACTTGCAAGCAAGGATTTACGGACTGATATACATATGAACGTTTTGTAATGTTTCAGGAATACGGCCAACATTTATGAACACATCAGTGAGGTTATTTATCAACCTTACAATAGGGCTATACTTTAAACACAGTGTAGCATTATAAATTATAGGATGAAATTGAAAGTAGGTTAATTACTGCTAACACAGATATTAACCAAGAATAAATTAGGATTTCGTAGTAGTAATAATATAGGTAGCTATCTAGTAGTAGTAGTAGTAGTAGTAGTAGTAGTAGTAGTAGTAGTAGTGGTAGTAGTAGTGGTAGTAGTAGTAGAAGGACTTTTATTGCCAATTTTTTTTTCAGCATACAGGCCGTTTCAAAACGACACCAAAGGAAGATAGCAGTCGATTAGCTTACTGTTTGACTTGTTCGAAACTTGATGTCGTAACTTTCAAACTCTTCTATTTAAAGTTTTATGTGCGTTTAAAAATAGCACACTTTTGGGATTAGGCAGCGAAGGAACAACGGTTGTCATACGCCACGTAAACAACCTCAGAATGTGTTATACGAAGCACATAACAAAACCCACCTGCTACGTTTTCCATTACTAAGGTTACCTGTGCCACGCCGGCGTGTCTAACAAACCACCCCTAACCCACGTGACTGGGACCTTCGCTACCAACCGGTATCTCTCTTGGAGTGGGCCAGGCACGTGCAATTGGGTTATGTACGACTGCCTAATCCATGGTGATTTTATGGCAGTTTTTGTATGTGCCGACTTTAGAGCTGAAAATTATATTCACGTATCACGTACGGTATGATCAACAAGGTCCACATGTTCGTTTGGTGTCGTTTCGAAACATCCTGTATACTTGGAAATATATAAAATTACATGGTTTTCCTGTCTTTGGATGTTTACAGTAAAATGTGTGTTAATTATTAAATATATGCATTTAATTATTGCAAAATAATACTATTCAAATGAGAAAAAAGAAACATATACAAAAGAATGAGAAAGAAGTAAAATAAGATTCAACCATAAACTTAGTATTGCATACAATATACAGCGTGGACCATTTAACCTGAGGCTGTAGAATATCTCCAAGCTAAACGATGTAAAGAAGCGTCTTCAATAAAAGTTGCTTCATATAATGGGAGAAAGTCAATACTATTTGTTGTGTTTTAATTGGAGAAGTTTTGGAAGGTAGTTTTTTGAATAGGAATAAACAGTTTTTATTTTCTTTGCTTATTCCTCATCAAAAAGTTAACAACTCTTGTTTAAACCATTTTCTTGTACAGGGCTGTCTGGTGTAGACAACTAAATATTGATGAAAGGCAGATATGGAGAGTATCAGTATTGTAAGATATTATTTCATAAACATACATTTGCAAAATGACCTTCTACCTCAATGGATTTTCCAACTCTGTCCGTAAAGGCATGTCTCTTCCAATACTGGCACAAGCATTTCGTGTTGCACTAAGGTACGATGCTTATGAAATAATACTGGACAAAACCGGTGCAGTGGTGATTGCATGCATCTGCCATTCATCAATGTTTGTCCACATAAGTTAAAGAACCCTGTAAAGGAAAACCGTTTAAACAAAAGTCGGTTATGTTTTTTGATGAGGAATATAAGAATAAAATAAAAAATCTGATGTGTTCCATTCACATCACTTTCTCTACATCTCTGCAACAAATTATTGTTAAAAAGCTTATGCTTCTATTTTCTTCATGCTAATCGAGAAAAAAACAAAAAAAAAAAAACAAAAAAAAAAAAAACAAGCAGAAATAGTCTTATTTCTTGCTTCCTTGAAAGTAGAAGCGAAATAAGGGAGTACCATAGGTTAAAGTGATAGTCAAAAGCTGGTTGCTCTGTGACTAAAGTTCCTTTGTTTGTATGGATAGGGAATGATAAATTCCTGTATGAGAAAAGTATAAGTTTTTCATAGCTGAAACTAAAAACAAGGAATATTTCAAAGCCAAACAACTACATGAAAAAAATGTACATAACATGAATTGTGTGTTTTAAAGTGCTCTACATTTATTGTGTGGTAAGTTTTTGTCCATTTCTTACGGTTTAGCAGTTATGTAAAATTCCGTAAAATTGACCCAGAATAATTTAGAGGATATTCCCACAAAACTCAAAATATACGTTTTATTTGTCAGGTAAATATCTTTAATATACGACATTTTAATAACAATCGTTAGAGCAATTTTTTAGAAAATCAAAATTTTCGAAAAAAATTCCATGTAAAGGGTAATTTAGGGTGGGGAGATTTTTCTCAAAATCTTCGTGTCGCACCCCTGGAAGATACTAAACTTTTGGTATTTTACTGACTTTTCGTTTTTGAGTTGTGTTCACAGACACACGGACACACTAACACACGAACACACGGACACACACAAGGATCTTTTTCTGAAAATGCTCTTTTTTAGATACAGGGGACCCTAAAACATATATTTCCGGTGAAATCTCGGTATCGAATTTTTTGGTGGAGTGCAATACTTTCTCTATACACTATGTACATAGTGCGTGTAGAGAAAGTAAAAATGTTGGTTCGCATTAAAAAAATGCACGTTGACCCTCAAATTACTATCCAAACCTTCTCCAATTAAAACACAACAAATGACATTTACTTTCCCCCATTATATGAAGCAACGTTTATTCTACTACACTTTGTTTTGGAGACAGTTTACAGTCACAAGTTAAATGGTTCATCATATATACAGAATGTTTATGAACTACACCGAAATATTTTCCCAGAATATGTAGATTACTTAAATAAGTCATTTGAGATAAGAGACTTAAGGCCTGTTTATTGAAATTTCGAAGTAACGGCTATAAGTTTCTGAAGTGCCAGTACGCCATGCTGTGTACCATTCACATGACTTTCTCCATATCCCTGCAACAAATTATTCTTAAAAAGCTTATACTTTTATTTACTTTATGCTAATCAGAAAAAAATAGCAGAAATAGTCTAATTACTCGCTTAATTGTAAGTAGAAGCGAAATAAGGGACAACTGTAGGTTAAAGTGATAGTCAAAAGCTGGTTGATATGTCAATGAAGTTCCTTTGTCTATATGGATAGGAGTTGACAAGTTCCTGTATGAGAAAAGTATACGTTTTTCATAGCAGAAATCAAAAATAAGGAATGTCATAAAAACGACGAGCTCCACGAAAAAAATGTATATAACATAAATTGTGTGTTTTAATGTGCTCTACATTTTTTGTGTAGTAAGTTTTGGCCATCTCTTACGGTTTAGCAGTTATTAAAAATTTAGTAAAATTTATTCAGTATAAACTACTCTTCAGAGGCTATTCCCAGAAAATTCAAGATATACATTTTATTTGTCAGGTAAGTATGTTTAATATACGAAATTTTAATCAAAATCGTTAGAGCCATTTTTGAGAAAATCAAAATTTTCGAAAAAAGTTCCATGTAAAGGGTAGTTGCGGGTGGGGGGATTTTTCTCAAAATCTTCGTGTCGCATCCCTGGAAGATACTAAACTTAAATACCAAGTTTGGTACTTTACCGACTTTTCGTTTTTGAGTTAACGTGTTCACAGACACACGGACACACACACACACACACACACACACACACACACGGAACTTTTTGTGAAAATGCTTTTTTTGGATATTGGGGACCGTAAAACATATATTTCCGGTGAAATCTCGGTAGCGAATTTTTTGGTGGAGTGCAATACTTTCCCTATACACATGTACATAGTGCGTATGGAGAAAGTAAAAAGTAATAATAAAATGCATTTGCTCTATGACAGGAATGGAACTCATGACCTTTGGATAGCAGCTTCCCGCGTTACGCATTAAGCCACCAGAGCAGTTGAAAAAACGCTTCCAGAGTAGTCTACATAACACATGAACATAGTTAATGAATGCTCACTGTCGCACTGACAAGTGATTAGTTCGAGATTTTACAGATTTTTGCGACATTAAATCTTGAGAACGCAAGTAACGAGCTATATTTCTATACTCGGGCAGCAGTTTTAAACACATTCTAAGCCATTTTTTCAAGCTGCTTTGCTGTAACACCGACTTATCAGCACCTGAGACCCACCCGTGTAGCTGCGACATGTTTATCCGGGACCATGCATCGCTGATCTCAAATTACTTATGTCAGTCACGTGCACAATCTCGCAAATTATTTCGGTGTAGTTCATTAACGTCCTGTATATACAGTCGTCTACGACTAAGAATAACCGACCCCTCACTCTCAACTACCCGGTTCCCTCTTCCGCTCTCCAGGATAGGATTTTTGCAAAACAGTAAAATATGTATTTAGTTACTGCGTAATAACAAAACAAAGAAATGAATCAAGATAAAAAACTTCAAATGAGAAAGAATTACGGTGAAGTTTAACCTCACATTTATGATTATATATGATATTATACAGTGTTCTGACTTAAGAAAAACGAAACCCTTACTCTTATGTTCCCCTCTTACCTTCTACATAGAAACTAACCTCCTTTGCCCAATCTTAGAAATAACTCATTTTATGATGCCCAGTGTCCAACACTACAACCTTCATTCCCAAATTGGAATCCAGAAATTGCTGTAGTAAATATTGCTTAGAGAAGGCTTTGTATTCCACCCAAAAACTCGATACCGAGATTTCACCGGAAATATACGTTCTAGGGTCCCCTGTATAAAAAAAAAGTATTTTCAGAAAAAGGTCCGTGTGTGTCCGTGAGTCCATGTGTCTGTGAACACGATAACTCAAAAATGAAAAGTCGGTAAAATACCTAACTTAGTATCTTCCAGGGATGCGACAAGAAGATTTTGAGAAAAGTCCCACCACCCCAAACTACCCTTTACATGGTACGTTTTTCGAACATTTTGATTTTCTCAAAAATGGCTCTAAGGATTTTGATTAAAATATCGTATATTAAAGATATTTACCTGACAAATAATATGTATATCTTGAATTTTCTGAGAATAGTCTCTGAAGACTACTTTATTATGGATGAATTTTGCATAACTGCTAAACCGTAAGAAATGGATAAAAACTTACCAAACAAAAAATTTAGAGCACATTAAAACACTCAATTTATGTTATATGCATTTTTTCGAGGAGTTGATCGTTTTTGAGATATTCCTTGTTTTTGGTTTCAGCTTTTAAAAACTTGTACTTTTCTCATACAGGAATTTGTCAATTCGTGTCCATACAAACAAAGGAACTTCAGTCCATAGCAACCAGTTTTTGACTTCACTTTAACCTATGATATTCCCATATTTCGCTTCTACTTACAAGGAAGTAAGTAATGTGACTATTTCTGCTAATTTTTTCTCGATGAGCATGAAGTAAGTAGAGGAATAAGCTTATTAACAATAATTTGTTACACAGAAGTAGAGAAAGTCATGTGAATGGAACACGTCAGATTTTTTATTAAAGTATCGTATATTAAAGATATTTACATGAGAAATAAAACATATATCTGGATTTTTCTGGGAATAACCTCTGAAGTCCTCTTCATTTGGATGAATTTTGCATTACTGATAAACCGTAGGAGATAGACTGTACATCTCGTCAAAACACACAATTTATGATATTACAATGATATTAAATATTCACTATTCATCAGTGCAGATATGCAGGTCATGTTTTAATGATTACAAATAATGTCGTATACAAACTTTCCAATATTATCTTTTCACATATATTTGCTTCTATTAGTTTTAATTTTGCTAAGTGACTATTCTTTTGTTTCTAGTAATGCCAGTTAAAGGCGAGTTGCCTAAGCTGTATATATGAAACAAGCTGCCTTTATTACTTACAGCGACTCTCATGATTTGCTTCTGGAAGTTCGTCCAATAGTTTAACTGCTTTTAGCGAAATACATCACCTTTATATAGAAACGTGGAAAAGGAACTTTCTTCTGTGCCCTTTTCCTTTTCTTTTGTAAAGTTGTGATAATGATTACCTAATAGACTCGGTTCGTCTCTGTATTGTTTGCTGCGTCACTGTTAAAACAGTGGTGTCATTCGGACGTCTGCAGTGGCGGCTCGCGCAACTTCTCCAGTTGCCAGGGTAAGTGCATTTTATGTTTCGTAATATACTTAAAATTCAGTAAACACATGCCTTTCTCTACCCATTCTGCAGTAACCTCTTCCCAAAAAAGCTTAATCGTCTGTCTACTGATGTGGTAACCCGGCGGAGGATGATAGATTTTTTCGGGTGTAAAAAATCCGTAGATTAGCTTCCTTCGAAAAGGAAGTAAAGCCGTTGGTCCCGTGTCGTAGATTTACGGCATGTAAAAGAACTCAAGACTAATTAAGAGGCCTCTAAGAAACATTAATCGGTTTTTCACGCCCAATATAAAATGGGACGCTGAGAACCACAGTAGTTAAAGAGCGTCCATAAATAACACGCCATTTACATTTCTACTTTCTCTATACGTACTATGTACATAATGTATAGAGGAGGTATTGCACTCCACCAAAAAATTCGATACCGAGATTTCACTGGAAATATATGTTTTAGGGTCCCCTGTATCCAAAAAGAGCATTTTCAGAAAAAGGTCCCTGTGAGTGTGTGTATGTGTGTGTATGTGTGTGTCCATATGTCCGTGTGTCTGCATGTCTGTGAACATGATAAATCAGAAACGAAAAGTCGGTAAAATACCAAACTTGGTATTTAAGTTTAGTATCTTCCAGGAATGCGACCTGAAGATTTTGAGAAAAATTCTCCCACCCCAAACTACCCTATACTTGAAACTTTTTTCGAAATTTTGTATTTTCTTAAAAATGGCTCTAACGATTTTGATTAAAATGCCGTATATTAAAGATATTTAGCTGGCAAATAAAATTTACATCTTCAATTTTCTGGGAATAGCCTCTGAAGACCACTTTATTCTTGATGAATTTCACAGAATTCTGCATAACTGCTAAACATTAAGAGATGGACAAAAACTTACTACACAAAACATGTTGAGCACGTTAAAACACACAATTTATGTTATATACATTTTTTTTCGTGGAGTTGGTCGTTTTAGATATTCAGTGGTTTTGGTTTCACCTTTAAAAGAGCTTATACTTTTCTCATGCAGGAATTTGTCAATTCCTGTCCATACAAAGGAACTTTAATCACATAGCAACCAGCTTTGGACTATCACTTTAATCTATGGTACTCCCTTATTTCGCTTCTACTCACAAGGAAGTAAGTAATAAGTCTATTTCTGCTACTTTTTTCTCGATTAGTATGAAGTAAACAGAAGCATAAGCTTTCTAACAATAATTTGTTGCAGAGATGTAGAGAAAATCATGTGAATGGAACACATCATATTTTTTACAGATGTTTTCAGATGATTAAATATATTCATTCAACTAATCTTTGAAAGTCTTATTATTAAAGTTAAAATTATTGAAACTTCTCCTTCTGCTCCTCTTCCAGCTGCTCACTACTCAAAGGGAGGACTTGTATCTCCCCAAAACGTAAGGTTTTCTCCAAAACAAACCTTCAAACAGATCGCACCTCTGGGCAATAACCATTAGAAAACAAAAGTAAAATCTCTGTTTCTAGGAGGCTGGAAGACTCTGCTTGTAAGTCGAGATTCGCATCTCAGTTAGGGGACCAGTAAGTGGAAGAATTGGCAACTGCGAGGAATAATTTCCAACCGCAAACCACCCAAAACCAAACTTTAAAGTAACGCCACAGAGGGTTATAATGTTCTGAAAAATCTGATGTGTTCCATTCACATGACTTTGTCTAGCTGTTACACAAGCAACTTTCCTTACAACTTATTATTCTTTTATCTACGATATGCTAATCAAGGAAACAATAGCTGAAATTGTTTTATTACTTGTTTCCTTGTAACTATAAGGGAAATAAGAGAATACACTAGTCTTATCTTTTAAAAGCTGGTCTTATAAGAAACAACTGAAGCTCTGTTCCGTTTGCATGGCATGCAGTAAAACAAGAGAGATGAATCGAAACGTCACTTCCTGTTTGAGCAAAGTTAAAGTAGTTTAAAATTGAAACCAATAACAAGGAACGTATCAGCTCTGCATGAAAAACGTATATGACATAAACTATGTGTTTACATTATTGTTTACTTTATTACTTATTTCTTCATTGTTTGTTTTAAAGGTTACATTACAGCTCAAGTAATTACATTTTCAAATCTCTACTAACTCTTTATTATTTAACTATCTTCGATTTTTTTATTTGTTTTCCTATTTATTTCCCCTTGAATTTTCTACTGATATACTTAAACCATAATCCTGGATTAGTTTTACTCTCTATTCAAGTATTTTTTTTTCACTCAAAATTCGATATCGAGATTTCACCGGAAATACATGTTTTGGGATCCCCTGAATAAAAAAAAACATTTCTAGAAAAAAGATCCATGTGTTTCTGTAGTTTTGTGTGTGTGTGTGTGTGTGTGTGTGTGTGTGTGTATGTGTGTGTGTGTCTGTGGACAGCATAGCTCAAAAACGAAAAGTTAGTGAAATACCAAACTTGGTATTTAAGTTCAGTATCTTCTAAGGACATACAGATTTTCAAGAAAATACCCCCAGCCGTAACTACACTTTATATGGAGAAATTTCCGAACATTTTTATTATCTCTAAAATGGCTCTAAGGATTTTGATTAAAATATCGCATATTTAATATATTTACATGACAAAATGTATATCTTGAATTTTCTGGGAATAGCCTCTGAAGACTACTTTATTATTGATGTATTTTACAAAATTTTGCATAACTGCTAAACAGTAAGAGATGGACAAAAACTTACTACACAAAACATGTTGAGCAGATTAAAACACACAATTTATGTTATATACATTTTTTTGCGTGGAGTTGATCGTTTTTAAGGTATTCCTTGTTTTTAGTTTCAGCTTTGAAAAACTTATACTTTTCTCATACAGGAATTCGTCATCTGCTGTCCATACAAAGGAACCTCAGTCACATAGTAACCAGCTTTTGACTATCACATTAACCTATGGTACTCCCTTATTTCGCTTCTACTTACAAAGAAACAAGTAATAAGAGTATTTCTGCTAATTTTTCTGGATTAGCATGAAATAAATGGAAGCATAAGCTTATTAACAATAATTTGTTGCAGAGATGTAGAGAAAATCAAGTGAATGGAACGCATAAGATTTTTTCATGTATTTCCCGCATCCATAAGTTTCGAAGATTTTCTTTTCCTGTTCTCCAAGTGGATTCCATACGGAGTCTTTCTCGTAACCTTTCTTCTGACATTTCCGTACTAACAAATTGTTTATATCTAATATAGTCTAATACTCAGTCCTTAAAATGTATTTTACTTTCTCTAGCACGTATGTACACACAATGTACTTAGTAGCTAGAAAGGGTATTTTTACTTTCTTTATACGTACTATGTACATAGTGTATAGAGAAGATATTGTATTCCACCCAAAATTTCGATACCGAGGTTTCACCGGAAATACATGTTTCGGGTCCTCCTGATTCCAATAAAAACAAAACATTTTTGCAAAAAGGTAGGCGCGCGTGTGTGTGTATGTGTGTGTGTGTGTCTGTGGACAGCATAGCTCAAAAACGAAAAGATCGTTAAATACCAAACTTTGTATTCAAGTTTGGTGTCCTCAAAGGAAGATTTTCAAGAAAATCCCCCACCCCCAACTACCCATTACATGGAACTTTTTTCGAAAATTTTGATTTTCTCAAAAATGGTTCTAACGATTTTGATTAAAACCTCTTGTATTTAAAACATTTACATGCCAAATAAAATGCATAACTTGAAATTTCTGGGAATAGCCTCGGATGACTACTTTATTCTGGATGAGTTTTACTGAATTTTGCATAACTGCCAAACCGTAAGAGATACACAAAAACTTAACACAAAACATGTAAAGAACATTAAAACAAATAATTTATGTTATATACTTTTTTCATACAGTTGATCGTTTTTTAGATATTCCTTGTTTTTTGTTTCAGCTTTGAAAAACTTTTCTCACACAGGAATTTGTCAACTCATGTCCATACAAACAAAGGAACTTTAGTAACATAGCAATCAGCATTTGACTATCACTTTAGCCTATGGTACTCCCTTATTTCCCTTCTACTTACAAAGAAGCAAGTAATAAGACTTTTTCTGCTAATTTTTTCTCGATTAGCATGAAGTAAATACAAGCATAAGCTTTCTTACACTAATTTGTTGCAGAAATGTAGAGAAAGTCATATGAATGGAACACATCAGATTTTTTGCAAAGTATTAGGAGGGGTAACAAAGGAATGACGTAATGTAAAAATCATGGTTTTACATTTCTTGTTTTTCAAAGAAAATATTCTTTGAAAAAACTTATTCCTTGATGTATTATTAACGGAGAGGATAAGCTGCAAATAAGTATGTACAAGTTACAAAAATCGTATGTGATCCATGCACATGACTTTCTCTACTTCACTGTAACAAATTATTGCTAATAAGCTTAATCTTCTATCTACTTCATGCTACTCGAGATAAACATTAGCAGAAATTGGTCTTTATTTAGTTCCTTATAAGTAGAAGGGAAATATGTGAATGCACTAGGCTAAACCGACAACCAAATACTTTAAAATGTGGTTGCTATGGTATAGAAATCCGATTTTTTGCGTGGGCACGTGTTGACAAGTTCCCGTATGAGAAAAGTATTAAGAAGGAATAACAAGGAATATCGTAAGAACGATCAACTCCCGGGAAAAAATGCATGTAACATAAGTTGTGTGTTTTAACAAGCTCTACATTTTTTGTGCAGTAATCTTTTTGCCTATCTCTTACGATTTACCAGTTATGCAAAATACCGCAAATTTTATTCAGAATAACGATGTCTACAGAGGCTATTCTCACAAACCTCAAGATGCACAATTTATTTTTCATGTAAGTATCTTTAATATACGATATTTTAATCAAAATGGTTAGAGCCATTTTTGAGAAAATCAAAATTTTCGGAAATTTCTCCATATAAAGGGTAGTTACGGCTGGGGAGGATTTTCTTGAAAATCTGCATGCTATATTCTTAGAAAATACTGAACTTAAATTCCAAGTTTGGTATTTGACGGACTTTACGTTTTTGAGCTATGCTGTCCACAGACAGACAAACACACACACACACACACACACACACACACACACGGACCTGTTTCCGAAAATGCTTTTTTTTTGGATTCAGGGGGTACTAAAGCATGTATTTCCGGTGAAATCTCAACATCGAATTTTTAGGTGGAATACAGTACTTCTCATTCCCCATGCACATTGTACATACGGGACTAGAGAAAGTAAAAAGACAAGAGAACTGGAAGATATGAAATGGATGGATAGACTGCAGAAAAACATTCTGTATGCTCAGAAAGGTGTGAAAACATCACTACTCTGTATATAAATAAATAAATATAATGTGTTTGTATTTACGTTTCTGCTTAGAGCAAAACTGAACGTTAGTTTAGTGTAACCCCAGTAAGATTACTCCATTTTGCGATGTTGCACATAACAAATGCGGATCGGAATTCGCTTGTTAAAGAACAGGCTTCCCACTAACGTGAGAGAGGTTGTTGAACAAACACTGGCGACCTTGTATCGCTTTCACCAGTGAAGGTCGTGCTGAAGAAATCTTTGGCAAGATACTTCCTGGCGAGGAAATTAATTTCCTTCATCTTTATTCATTATCTTTCATCCCTTTTCCGCTTTTGTTTTTTCTATCTTGCTCATAATCTGTTTTGCCAACTTATTATTACTGTAAGGGAGAGTGGGGTTATATGGGACAGTTATGAACGGGCATAGGGATTTCTCAGTATTAAAAACAGGAATATAAGAAATGAGGCTGAACTGTCATTGGAATATTGGTAAAGATGTTTTAGGCAACAAACCACTTCAAACCTAAGGGCCATTCACATCGAAAATCAACCATAGACGTAACGTAGACACAGAACCTTGTAGTTAAGATATGTATAGGCTCATTCACGACGGTTGCATTGACATTGACGTACACATAACGTGGTACGTTATCATAGAAGGTTACAAACGCCAAGCTTTTGCGTTAAAGCTAAAATACAACGTAGAGATCAACCAATGAGAATGTTATTAAATGTAATGCTTACCGTAATGTCACACTGATGCGTAGAGCTTTGGTAATGGAGTTTGGTTGCTACTTTTTACTTTCTCTATACGAACTATGTACATAGTGTATAGAGAAGGTATTGTATTGTACACAAAAATTCGATACCGAGATTTGACCGGAAATACACGTTTTGAGACTCCTGAATCCAAAAAAAAGTTTTTTTTAGAAAAATGTCCGTGTGTATGTGTCTGTCTGCGTGTGTGTGTCTGTGGGCAGCATAGCGCAAAAACGAAAGGACCGTTAAAGCCCAAACTTGGTATTTAAGTTTGGTATCTTCCAAGGATGCGACACGAAGATTTTCAAGAAAATCCCCCCACCCCAAACTACATGGAAAAAATTTCGAAAATTTTGATTTTTTTTAAAAATGGCTCTAACGATTTTTATTAAAATATCGTATATTAAAGATATTTACCTGACAAATAAAATGTATATCTTGAATTTTCTGGGGATAGCCTCTGAAGGCTACTTTATTCTGGATGAATTTTACGGAATTGTGAATAACTGCTAAACCGTAAGAGATGGACAAAAACTTACACTACAGAAATTGTAGCTCGCGATAAAACACACAATTTATGTCATGTACTTTTTTCGTGGAGTTGATCATTTTTAAGATATTCTTGGTTTTTCGTTTCTGCTTTGAAAAACATACTTTTCTCATACAGGAAATTGTTAACACCTATCCATATAAACAAAGGAACTTCAGTTACATAGCAATCAGCTTTTGGCTATCATTTTAACCTACGGTACTCCCTCATTTCGCTTCTACTTACAAGGAAGCAAATAATAAAACTATTTCTGTTAATGTTTCTCGATTAGCATGAACTAAATTGAAGCATAAGCTTAAAAAGCTAATATTTGTTGCAGAAATGTAGAGAAAGTCATATGAATGGAACACATCAGATTTAGAGTTAATAGGTTATCAAATTACCTAGGGCCAGTCTCATGTACTTTCTGAATTACGGCGGCTCATTCTCTCTTATTTCGCTTAGTAGATATGAAAATTTCCTTGGTTAATTCTTCTTTGAATAAGGGGACGATTCCACCATCGACTGCGACGAGACAAACGTAAATTAAAATATAAAACAAGCAAATTGGCTACTCTAGTTTGTATGTGTACAAATACTGCTACACTCTTGTCTCTGCCAGTCATTTTAGTTTGATATTCACTCGCAAGGCACAGTTCACTTGTTTTAATTTCTGATTGGCTATTGCCTACGTTTTCCTTTGTCATTGACAATGCTCATGGTGCACTTAATTCTCCGTCTATATTCTAAGTCGGTGCCTAAGGTTAATTTTCAATAAGAATGGCCCTTTAGTCTTTTAAAGTTTGCAGGCAGTACTCGATTCATTCCCTTTAGGATGTAACCAGAGGCGCAAGTATACCTTTTTTCCCGGTGGGGGTTCTGAAGGCTTCTTCGAAATGTGTTTTTCTTCTTAAAATGTCCCCCTAGAAACTAACAGTTTTACTTCCTCTACACGTACTATGTATACAGTGTATAGAGAAGGTATTGAATTGCATCTCATTGACCAAAGCCTTTAAATCGAAGGATCTCTAAATTTACTTTCAAGACTTCATAAAGACAACCTGTGTCTTGACAATTCAGTTTGGAAAAACCTTGATCGTGTACAAGAAACTTATCTACTATTTATTTCTGTATACAGATGTTTTGTTTTAAGGTTTCTGTCTCGATTTTACGAGATTTCGTGATTGAATCTTTCGTAAACACAGAGACTGATATAAATCTGAACATATTTTATTTTTCCCCTGTCCAATTGTTGACTACGCTTCATTAAATTCACGAACTGCACTTTCTTACACGAAATTAACACAAGACAAATGACATACTCACGAGGGAAAGTTGAAGCCACAATGACGAGAATGTTATGACGCAATAAACGCCGTTTTCATAACTGTTAATTGTTGAGCGATGTCACGACATTGTAACGTGCATGCTGAGGCTCACATTAAACTCATAATGGGAAATGTGCCGAAAACTTAGAGCTTAAAAATTTATATAGCCATTGTTTTGAAACACGCCTTTGTTACTGAAGTCGGTATTATTTCTTGAGATAAGTAAGGGAGTAGCTTTCCGCTGAGCTAGGGAACCGGTACCTGATACCTGAGGCACTTAAAATTCTGCTGTGTTCGATATAATCCGATAGAAATTAAAAGTATATAGTACGATTTAATTCCGGTTCTCTATCCACAGATTCATTGTACACATAAACGTGATTTGCTAACATAGCACTCCAAAAGTATGCACTGCTTCTTCATAAATAATAATAATAATAATAATAATAATAATAATAATAATAATAATAATAGAGATAAGTGTCTCAAATTTTATAAAGTTATGCATCAATAGCGGAAGATGTACACTCACGGAGATAAAAAGTGGTCCTATCGGAACGCAGCTATTTATGTTGGTAATGACAAATTTACTACCTGTCTTTACCAGTGTCACCTCCATTTCTCTACTATAGTGTTATCCATTGGATTGGTAGTATACCTACGAGGGCGGTTCAATAATTATTTATGTTTCAAAATAGGTGATGTTGCTCAGAAGAGTGTTAACATCGAGTGTTGTGATTTGTTACACGTGGCCAAAACAAAATTGGTTCTTACTCATAGGTATAAATTGGGCAGGCACTTCAATTAGTCGTTCAAAGTGTTTTCGCTAAAATGCAAAAATAAGAAGTGTTCCATTCATATAACTCTTTCAACCTGTTCTGCAAACAAACTATTCTCAAAAAAGAGTATTCCTCTGAACCATGCTAATCGAAATAAACATCTGCAGAAATTATCTTATTACTTGCTAAGGGGATACAGTAGGCTAATGCGATAGACACATCTTTTAAAAACTGGTTGTTATGTAAAATATGTGATATTCGGCTCTCTTTGCATGGTCAGGAGTGAAACAAGAGAGATATGAAACGAAAGACAACTTACCGTTTGAGAAATATTTAAGTAGTTATAAATTCAGAACTATAATAGGGAATTTCTTGGAAATGGTTAACTCTACCAGAAAAAAAGTTATATGATATAAATTGTGTGTTTTAAGGAGACCTACATTTTTATAGTAACATTTTGTAAATCTCTTATGGCTTTCCTGTTATGCAAAAGTCATCCAGAATGAAGAGGTCTTAAGAGACCATTCCCTAAAAATTCAAGATATACATTTTGTTTGTCATGAAAATAACTTTAATATTTGAACAATTTTCCATTTAAAGGGTAGTTCCGGTTAGCGGAGCATTCCTAAAAATCGATAGAGAATACTCAACTTAAATACCAAGGTGTATTTTTTCGGCTTTCCGTTTTTGATTTATGGTGTCCACAAACACATACAGAGAGAGAGAGAGAGAGAGAGAGAGAGAGAGAGAGAGAGATAGAGATGGGCGGACCTTTTTCTAAACATGTGTGTTTTTTTAATGCAGAGAATTCTAAAACATGTGTTTCCGGTGAAATTTCGGTATCGTTTTTTGGGGGTGGAATACAGTACCTTCTCTATCTAGGATGTGCCCACAATCACAGAATTGGTAGAGAAATTAAAGAGAAAGATTGGTCGATAAAGTTTAGTGATTCTCTTTTTAATTTTGGATGCGAAAATATGCGAGGAGATAAAAGCAAAATTTGATGCTGTTTATGGAAGGCTTACGCCATCAGTGACGATTGCACACACACAAACACACACATTCACACACATCACAAACACACACAAACAAACACACACATATCACAAACACATACTCATACACACAAACACACACACAAACACAAACACACACACATTCACACACAAATACACACACTAACACACATACTCACATACTCACACAAACACACACACTCACACACACTCACATTCACACACACACACACTCACACACACACGCACTCACGCACACTCACACACTCAAACTCACACACACACTCACACACAAACACACACACAAATACAACACTCACACACAAAAACACACACACTCACACAAACACACACAAATACACACACTCACACACAAACACACACACTCACACACAAACACACACAAACACACACAAACACACACACTCACACACACAAACATACACACATTCACACTCACACACACACTCACACACACAAACACAACACTCACACACTCAAACACACCCACATTCACACACACACTCACACACACAATCACACGCACACTCATACACACATTCACACACACTCACACACAATAACACACATACTCACACAAACACACACAAACACACATTCACACTCATACACACTCACACACATACACACATACACATACACTCATACACATACTCACACACACTCACACATACACCCACACATTCACACACACTCACACATACTCACACACATACTCACACACATACTCACACACACACTCGCACATACACTCACACACATACTCACACACACTCACACATACACTCACACACACACTCAAACACTCACACATACTCACACACACACTCACACATACACTCACACATTCACACATACACACATACTCACTCACACACTCAAACATACACTCACACGCACACTCACACACACACTCACACACACACTCACACACACACTCACACATACTCACACACATATTCACACACACACTCACACATACTCACACACACACTCACACACACTCACACACATACACACACACTCACACACACTCACACACACACACTCACACACTCACACATACACTCACACACACACACTCACACACACTCACTCACACACACTCACACACATACTCACTCACACATACACATACTCACACACATACTCACACACACTCACACATTCACACGATTTCACACACATACTCACTCAGACACGCACACATTCACTCACACACTCACACATACTCACACACATACTCACACACACTCACACATACACTCACACACATTCACACACATACTCACACACACACTCACACACACACTCGCAAACACACTCTCTCACACACACTCACACATTTACACACACACTCATACACATCCACTCATACAGATACACATACACACACTCACACACACCCACACTCACACACATACACAGACATATACAGACACGCACACTCACACAAAGACACACACATACACACAGACACACACTCACACATAGACACACACTCACACACAAACACATACTCACACAAACACACAAAACAGACACATACACACATGCACACAGACACACACACAGAAACAAACACACACACTCTTCTAGTTTCTCTGCACATACTACGCACACGGGAAGTAAGGTATTCCATCCAAAGTTTCGATACCTAGATTTCACCGGAAATGCATGTTTTGGACCCCCTGAATCCAAAAAAAGCAATTTCAGAAAAAGCTCCTTGTGTGTGTGTGTGTGTGTGTGTGTCTGTGTGTGTCTGTGTGTGTGCGCGCGCGCGCTTGTGGAGAGCATAGCATAAACACGAAAACACCATTAAATACCAAACTTGGTAATGAAGCTTAGAATCCTCCTAGGATTCTACAGGAAGATTTTCAAGAAAATCCCCCATCCCAAACTACCCTTTACAAGGAAAAATTTCCGAAAATTTTGATTTTCTCAATAATGGCTCTAATGATTTTGTTTAAATACATCATGTTAAAGCCATTTCCATCATAAATAGAATGTATATCTTGAATTTTCTGGGAATGGCCTCTTAAGACCTATTTATTCTGGATGAACTTTGCTGAATTTTGCAACTAGTAAACCGTAAGAGATAGACAAAAACCTACTACACAAAAAATGTAGATCTCGTTAAAGTACACAATTTATGCAATATTTTTTGTGGAGTTGACCGTTTTCGAGATATTCCTTGTTATTAGTTCCAGTTTCAAACTACTTTTACATTTCTCACGAGAAAACTCTTCAACTCCTGGACACGCAAAGAAACGGATTTCAATTACATAGATACCGCATTTTAAAACATTTGACTGCCAGTTAATCCTAGTGTATTCCCTTATTTCCCTCCTACTTATAAGGAACTTAGTAATACGACCGTTTCTGCTAGTGTTTATCTCTATTGGCATGAACTAGATAAGAGCATAAGCTTATTAACAATAATTTGTTACAAATACGTAGAGAAAGTCATGTGAATGGAACAGATCTCTGTTTTTTTTAATATCATTTATTTTGGTTCGCTTTAACAGCATGGTCATTTCGCGACCTTTCAAATTGTACATAAAATAGTTCTTTACACCATGGTAAATTACAAAATGGTAACATTTATACTTCCCAATAATTCAAAAAGTTTACATATTGGTTTATCTTTAAACGTGGTCAAAAATCCGTTTTGATGAAGACTGCCAGACTTAGTTGCTGAGAAAATTATTCAAAAAATCTTATGTGTTACACTCACATGACTTTCTCTAGCTATTCTACAAAGTTCTTACAAAAAATAATTCATCTTTCAACACCATGCTAATCGAGATAAACACTAGCAGAATTTTATTACTTAGTTCCTTATAAGTAGAATGGAATTAAGGGAATATACTAGGCTAAAGTGATAGTCAAACGTTTTAAAAGCTGTCGTTATGCGATTGTCACTGCAAATCGCTTCTTTTCTTGGCCAGGAGTAGAACAAAAGAGAAACGGACACTCCCGTATCAGAAAAGTATAAGTACTGCACAACTAAAACTAATAACAAGGAATACCTCGAAAACGGTAAGCTCCACGAATATATATATATATATATATATATATATATATATATATATATATATATATATAAGACATGACTTGTGTATTTTAACAAGAGCTACAGTTTTTTATAGTAAGTATTTGTCTATCTCTTACAGTTTACTAGTTATGCCAAAGAAAGCAAAATTCATCCACAATAAGCAGGTGTTTAGAAGCTATTCCCAGAAAATCAAGATATACATTTTATTTGTGATAGAAATGGCTTTAATATGCGGTATTTTCATCAAAACCGTTGGAGCCATTTTTAAGAAAAACAACATTTTTTAAAAATTTTCCATGTAAAGGGTAGTTGGGGTGGAGGGATTTTCTTGAAAATCTTCGTGTCGCATCCTTGGAATATGCCAAACTTAAATACCAAGTTTGGTATTTAACCGTCTTTTCGTTTTTGAGCTGTGCTGTCCACAGACACACACACACACACACACACACGGACCTGTTTCTGAAAATGCTTTTTTTGAACTCAGGAGGTCCTAAAACATGTATTTCCGTTGAAATCTCGACATCGAATTTTTGGGTGGAATACAATACTTCTCTATCCCTATGTACATTGGACACGAAGCTTCAAGGAAATATGCAGAAGGAAGTTGAGAGTAATAAGTTCTCACTTTTAAGACAGGTATCTGTGTTATTGGGTCAATAGTTCACTACAACAACATTGGATTCCTTTATTGGTGTGTACACAACTTGACTTACCTCTCAAGGGCTACGTTCAGGGACAAACTGACCACTGCATGGGTATAGCTGCAGCAACAGTGAATATCTCAACATTGTTACATCTACCATTATTTACAGATTCATGTCCAGCTAGTTAAACTGTACTACTTATCCTAATGTACATAGGTTTGCGTACCGCTTAGTCCCTGGCTGTTAGTGAGTGTAGCGCTTTGCTTTATGCTGCCTATTACATCACAATCTCTGTGTTTTCTCTCCTCATCTCTCTCTTTATTACTTTCTCTACATGTACATAGTGTATAGACAAGGTATTGTATTGCACCCAAAAATTCCAAACCGAGATTTCACCGGATATATATATATATTGGTTTCCCCTTACTCAAAAAAAAAAAGCATTTTCAGAAAAAGGTCCGTGTGTGTGTTTGTGGACAGCATAGCTCAAAAACGAAAAGACTGTTAAATACCAAACTTGGCATTTAAGTTTGGTATCCTCCAAACGACACGAAGATTTTCAAGAACATACCTCCCCCCCAGCTACCCTTTACATGGAAAAACTTTCGAAAATGTTGGTTTTCTCAAAATTGGCTCTAACAATTTTGATTAAAATATATTATGTTTAAGATATTTACATGACAAATAAAATGTACCTATATATTCAATTTTCTGGGAATAGCCTCCGATGACCTCTTTATTCTGGATGAATTTTATAGAATTTTGAATAGCTGGTCGCCATTATACAAAAAATGTAGATCACAATAAAACACACAATTTACATCATATACTTTTTTTTTCGTGGAGTTGGCCGTTTTCGAGATATTCTTTGTTATTGATTTCAGCTTTAAAGTACTTAAATTTTTCTCCTGTCAACTCCTGGCCACGCTAAGAAACGGAGTTTAATGCCATAGCAACCACATTTTAAAACATTTGACTGCCGGGTTATCGTATTATATTCCGTTATTTCCCTTCTACTTATAAAGCAACTAAGTAATAAGACCGTTTCTGATAAATTTTTAGCATTAAATAGAAGAATAAGCTTATTACGAATAATTTGTTACAGGGATGTACAGAAAGTCATGTGAATGGATTTCATCAGATTTTTTTTTTCCCTTATCCACTCTTTTTTTATCTTTTCCAAATATATCTCTGTTTATTTAATTGTTCTCTATCCCTTGACATTCAAAATTTCCATCGGTATTATCTCTCCTGACATACTATTCGACTGTTTTCCCAAAATTCTCATTTCCATTTTCTTACCTCTTTTGAAGCTACAGATTTCTAGCTTATAAAATATGTTACAGGCTTTCAGGATCGACGGGGAAGCACAAAAACATAAAGTTGAACCTTACAAGTGGAAAACGTGAAGTCTAGGACCTTAGCTTTGCAGATATAAATAAGAGGCTATCGAACCACGTAGCTGAGGCATTTTGTCAGGGACTAGCATTTGTTTTTACTTTTTACCCCTCTTTTTTTCCATTTTACCTACATTTCCTTTGTTTTCCATTATCTTTTTATTGACAAATACACACGCAAACACAATACAAACACACAAACACCCATACTCAAGGTGGGATTTGAACATACGCCACGAAGCACCAAAGCTAAACACTTTAGTGAGCGCGGCCTTGGGGTCCGGTACATTCGGGAGGTCCGGTTTCGCTCCCCGTTGACTGCGCACCCTGCTCCTGGGTCTTTCCGTGGTTTTGCTGGGGCTGCTTAGGCTAATGCTGGAGTGCTGTATATCTACCAGGTTCTTTCCTTTTCATTCCTTCATTCCTCTTCTTTATCTTTCAAGTTGGTCCAGGTATGACTGAGGCTTTGCAGACAGATGGCGCGGTTGCTTGCTCCGGGTGAAATTCTCTTCCACCTAGTTGAGGCTAGGTGTTCTTGTAGAAGCCTCCTTTTGGCCTCCCGGTGCCTGTATAGCCTCCGTGGCGCGCCACAACTGCCATCTACTGAAACTGTTAGGACTTCCGTGCATATCTACCCTTAGCTCCGTCGTTTCCTGTGTGCTGGCCTGTGATTTCCCCTCCTCTCATCTCTTCCCTCGGAAGCTGGTGGAACGCAATAGATCAGTATCTGGTCGCAGTTGCCGAGGAGTCCCTTTCTGTTAACATAATAAACCCTCTACATAACAGACAGAACTTACATAGAACAAATAATTTGTAGATATTACAAAAAAAAAAAGTTTACTATAGCTTTATTTAATTCAGTTCCATCTCCTTTAAAGGAATTACATATGAACAAAAACCGGTTTAGGTCAGAATTAAAAAGATAGTCATAAAGATAGATAAGATGGTCGTCATTACTAGGGCTCGGTTTTGGGTTCCAAAGCGTACAAAGTTACAAACACAGAGCAGTTCAGAGGTATAGAGAATGGAGGGGAGGAGTTCGTATTGTAAACATGCATATAATCTGTTCCAAAAATAGCTCATTACATGCCTTGTTCTAATTCATAAAGTAACACAATAAAACAATTATTTCATAATATGACCAGTAAATAAAAACGCCTTGTGCTTTTACAAACAAAATATAAAGCTGGATACACAAACCTTCAGGATAATAATGTGCAGAGCTTTGAAAAGGTAATGAACATAAATGAACCAAACTTCACTCAGAATTCATTGCAGTGAATTACAAGATACATCTTTACTGTATCGAGAGAAAAGGCTCTCCTCTTGTCACTCAAAATATATTTGAATCATCCACAAGCTTGTTCAGTGTCAAACGCCTATCCTTTCGTATGTTTGAAATTTTTACTTTCTCTACACGTACTATGTACATAGTGTATAGAGAAGGTATTGCACTCCACCAAAATTCGATACCGAGATCTTTGGAAAAAGGTCTGTGTGTGTGTGTGTGTGTCTGTGTGTCTGTGTGTCTGTGGACAGCATAGCTCAAAAACGAAAAACGTTGGTATTTAAGTTTGGTATCCTCCTAGGATGCGACACGAAAGTCTTCAAGAAAATCCCCCCACACCAAACTACCCTTTACATGCAAAAATTTCGAAAATTTTGACGGTCTCAAAAATGGCTCTAACGATTTTGATTAAAATCTCTTATATTTAAGATATTTACATGTCCAATAAAAGCTATATCTTGAATTTTCTGGGAATAGCTTCTAAATACCTCTATATTCTGGATGATTTTTATTGAATTTTGCGTAACTGGTAAACCGTAAGAAATAGACAAAAACTAACTACACAAAAAATGTAGATCATGGTAAAACACAATTTTTATTATATACATACTTTTCGTGGATGGTTTTTGAGATATTCATTGTTATTGGTTTCAGCTTTAAAAACGTATGCTTTTCTCATACAGCAATGTGTCCATACAAACAAAGGAACTTCAGTCATATATGAACCAGTTTATATCAGTTTGACCTATGGTACTCTCTTATTTTGCTTCTACTTGCATGGAGAGAAGTAATAATAGTATTTATGTTATTTTTCTCTCGATTAGCTTGAAATAAATATAAGCATAAGCTTTTTAATAATAATTTGTTGCAGAGATGCAGAGAAAGTCATGTAAATGGAACACATCAGATTTTTCAATCTGTGCTCTCCATTAGTGTTCACTGCTTTATCAAGAAAATTGCCTCATCCGCAACTACTATTCTAACGATTTTTATTAAAATCTCTTATATTTAACATATTTATATTACGTCGTGTATATCCTCATTTTCTGGAGCAGCCTCCAAAAATCTCTCTATTCTGGATAATGCTTTTGGATTTTACATAACTAGTAAACCGTAAGAGATAGACAAAAACATAACACACAAAAATGTAGATCTCGTTAAAACATAATTTATGTCATATACATTTTTGTTGTATAGTTGACTGTTTCCAAGATACTCCTTGTTATTAGTTTCGAATTTTAAAATACTTATACGGGAACTTGTCAACTCCTGGCCACGCAAAGAAACGGATTTCAGTCCCATAGCAACCACATTTTAAAACATTTGACTGTCGGTTTAGCCTTTTCCCTTATTTCCCTTCTACTTATAAAGGTACTAAGTGTTAACATGACTATATGAAGTAGATAGAAGAATAATCTTACTAACAATAATTGAGACACAGAGAAAGCCATATGAATGGAACACGTCAGATTTTTTTTGCAAATAAATCCGCACCAACAGAAATTGAAGTGCTGTTTCGGTAAACCATTGAGAAGGTATTTTCGAGCTCATGTTGTAAGAGAAATACAATATTGTTGTGTGGAACAATAAGAAAGATTGTTCTCAACACTTGGCAATACTGTGAGACCGGATGGACATCCTTGTAACCTCTTGCGTTATAAGTAAGGTTAACGCAACCTTAAGTTTCTGGGAGGGGAAGTGCTTCTGGACACATATAAACCCCCAGTAGCGTCTCTTGGCATTGCAACCGTCTTCTGTCTTCTGTAACGTCACAATGAAGCACCTGGTGAGTAAATACATTCGCTTCAAAACTGTAAGATGTATTACTTTCTCTTGCACGTATGTAAATGTACATAGTAGATAGAGAAGGTATTGAGTTTCACCCAAAAATTCTATGCATGAATTCTATGAAATGAATGTTTTGAGTCTCCCTGAGTTCAAAAAAAGGTATTTTTAGACAATGGTCTGAGTTTGTGGAGAGCATAATTCAAAAACGGAAATTCCATTAAATACGAAACTTGGTATTCATGTTCAGTATCTTCCAATGATGGAACACGAACATTTTCAGAGAAATTCCCCTAACCCCAACTATGCTTTATACACATACTTTCCTCAAACAGAAGTCGTACGTGTTTCTTTTGTTTTACCCTTGACCAATGGCACTGTTAAAGACAGCTGTTAAAACATCTGAATATCACTGTAGTTTAACGTATTCCATTAGTTCCTTCTGCTTATAAGGAATTAAATAATGAGACCATTGTTTATGTCGATTCGCATGAAGTAGATAGAAAAAGTTTGTTTGCAGAATGGGTAGAGAAAGTCATGTAAATGGAACAACACATTTTTGTAGAATTACCATTTATAAAATATTCCAAGATTTTGGTTTCAATTTTAAAATATTTATAGTTTTATCAAATGGGATTATGATAATGGTGATGAAATGAAAGCTGAGTTCGCTCGAGACCCTGCAGAGGTTTCCACAGCCCTTAGGGCGTCAAGTCCAGTGATCCTTGCAAATCCCTGGGCTCCAAAATGAAGCAGGTTTTGTCCTGGTCACAATGTTAATGGCTGGTTGCCAGCAGATATCGACCAGCCTAAGCCTTCTGTATTCTCATTGTTTCTGTAAGCAAATATGCAATAAAACATCTATACAAATATAAATGAAGCAAAAGGAGGAATATGCGTTTTACTTTCTGCAGCACGTATGTATATAGTAGGAAGCGAAGGTACTATAATCCAGCCAAAATTTCCATCCGAAATTTCACCAGAAATGCATATTTTGAGGACCCTTGAATCCAAACAAACAATTTTTAGAAAATGTGTGTGTCTGCCTCTCTATGTGTCAGGCTTGGTGTGTGTGTGTGTGTGTGTGTGTATGTGTGTATGTATGCGTGTGTATATATGTGTGTGTATGTGTGTCTGTGTCTATGGGCAGCATAATTCAGAAATGAAAAGTCGGTTGGATACCAAACTGGTATTTAAGTTTAGTATCTTCTAACACCGTGACATTAGGCTTCTCAGGTAAATCCCTCTATCCCAAACTACCCATTACATGGAACATTTTTCGAAATTTTCGATTTTATATCAAATGGCTCTAACTATTTTGGTTAAAATACGGTATATTGAAGAAGACAAAGAAGATGCATTTCTTGAATTTCCTGGGAATAGCCTCTGAAGTCCTCTTCATTCTGAATGACTACTGGTAAACCTTATCAGATAGACAGAAACTTACAACACAAAAAATGTAAATCTCGTTAAAAGACAGAATTACTGTCAAATACATTTATTTTAATAATAATAATAATAATAATAATAATAGTAATAATATTTTTTTAATCATTTCGTAGAAGTTTCTCTGTTCTTGGTTTCAGTTCTAAAATACTTTAAGTTTGCTCAAACAGAAAACCCTCATCCTTTTCATCTCTCTTTTGTTTTACTCCTAACTATGGAAAAGGAACGGAACTTGAGTGATAATCGCATAGCAACAGATTTTAAACATTTAAGCTCTTACTTTATCCTAGTGTATTCCCTTATTTCCCTTCTACTTACAAGGAACTGGGTAATGTTCCTGGACTATTTCTGGTAATGTTTAACTGCATTAGCATGATGCAGATAAAACAATGATCTTTTATAACAAGAGTTTGTATCCAGAACAGACAGAGAAAGTCATGTGAATGGAACATATCAAATGTTTCAGAATAGCAGCTTCTTGAATAATCGGGGAAAAAATCATGTGAATGTAATATAAAAGTTTGCTTTTTTCAAAATCTATGTACCCATTTTCCACAAACTAGTTTAGTGATTCTGATCAAACATTGCTAACTTAACTAAATTAAATAATCTTAAATTCCATGCGATAATTTAAAAAATATCAATTATCGAATATTGATTTTAAAAAAATCATCTACGTTAAAAATTATACGAAATAATTATAAATTTCTATGACTAAATAAACAGTTGCAATATATCAAACACTTTTCTATGAACGTTTTTTTTTAAAGTGTAGATAAAGAAAATTGTAACTTTGAAAAATTACGGTCTAATTTCGTTCAATTGTATTAATATTTACAACATACCTGTATGCTTTAAGAATTAAAAAGCATATCAAATCTTCTTATAGATATCACTAAAAAGGATGTTGGTACCACTTTCTCTACACGTACTGTGGACATAGTATATAGAGTACTGCATCCAAAAATTCCATTCCGAGATTTCAAAAGAAACATATGTTTTGGGACCCCCTGAATCCAGGAAAAAAAAAAAAAAAACATCTTTAGAAAAATGTGTGTGTTTGTTTGTATCAATGGACAGCATAACTCAAAAACGGAAAGATCGTTAAATACTAACTTGGTATTTAAGTTTGGTATCTTCCAAGGATGTGACACAAGATTTTCAATAAAAACCCCACCACAAACTACGCTTTACACGGAACTTTCTTCGAAAATTTTGACTTTCTCAAAAATGGCTCCAACGATTTTGACTAAAATACCTTATGCATAAGATATTCTTACGGCAAACGGAACGTACATCTTGAATTTTCTGGGAATGGTGTCTGAAGATCTTTTCATTCTGAATGACTATTATAAACTGGGAAACCATAAGAGATAAGCAAAAACTAACTACACATAAAATTTAGATCTCATTAAAACACACAATTTATCTCATAAACATTTTTTTTTACTTTCTCTATACGTGCTATGTACATAGTGTATAGAGAAGGTATTGTAATGCACCCAAAAATTCGATACCGAGATTTCACCGGAAATACAGGTTTTGAGACCTCCTGAATAAAAAACAAAGCATTTGTAGAAAAATGTCCGTGTGTGTCTGTCTGTCTGTCTGTGTGTCTGTATGTGTGTGTATCTGTGGGCAAAGATATTTGCCTGACAAAGTGTATATCTTTAATTTTCTGGGAATAGCCTCTGGACTACTTTATTCTGGATGCATTTTGCATAACAACTAAACCGTAAGAGATGGACAAAAACTTAACACACAAAAAATGTTGAGCACGTCAAAACACACAATTTATGTTATATACATTTTTTTCGTGGAGTTGACTGTTTTTTAGGTATTCCTTGTTTTTGATTTCAGCTTTGAAAAACATACTTTTCTCATATAGGAATTTGTCAACTCCTGTCCATACAAACAAAGGAACATCAGTCACATAGCAACCAGCTTTTGGCTTTCACTTTAACCTATGGTACTCCCTTATTTCGCTCTAATTACAATAAAGCAAGAAATAAGACTATTTCTGCTAATTCTTCTCGATTAGCATGAAATAAATAAAAGAATAAGCTTATTAACAATAATTTGTCACAGAGATATAGAAAAAGCCATGTGAAAGGAACACATTAGACTTTTTAATATATGTTACATCCAGCATTTAAGATGCCTATACTTCTACAGTTGCAACAGTCTTAACGATTCCCTTTCTTAGAAATGGAATAAACTACAGCTATTGGCCAATTCTCTGCAATTTTCTTTGTTTCAAACATAAATTTATAAAATGCAGCATTCTTAGTTTAATAAACATCCCTCCATATTTGAACAATCCAATATGCATTTCTTTTTGTAGAGTTAACCGTTTTCGAGATATTCCGTATTATTGGATTCAATTTTAGCCACTTAAACTTTTCTCAGCCAGGAAGACATTTTTACTTTCTCTATACGCACTATGTACATAGTGTATAGAGAAGGTATTGCACTCCACCCAAAAATTCGATACCGAGATTTCACCGGAAATATATGTTTTAGGGTCCCCAATATCCAAAAAAAGCATTTTCACAAAAAGGTTCGTGTGTGTGTGTGTGTGTGTGTGTGTCCGTGTGTCGGTGTGTCTGTGAACACGATAACTCAAAAACGAAAAGTCGGTAAAGTACCAAACTTGGTATTTAAGTTTAGTATCTTCCAGGGATGCGACACGAAGATGTTGAGAAAAATCCCCCACCCCCAACTACCCTTTACATGGAACTTTTTTCGAAAAGTTTTATTTTCTCAAAAATGGCTGTAACGATTTTGATTAAAATTTCGAATATTAAACATATTTACCTGACAAATAAAATGTATATCTTGAATTTTCTAGGAATAGCCTTTGAAGAGTAGTTTATTCTGGATGAATTTTACGGAATTTTGAATAACTGCTAAACCGTAAGAGATGGTCAAAACTTACTACACAAAAATGTAGAGCACGTTAAAAAACACAATTTATGTTATATACATTTTTTTCATGGAGTTCGTCGTTTTTGAGACATTCCTTATTTTTGGTTTCTGCTATGAAAAACTTATATTTTTCTCATACAGAAACTTGTCAACTCCGATCCATATAAACAAAGGAACTTCATTGACATAGCAACCAGCATTTGACTATCACTTTAACCTAAGGTAGTTCCTTATTTCGCTTGTACTTACAAGGAAGCAAGTAATAAGACTATTTCTGCTAATTTTTTCTGGTTAGCATAAAGTAAATAGAAGTGTAAACTCTTTAAGAATAATTTGTTGCAGGGATATAGAGAAAGTCTTGTGAATGGTACACATCAGATTTTTTAACTCTTTCTTATTTGTTTACCTCTGGCAAACAAAGATGCTGTTGCTTTAGCCGGTGCATTTTCTTATGTCTCTTCTACTTACAAGGAACTAGTAATATGATTAATTCTGCTTATGTTTGTCTTGATTAGCTTGATCCAGATAGCACATAAATGTTTTGATTAAAAGCTTTGTTTGCCGCACAGCTACAGGACATCAGAGGACATTCGATTTTCCCCCTTCTTTTTACAAGGAAGCAAGCAATAAGGAAAAATTCTGTTAATGTCTAACTCGATTAGCATGAAGTAGGTAGAAGAATAAGCTTTATAACAATAGTTTGTTACGTAGATTTAGAGAAAGTCTTGTAAATTCTGTGCATTAACAAGATATACATTTTTAAAATAGCAAGTTTTTGTCTATAGCTTACGATTTACCAGTTCAGCAAAATTCATCCAGAATTCAAAATATATATTTCATTTCTGATGTAGATACATTAAATATGCGGTATTTTAATTAAAATCCTTAGAGCCATTTCTGAGAAACTCAACATTTTCGAAATGTTTTCTATGTAAAGGATAGTTTGGGGTAAGCGGGAGTTTTCTCAAAATCTTTGTGTTGCATCCTTGTGAGATACTAAACTTATATACCAAGTTTGATATTTTACCGACGTTTCATTTTGAGTATATGTTCAGTAATCCAAGGAAACACTGACACGGACAAACCCGGAACTTTTTCTAAAAATACTTTATTTGGATTGCGGGAACCTCATAACACACACTAGGGTCCTTTATTTTCAACCTCCGATAGGCTATAAATAAAAGGCAAGTTCATAGAAAACAATTATTTTATTACTAAAAGTTTTGTACACTTATAGTCTCACTTTGCAACATAATCACCGAAAAGTTTGAAACATTTATCGTACCTGTGCACAAGTATTGCAATACCCGCTTCAAAAAATGTTGCCACCAATGATTTCAAATGAGAATTGACGTTGTTTTGAAGATCTTCATTGGTTTGAAAGTGCTGCCCTCCTAGCCACGTCTTCAGTTCAGGGAAAAGGGGAAAGTCGTTGGGTGCCAGGTCAGGATTGTACGGCGGATGATCGAAAATGTCCCATTGAAATTGCTCAAGGAGCAGATGGGTTGTGACAGCAGTGTGTGGACGAGCTTTGTCATGGATCAACACAATTCCTGAAGTCAGCATTCCTCTTCGTTTGTTTTGAATGGCTCTCTGCAAACGTCGTAAAGTACGAAGATCTTCAAAACAACGTCAATATTCATTTGAAATCATTGGCGGCAACATTTTTTGAAACGGATATTACAAAGGTACGAATAATGTCTCAATCTTTTCGGAGATTATGTTGAAAAGTAACCATGAGTGTACAAAACTGTTAGTAATAAAATAGTTGTTTTCTATGAACTTGTCTTTTATTTACAGCCTGTCGGAAGTTGATAAAAAAACGGCCCTCGTATTTCCTGTGAAATCTCAACATATTTGGGTGAAATGCAATACCTTCTCTGTACACTTTGCACATAATACGTGCACAGAAAGTAATAACTCTTTTAAGAATGATTTATATAGGCCACTAACAGAAGATACAGGAAGAAAAACGTATGTGAATGTAGCACATCAGATTGTTTCATAGAGCGAGCAGTTGAAATTACTGTTTTCGATCTTTGATGGACATTGTATGCAAGTCGGTAATGGCTAAATCTATGTCGCAGGATTGTATTGTTCTTTACCGGAAAAAAATATGCGTATGTTGCGTCACGAGAACTTTCTCCAGGGTATAAACTCTCGCGTTGTTTAATGACAGCGCAGGTCTTTAAGTGGGCTACGTACGTAATTCTGTAAAGGTCTTTAAATGCCTTCCTTAAGCAATAACGTCATGCGAAACACAAAATCTCTTCCAGGAAAAACATTTCAATTGCGTCTAAAATTGCATTTAAGGGAGAGATATAAATAAAATAGAAGATATTTGAAAAAATCTGATGTGTTCCATTCACATGACTTTTTTTGCATCTCTGCAACAAATTATTGCTTTTGTTAACTTCATGCTAATCGAAAAAAAATTACTACTTGTTTCCTTGTAAGTAGAAGGCAAATAAGGGAGTAGCATAGATTAAAGTGATAGTTGTTATGTGGCTGAAGTTCTTTTGTTTGTATGGACAGGAGTTGACAAATTCTCGTATGAGAAAAGTGTAAGTTTTCAAAGCTGAAACCAAAAACAAGGGATATCTCAAAACCGATCATCTCCACGAAAAAAATGTATGTAACATAAATTGTGTGTTTTAATGTGTTCTACATTTGTTGTGTGGTAACGGTTTAACAGTTATGCAAAGTTTCGTAAAATTGACTCAGAATAAAGAAGTCTTCAGAGGCTATTCCCAGAAAATTCAAAATATACATTTTATTTGTTAGGTAAATATCTTTAATATATGATATTTTAATCAAAATTGTTAGAGTCATTTTTCAGAAAATCAACATTTTCGAAAAAAGTTCCATGTAAAGGGTAGTTTGGGGTGGGGGATTTTTCTCAAAATGTTCGTGTCGCATCCCTGGAAGATACTAAACTTAAATACCAAGTTTGGTATTTTACAGACTTTTTTGAGTTATCGTGTTCACAGACAGACTGACACACACACGGACATTTTTCTGAAAATACTTTTTTTGGATACATGGGACCCTAAAACATATACCTATTTCCGTTGAAATCTCGGTGTCGAATTTTCTGGTGGAGTGCAATACCTTCTCTATACACTATGTACATAGTACGTATAGAGAAAGTAATAATATGTTCTTAAGTTGCCATTGCTATTATTTTATTACTTTCTCTACACATACTATGTACATAGTGTATGTATAGAGTAAGTATTGCACTCCGCCGAAAAATTCGATACCGAGATTTCACCGGAAATATATGTTTTAGGGTCTTCTGCGTTTATATATATATATATATATATATATATATATATATAAATAAAGCATTTTCAGAAAAAGGTCCGTGTATGTCCGTGTATCTGTGAACACGATAATTCAAAAACGAAAAGTTGGTAAAATACCAAACTTGGTATTTAAATTTAGTACACAATTTAGGTAAGTTATGTACATTTTTTTTCGTGGAGTTGATCATTTTTGAGATATTCCTTGTTTTTGGTTTCAGCTTTAAAAATCGTATACTTTTCTCATAAAGGAATTGTCAACTCCTGTCCATACAAAGTAACTTCAGTCACATAGCAACCAGCTTTTGACTATCACTTTAACCTATGGTACTCCCTTATTTAGCTTCTACTTCCAAGGAAGCAAGTTGTTAGACTATTTCTGCTATTTTTTTCTCGATTAGCATGAAGTAAATAGAAGCATACACCTTTTAACAAAGAGAAAGTCATGTGAATGGAACACATCAGATTCTTTTTAATACAGTTACTATTAATTTTCCTTGCCCTCAAGTAAGGTTTTTATGAATTCTGGCCCTCAGTATATTACCAATTGGCCATCACTGCTTTGCCCTAATTCATGTCTATTGTAACTACAAGGAAAGGGGTGCTAATAAGTAACACATTTTCTGTATTAAGGATTTAGAGGAAATAGCTATAAGAATAGTTTGTTGCATATTAGGTAGAGTAAGTCGTGTGCAAAAATGTTTCATCCTATACGTCTATTTTTGTGATGAATATAAGACTTGACAATTAGAAGTATAAGTACTGCAATACTTGGAGGAAACGATCAGTTGTATAAACTTAGGAGTAAAAGGTACAGAACCGACATAGGAAAATATTCTTTTGTTAACAGGATCATTGAAGAATGGAATGAGTTGCCTGTAGCAGCCTTTTAGGGCTGCCCTCTCACCTGAAAGAAGTGTAGGGATACTTTAAAGAGAATAAATATTAGATAATTGATTCAAGTAAATTTTGTGAAGTAATTAAGGATCTCAGAAACTGCTCTATAGCTAATAATGTTTAGGTTGCATAGTAACTGTTTATAAACATGCCGGTAATTGACATAGTATTACTATACTGAATAATAAGTTGTTAGGCATTAAAAAAAGATATATGCATAGTATGTTAGTTAAATTACTATTTTTAATTTGTATTACTATTATTTAACTGTAAGATTACTACTGTAAGTGAAATTTGTACATTTAACTGCCACCAGGCGGTACCCAATTGCAGAGAATACATTCATACATACATGCATACATAATTCATACATACATATATACGTACTTAAATACATACATACACACATACATACATACATACATACATACATACATACATACATACATACATACATACATACATACATACATACACACATAAAATTGCAACAAATGCAACCAAAAAAATTAATGAACCTATTCATTCAAAACGTGGATTTGTGGTGAAATCTTGACATATAATTTTTGGGTGCAATACAACTTGATGTTTCTGTTGCTGCAGGTGGTTCTGGTTACCTTAGTGATGCTGGTGGCAGCCGGCACCAAGAAGCAGGACAAGCGAGGACTCCTGGGACTAGGGTATGGCTATCCCCTAGGTCACGTGAGCTCCGTGACGGTGGAGAAGCACGTCGCGATCCCAGTACCTCAGCCTTACGCCGTCCCTTACGAAAAACATATTCCTTACCCCGTCAAGGTTCCCGTCGCAGTTCCCGTAGACCGTCCCTATCCTGTAGCTGTACCTAAACCTTACCCTGTTGCGGTAGAGAAGCCCGTCCCTTATCCTGTGGAGAGACCCGTCCCTTATCCTGTCAAGGTCCCTGTCAAGATTCCGTACCCAGTTCATGTCCCTATACACGTTCCGGTAGCTCAACCCGTGTACCCCATCATCCACAGCTTCGGCGGATACGACCACCACCATCACCACTACTAGCAACACGGTGAGAGTCATTCACCCTAATGCACTAAATATTCAGGAAACACTTATATTTTTACTTTCTCTACACGTAAGAAGGCCGTTTTTTTTTCAACCTCCGATAGGATATAAATAAAAGACAAGTTCATAGAAAACAATTATTTTATTACTAACATTTTTGTACACTTATGGTTACTTTTCAACATAATCACCTTAAAGATTGAGACATTTATCGTACCTGTGCACAAGCTTTGCTTCAAAAAATGTTGCCACCAATGATTTCAAATGAGCATTGCCGTTGTTTTGAAGATCTTCGTACTTTACGACGTTTGCGGAGAGCCATTCAAAACTGACTTCAGGAATCGTGTTGATCCATGACAACGCTCGTCCACACACTGCTGGCACAACCCATCGGCTCCTTGAACAATTTCAATGGGACATTTTCGATTATCCGCCGTACAGTCCTGATCTGTCACCCAGCGACTTTCACCTTTTCCCTGAACGGAAGACATGGCTAGGAGGACAGCACTTTCAAACCAACGAAGATCTTCAAAACAACGTCAATGCTCATTTGAAATCATTATTTCTATAAACTATAACTTTCTATAAACTGGTCTTTTATTTATAGCCTATCGGATGTTGAAAAAAAAGGTCCTCGTAGTATGTTACATAGTGTGTAGAGAAAGTATTGCATCCCACCCAAAAATTCGATAGCGAGATTTCACTGGAAATACATGTTTTAGGATCCCCTGTCTCCAGAAAAACCATTCTCAGAAAAAGGTCTGCACGCGCGCGCTTGTGTTTGTCCGTATGCCTATGAACACGATAGCTTTAAAACGAACAGTCTATAAAATACCCAACTTGGCATTTGAGTTTAATATCTCCCAAAGATGCGACACGAAGATTTAGAGAAAAATCCCCCCACCCCAAACTACAATTTACATGGAAAATTGTTCAAAAATTTTGATTTTCTCAAAAACTTCCCACATCAAAACTGTAGATCACGATAGAACATAGAATTGACGTCATGTACATGTTTTTGTAGAGTTGGCCGTTTTCGAGATATTCCTTGATATTGATTTCAGTTTTAATATACTTAAACTTTTCTCAAACGGGAACTTATCAACACCTGACCAGGCAAAGAAACGGGTTTCAATCCCATAGTAATCATATTTTAAAACATTTGACTATCTGTTTAGCCCAGTGTGTTCCCTTATTTCCCTTCTACTTACAAGGAACTAAATAATAGGACCGCTTCTGCTGATGTTTTAGCATTAAATAGAAGAATAAGCTTATTAACAGTAATTTGTTACAAAGATGTAGAGAAAATGATGTGAATGGAAAACATCAGATTTTTTTTTTTTATACAAGCCGTGTATAGGACAGGAATTGGATATGTAGAGTCAGACCCTAGTCGGGATTTGAACCTCGGCCTTTCCACTCTCTAGCCGGTCTCTCTAACCATCGAGCTATTATGGCAACATACTGGTACGGTAAACCAAAAGGTAACCTCAAATATTTTGAGATGACACACCCCAATGGCGATAAGTACTTTAAGTCCCGGGCTTCATAGCTTAGCCAACTGTTTTGGTCAATTAGTATTTATTTAATTTTTTTCACACAAACAAGAGTTGGATAAGTAGAGTCACTCCGTGGTTCAAATCCCGGCTATGGCATTGAAGTGTTTAGTCTAACTCTACCTATTCCGCAATTATTGGGATGTAAAGTAAGAGAAATTATATTGTTTCTAAGAAAGGGATAGGTTTTGTGCTCAATGAGAAGGGTAAAAGTCGTATGCGGTTAATTCCGAAAGGCAAGAAACAGGCAAACCCATGAACGCAACTAGACGTTCTCCAGTCATCTTGAAGAAACTTAGAACTCTCGCACCAGGCAGTTACACAGTCGTATACAGTTAATTCCAAAAGGCAAGAAACAGGCAAACCCATGAACGCAACTAAACGTTCTCCAGTCATGGTGAAGAAACTTAGAACTCTCGTCCCAGGCAGTAACACAGTCGTATACAGTTATTTCCAAAAGGCAAGAAACAGGCAAACCCATGAACACAACCAGTCGTTCTCCAGTCATGGTGAAGAAACTTAGAACTCTCTTCCCAGGCAGTTACACAGTCGTATGCAGTTAATTCCAAAAGGCAAGAAACAGGCAAACCCATGAACACAACCAGTCGTTCTCCAGTCATGGTGAAGAAAGCGAGAACTAATTTTCGTCCCAGGCAGTAACACAGTCACACAACGAACCATTACATGCAAGTTAAGAACTTTATTAAAAACTGTTGTCACCATAATCAACACGGATTTCAACTTGGAAATGTATCATAAGGGCAGACTTCACATATTGTTGTCTCGTTGCACTTCAGAGCGTCGCGAATCTGTATAAGAGACACCTGGTAGGCGAAAATGGAAGTTTTTTTTAGCATAAAATTCTTTAACCTGGTTGGTCATATCGGACGATGAATGAAATTGATGAAATGATGCTCAAATGATCTCAGGGTCCATGGAGCTAAAAGTTGCACGACATTCGTCTTCTCCAGATAAGGGAAAACCCCGAAAAATCCAGGTAACTCACCCTAAGCGAGATTCGAACTTGCGACTTGTTGAATGTGATGCAGACACACTACCACCACACCACAGGGGGGGGGCGGAAGTTTGTTGTGACATTGGATTAACCATTTCCACTTGTCTTGTGCTGAAGAATTTCTCCAAGCGTAGTGTGGTAGGTTATGGCAGCCGGAAGCGTTGCACGGAATAACGGAAGTCACGGAAACGAGAACATCTGTAATCTGTCACTCGCACAAGAACAGGAAACTGACGGCAGGTGAAACACGCGATGCACTCAACTGTAATTTTTCCAGCAATCCTTTCACTGCATCGAGATTACTGCAGCAGCAAAAGAAACATGTCAACAATTATATGAGACTATAGGAGTAAAGCGCTTGACTGGACTTTTACAGGAAAATGGCGTATACTCGGCCCTTCAATAGCTCTGTGTGTGTGTGTGTGTGTGTGTGTGTGTGTGTGTGTGTGTGTGTACGTTACGAAGGGGTGTGTCACATGGCAGCCGTGCAACTTATTTTGCGTCAGACTCCTGGAGGAAGGATGAGATGAGTGTAATTGCACAGGGTGGCCGACATCCGGACAGAGAGAGGGTCCCTAACAGTTCACAAGCAGTTTTTCACATCTACGCGGGGAGCCTCATGAGCCATGGCTCACATCCGGATACATCACCCGAGTCCGAGGCAACCACTAGCGTCACCCCGCCGATCCTCTTCAACACTTACGGGTTGGGATGAAATGAAGAGACAGGACATTTTTTCAGCATTCACCTAATGAGTCATGGAGCAGAGAGATCGGCCTCGATCCAAAACCTGAGCCTCCTGTATCGGTGGCTGGGGATATTTTTTGGTAGTATTTAACGCCCACTTTAACTACTTATGGCACCACAGGCGGTGACATGAATGAAGATGGAGCACCGGTGCGATGGCGGAGGAAACTGGACAACCCGGAGAAAACCCCCTCACATGCTGTCGCTTGACATTGAACCCGGGCCGTCTAGGTGAGAGGCGAGTGGTCTAACCACTCGGCCACGGCGCGGCCTCACGGCTGGAAATAAATATATTATTATATCTAGGCCTACCAACTGTCCGGAATTTTACCGGAAATCCTGGTTTTCTTACGCCTCTTGTACACGGCCAAACTTGCTTATCAAAAATGCTTAACTCAATAAAAAATCTTATGTGTTCCATTCACATGACTGCAAAAAATTATTGTTAAAAAGCTTATACATCTATTTACTTCATGCTAATCGAGAAAAAATTAGCAGGAATAATTTTATTACTTGCTTCCTTGTAAGTAGAAGCTAAATAAGGGAGTGGCATTGGTTAAAGTGATAGTCAAAAGCTGGTTGCTATGTGACTGAAGTTGCTTTGTTTGTATGGACACGAGTTGACAAATTCCTTTATGAGAAAAGTATGTTTTTCAAAGCTGAAACCAATAACAATGAATATCTCAAAAACGATCAACTCCACAAAAAAAAAATCTATATTACATAAATTATGTGTTTTATAGTGATCTACACATTTTGTGTAGTAAGTTTTTTTCTGTCTTGCGGTTTACCAGTTATGCAAAATTTAATAAAAATCATCCAAAATAAAGAGGACTTGGAGGCTATTCCCAAAAAATTCAAGATATACTCTTCATTTGGTATGTAAATATCTTAAAATCAAAATCGTTACAGCCATTTTTGAGAAAATAAAAATTTTCGAAAATTTTTCCTTGTAAAGGTTAGTTTGGGGTGGGGAGGTTTCTTGAAAATCTTCGTGACGCATCCTTGGAAGATACCAAACCTAAATACCAAGTTTGGTATTTAACGGTCTTTTCGTTTTTGAGCTATGCTGTCCACAGACAAACACACGGGGACCTTTTTCCAAAAATGTTTTTTTTATTCAGGGGGGCCCAAAACATGTATTTCCGGTGAAATCTCGGTATCGAATTTTTGGGTGCATTACAATAGCTTCTCTGTGCACTATGTACATGGTACGTGTAGAGAGAATAGAATTGTATACAACATAAAATGTGTGCTTTAACGAGATCGATTTTCTGTGTAGCAAGTTTTTGTCTATATGTTAGAGCAAAGTGGTGGCTTCTAATTGTCTTTAAGTTTACTAGTGTTTGTGGTAAAGTTATCACGTACCTTTAATAAAGATGCTGCCCACTCGCTGCTGATGTTGCCTGTGAGTCGCTGGTTCTTGCCTCGACTGCTGTCGTCGTGTAGAAAAAATTTGCTATGTAAATAAAAAAAATTACTACTGCCTTTTCTATTCATATAGTTCAAAATATTTTATGAATTTAACAGTCGATGATAAAATGTTAACACTGATTTTACAACACACATTCACAAAATATACATATAACCTAAAATGGCGCGATTTCAGAGCTCAAATCAGCGTGAACTTAACACACATGTTACATTGCAGTAGTGATGGCACAAAAATAACACAACAGTTATTTTGCAACAGTTCCATCAACACAACAACTATCTGAAACAGTTTCACCACTAAAAAGTTTCATAAAATACTTCTGGAAATTGTGTTATTCTTTCATGAATTGCTTTCCCGCAACAGACCCATGCAACAATAACACCAACGCCTGAATAGTTGTTTCACTTATTGCAACAGTTACTACGCCACGGTTGTTCCATAACATAAATATTTTGTCATTACTTCCAAAGTTTATCGCAAAGAGCGCCTTTGTACCTGTAGCGTGCGGTCTGATGTTATCGCGAAATTGAATATACTAAACAAAATCGTTCCGCATTTTGATAATTTCCTCTTCAGTGTACCTAGCGAGTGGTTGCATTTGGCGCTTTGCGATTTTATCGTTGGACTGTATTTATCTCTATAGTCTTTGGTAGTTCACAATATGTCTGCAGCAATTTGCAACTGATCAATGCGACGCAACAGTTTAGGGAATTTCTGTTGCAGGAAACTGTTATTTCGAAACTGTTTCGTGGCTGCAACAGAAACAGATTAAAAACTGTTTCGCAAAAAGAACAACTTTTCCAATCACTACATTGCAGAGAGTGCTGCAAGCCAAATTCCTTCCTCTTATATACTCAAAGTACACATGAGCTCGGAGTCAATATTATATTCTGTTATTGGCTATATTTTCGCGCCAATATTGTCGTCATAGTGTCATATGCTCCTGCATTTGTATTTTATTGGTTACCATCATACGTGACGACAGGAAAATAGGTTTAAGGAATGTCCCTGGTCTTGCAGTGACTTTGTTGCACGCAACCCAATACACTGACTGAGCCATAAACTCCAGCCCCTGCTTGCTTGGCTTTATTGTTTTCATGAGCATCATTGTAGCCCAGCAAACCTTGACTTGCTTTGTATCTTAGAAATATATGCAACAAATCTTCATCTACATTACAATATTAATAACAAGATAATAATTAATTGCCATCTCAACGATTTAACATTTATGTAAAAGTCATAGAGAATGAGGAGGTCTTCAGGAGCTGTTACCAAAAAATCAAAGATAAAACATTTTACTTGTCTTCTAAATATCTTTAATGTACGGTATTTTAGTCAACATTGTTAGAGCCGGTTTTGAGAGTATACAACTGCAGTTCCATGTAGAGACAGTTTGGGTGGATGGGATTTTCTTGAAAGTGTTCATGTCGCATTCATAGAAAATACTGAACTTATTTATCAAGTTTGGTATTTAACCGATATTTTGTTTTTCAAACACAGAAAGCACGTACAGACACACATACACACAAGAACCTTTTTCTAAACAATGCTTTTTTTCGTAACAGGGCATCATAAAAACGTGTATTTCCAATGAAAACCCGGTAAGAAAATTTTGGTTGGAATATAATACCTTCTGTACCTATGTACTAATGCACTAAGTGAGTAAAGTAATAACAAAAACAAGAACATTGTGATAGCATTAAAATTGAGAAAAGTTTTAACATTCTTCTTTTGTTTTTCAGGTTATCGATCGTCAAGGAACTGCAAATATCTCCAAAGAAAACTCTGTGTAACAAATAAAGCTTATAATGTTATATCTATTTTATATAAAATTATAAATTAAAGTTTATACATTTTGTTTATATTGTTTTATTATTCAAGTCTTTTACCTTATAATTCCTCCATAAGAATTGAGCAATATTATATTAGGGTCGGCTGATAGATCCCGAGCCTCTCAATAAAAACAGCATTAAAATTTTTTTTTGCTTATTTTCCGGCACAATCTCCAGCTAATACATTTGTCATAATGGTGTTCTAATTTAATTAACCATCTCTGTAGTGCAATTTATCAAAATCCTCAACATAGCTGCTTACCGCATCAATGACCTCCTCGTTGCTGTGAAATCTTCGTCCTACAAGAAATTGTTTGAGGTTTGATTGAACGATGGGCCGGAGCACTGTCGTGATGAAACAAGACCCCCCCCCCCAAATGAGGTAGTTTTCTTTTCACCTCATCATTCAAACGTTGCAGTAAGCTAGCGTAGTAGTCACCAGTGATACTTTAACTTTTTCCAAGTAATCAATAAAAATAATTCCCTGTGCGTCCCAGAAAACACTCGCCATAACCTGTTAGCTGACAAAATTGACTTTACCTTTTTTGGAGTTAGTTCACCTGGCGCAATATACTATTTAGATTGTGATTTACTTTCTGGAGTGTAGTGATGTATTCAAGTTTCATCCATGGTAATAAGCCGTCTCAAAATTCACTGGGATTTTTACGGTAGAACTCCACATTCTTAACAGAAACAGTTTTTCTTTGTAACTTTTGATCAGGTGTCAACAAACGCGGCACCAATCTTGCACAGACCTTGTGAAAGCCCATAACATTACTTAAAATATTACCTGCACGCTCTTTTGATATGTTTACAGCCTCTACTATCTCAAATAACTTTAATCTCCGGTCTTCTAATACTACGATGAATTTTTTTTCAATGATATCTGGAGTTGTCACTTCTACAGGGCGTCCAGATCGAGGCTCATCACTAGTGCTCGTACGTCCCATTTTAAACTCTGCAACCCACCTTTTAATCATTGAATACGAAGGAGCAGAGTCTTCCAAAGTACCATCCATTTCCTCCTTGATTTCTTTAGGCGTTAAGCCTTTCAAATGGAAGTATATAATCACTGCTCGTTTTTTCAAATCCTCCATTTTCGTGAAAACTCTAAAGTTGTCTTGTTTAAAATGCTGTCATTTAGAAACTAAATAAGCTATTGACCTGTAAGTATGGATACAAGCTAGTCTAGGTTTAAACTATACGATGCTACCGTCTAACTGGCCTAGTGGCGCCATATCTGTGTAAGGCCCGGGACTTATCAGCCGATCCTCGTATTTGCTAAAAATCCTTGTCTTACATTTACATTATTTCTGTAATCTCTACCGTCCAGGTATCTCGGAAAAGGTTATTTGGAATAAATTGTGTTTAAATCTCCATTTTTATGTGGTACGTTTTCGTGTTTAGTTCCACAACATTACACAAAATATGTTCCAAATGACAAGGCCTTCACAAGAACTAGAACAAGCAAGATATACTTTTATTACAAAAACAGCTTTAATATATAGTATTTATCAAATATATTTATTGACTCAAAATTGGTTACAAATAAATTATTTAATTCTCTGCTGCAAAGGATTCACTCAACGGTTCGACGTGTAGACAGTTGATTGCTTGTACGCCACTGCACACTAACACTCCAATCGAAGTTTGCCTGTCGAATCATCCACTCGAATTGCAACTCTTCCTTCCTTGTATGGCTATAATGACGTCACAGAACTTTCTAGAAGCTTGTGGAAGCCGAAATTTCTGCCAGATGTGCCGCTTTCCAAGGCTTACGTTAACGGCACTTCCTGTGTTTACCGCAATTTAAGGTCTCCAGCCCGCAGCAGAGCATATCTAGACGAGAGTGAACTCTGTCATACAAGGCAATGTCACAGTACCTTTATAAAAATCGTTGGTTATTTCTTAGAAATTGAAAAATGTTACATGTAAAGGTCATTTTTTAAAAATGATTTATTATAAGTCGCTTTAACTAGTACGGTTATGTCGCAACTATACAATTTTATGGCAATTAAATTCATGATATTAGAACAATCTGATGTGTTCCATTCACATTCTGCAAACAACTTTTCTGAAAAAGATTATTCTTTTATCTACTTCATGCTAATTGAAATAAACATAACCAGAATTGATTGTTTCTCGTAAGGGGAAGGGAAATAAGGGAATACACTAGGCTAAAGCGATAGTCAAATGTTTTAAAAGTTAGTTGTTATGTAACTGAAATTAGTTGCCCTTGTGGGGCCAGGAGTTGATTAAGTCCTGTATGAGAATTCCCAAATAATTCAATATATACAGTTTATTTGTCTTATAAGTATCTTTAATATACGGTATTTTAGTCAAAACTTTTAGAGTCATTTTTGAGAATATGAAGATTTTCGATTGTTTTTCCTTGTGTAGGTATGTATAACTTGGAATGGATGGATTTTCTTGGAAATCTTCGTATCGACTACTTGGAAGATGCCAAACTTAAATATAAAGTTTGATATTTAAGTAGCTCTTTGTTTTTGAGTTATCGTACACACGGACACACTCACACGAAAGGTTTTTCTACAAATTATATTTTCTGGTCCTAGGAGACCTGAAAACGTATAGTTCTCGACATCAATATATTGGGTGGAATACAATATATTTTCCACCTACATGTATTTAAATTGTACGCGTAGAGGAAGTAATATGATATTAACTCATTCTTTGTTCATTATTTATGCAGTTTACAGACATACACACACGCTTGGACATTTAAAATGTTTACTTTCTCTACACATGTATATGTCTATTATATTCCATCCAACATTTGATGATGATATTTCACCGCAAATATATGTTTTGAGATCCCCTGAATAAAAAAATCTGATGTGTTCCATTCACATGACTTTCTCTACATCTGTGCAACAAACTATTGTTAAAAAGCTTATGCTTCTATTTACTTCATGATAAACGAGAAAAAAATAGGAGAAATAGTCTTATTACTTGCTTCCTTGTAAGTAGCAGCGAAATAAGGGATACCATAGGTTAAAGTGATAGTCAAAAGCTGGTTGCTATGTGACTGAACTTCCTTTGTTTGTATGGACAGGAGTTGACAAATTCATGTATGAGAAAAGTGTAAGTTTTTCAAAGCTGAAACTAAAAACAAGGAATATCTCAAAAATGATCAACTCCACGAAAAGCGTGTATTTAACATAAATTGTGTGTTTTAATGTGCTCTACATTTTCTGTACGGCAAGTTTTCGACCATCTTTTACAGTTTAACAGTTATGCAAAATTCCGTAAAATTAATTCAGAATAAAGTAGTCTTTAAAGGCTATTCTCAGAAAATTCAAGATATACATTTTATTTGTCATGTTAATATCTTTAATATACGATATTTTAATCGTTAGAGCAATTTTTGAGAAAATCAAAATTTTCGAAAAAAGTTCCATGTAAAGGGTAGTTGGGGGTGGGGGGATTTTCTTGAAAATCTTCGTGTCCCATCCTTAGATGAGACCAAACTTAAATACCAAGTTTGGTATTTAACGGTTTTTTCACTTTTGAGCTATGCTGTCCAGACACACACACACACACATGACCTTTTTCCAGATTTTTTTTTTTTTTTTTTGGATTCAGGGGGACCCAAAACATGTATTTCCTGTGAAATTTCGGTATCGAATTTTTGGGTGCATTACAATACCTACTCTATACACTATATACAGTACGTGTAGAGAAAGTAAAAAAACATTTTTATAAAAAGGTTGGTGTGTTTATCTGTCTGTCCTTTGTGTGTCTGTGGACAGCATAGCTTAAAACGAAAAGGTCGATAAATGCCAAATTTAGTCTTTGAGTTTAAGTCTTCCAAAGTTATGGCACAAATATTTTCAAGAAAATCCGTTGTTTTCCTCAAAAATAGCTTTAACGATTTTGGTTAAATTGCCATACATTAAATATGTTTATATGACAAACGAAATTATATATTGAATTTTATTGTAATAGACACCGAAGACCTCTTCATTCTGGATGAATTTTGCTACATTTTACATAACTGGTAAACCGTAATAAATAGATAAAACCTACCATATAAAAATATAGTTCCCATTAAAACATATTGTTTATGTTCACATACTTTTTTGTAGAGTGTGTCGCTTCCGAGATATTCCTTGTTATTGGTTTCAAGTGTAAAATACTTAAACTTTTCTTACACGGGAGTTTATCAACTCATGCCTGCGCAAAACCATTTTTTAGAAGATTTGACTTGTTTTAGCCTAGTGGATTGTCATATTTCCTTTCTATATAAGGAACTAAGTAGTAAGAACTAATTCTGGTAATATTTATCTCGATTAACTTGAAATATATATATGTATATAAGATTAAGCTGTTTAACAATAATTTGTTACAGAGTTGTAGAAAAAGCCATGTGAATGGAAGACATCAGATTTTTATTGGATTCTGGGGACTTCAAACATATTTTTGCAATAAAATTTTTGGGTGGAATACAATACTGCCCCTACTTTTTTGTAGTATATAAAATAATAAACAAATGCAACCAGTTTTATTTTGGAGAACAAATCAAGACAATATTGTTATCCCCTACCTGTACTTTTAAGGGAATATCACAACAATTTACAAAATAATGCTTATTTAGTCAGCTGGTCAAGAAGGTACATTGCAGAGGCCTCTGTGGAGCAAGATAAGTAACTAGATCAACTTAGTAGCATACAGCATTTTGTTCATATGTTTTCCTGTAGAGGACGCCACCTATACATAAACCGAAACATAAGATACTCGTAAAACCGGTTAAAGTGCGAAACACAGGAGGTGAGTATTTGCGTGGAGTTTAGTTCGCAACCCAGCATAACTGGCACGCAGAAGGAATCTGATGTGAGCATTCACATTACTTTCTCTACCTCTATTGTTTATTGGTGCATGCACAAACTATTCTTATCAAAAATTATCATTTTCTCTATCATGTAAGTATTGCATTCTACCCAAAAATTCGATACCGAAATTTCACATATGTAAATGCATATTTGGGAACCCCTGAATAAACACCATTTTTTTCTTCATCTGTACGTAACATGCACATAGTAGATAGAGAAGGTGTTGCACTCCACCCAAAAGAATTCGATGTCGATATTTCACCGGAAATACTGTTTTGAGTTTCCCTGAGTTAAAAAAATATAAATAATAATATTAATAATAATAATAATAATATTAAAGCATTTCTAGAAAAAATATACATTGGTGTGTGTGTGTGTGTGTGAGTTAACCAAAATGGATATTTAAGTTCAGTATTTTTCAATGTTAAATACCATCTTTTTTGTTGAGTTAACCATTTTGAGGTATTGCTTGTCATGCTTTCCATTTTAAAATACTTACACTTTTCTTCATACATTTTATGACTTTATTATTAATATTTATTTTTAGTCGCTTTGACTCGTAGGTCTTATCGCGACTGAAACACTGATACATTGTGATAACAATAATTATTACAGGATGGTTATAAAGATACATTGGAATATAATACAAATTGTGCTAATTAACAGGTAACAATGAATACAAAATTACACCTTATGAAGTTAATATAGAGTAATATTAAACTGTACAGATATATTTATATTTATTACGGTTCTGTGAACGAAAGCAAATAAAAGCTGTGTTAATGTATATTACAATTTTATATTAAATTGCAGATATTGATAGCTTTTAGGAACATAACATTTTTATATATGGTTTCATTATTTAGTACTTTTATATCACCAGTGATTTTGTACTTTTTCATCTGGGGATCATAACGGCGGCATTCTGAAAGTGTGTGAGACACTATCAGTGGAGTATTGCAAGTTGTACATTGAGGTTGGGCGTCTTTGGTGATCAAGTAGGCATGAGTGGCCAATTCTCAGGCGAGTGATAATGGTTTGATGCTCCCTATTTAGGTTTTTAAAACGGCAAACAGCAGTGGAGGATCCTCTAACTGGGTGTAGTTTAGTTCCTTGATGTTGAGACCATTGGGTTTTCCAGGCATTGTTGATTTTAGCACGGATGTAAATGGAGAAGTCTGAATGGTGCACTGGAATATCAGTGTTACACACAGGTTTCCGAAGAGCAGTTTTGGCTGCCTCGTCTGCTTTCTCGTTGCCAGCAATTTGTTGATGAGAAGGAACCCAACAAAGGGTCACTTGTTTACCTTGTTCTAAGGCCAGATTAGAGGAAATATAACATTTTGGGTAAGTTGGTGTTCTATATAAATATTTTGAGTTGCCATTGGGACCGATTTGGAATCTGAATGACTGATCCTTAGACTCTGTTATATACGAGAAGACTTCTTTTATAGCGTATAGTTTTATGACTGTTTTGTTTTACTTGTGGACATACAAAGAACACCGAAATTAAATGACACCTCACGGCGACAACTTTTATAAGTTCTGAGTGTCGCTTTAGCCTGTGTATTCCCTTTTTGCTTAAGAGGAAGCAAATAATAAAACCATTTCTGCTAAGGTTTATATCGATTATTATGAAGTATATAGACCAATAATCTCTTGTAATAATAACTACTTTTTTCTTAAACAATGCCGAGAAAATCACGTGAATGGAACATTTTAGGAAAAGGTTTCTGTGTGTTGGGTTGTATGAGCAACATAATCCAAAAACGAAAAGTCGGTTAAGTACAAAAATTGATTTTTAAACCATAGTATATTTTCAGGAAAATCCTCTAACCCCAAACTAACCTTTACTTGGGAAATTTCTGGAAATGTTCGCTTTTCTTAAATATGACTAGAACGGTTTTTATTAAAGATATTTAGGCCAAATAAAATATATGTCGAAGTTTTTGGGAATTACTTCTGAACCACTGATTTTGGATAAATTTGGCATAATTAGGAAACTGTAATAAATGGACGAAAACTTACTTCACAAAATATATAAATATGTCATATATATTAGTATATATTATTTTGCGGAATTTACCATTGCCGATATATTCATTGTTAATCGTTCCATTTTAATGTACCTACTTATAATTTACCAACATCTAATTTCGTTGATCGTTTTTCTTGCATCTGATCTAGCAAAGAGTAAATGCATCACATAGCGTTCAACTATTAAAATATTTGACTATCAATTAATCCTAGTGTATACCCTTAAGTTGAATTTTGGGCAAAACATTCTTTTTTAGGGAGGAAGGGCCTTTGTTTATTTTTACTCAATTCACTCCTCCCTTACTGATCCAATTCCTTTGTATCTATTAGGAAATATCGTCGTCGTTCTGGCAGAAATCACTGTCCAAATTTGGCTGTTTTGAGATTACTGCACCATCTTGCCAAGAAATATGTTTTCTATAAACTAACAAAAGTGACGGAGCGATATCTATTTCCTTTTTACTTTCTCTACACGTACTATGTACATAGTGTATAGAGAAGGTATTGCATTCCACCCAAAAACTCGATACCAAGATTTCAACGGAAATATATGTTTTAGGGTCCCCTGTATCTAAAAAAGAATTTTCATAAAAAGATCCGTGTCTGTGTTTATGTGTGTCTAACACGATAGCTCAAAAACGAAAATTTAGTGAAATACAAAACTTGGTATTTAAGTTTAGTATCTTCCAGGGATGCGACACAAAGACTTCGAGAAAAATCCCTCCACCGCAAGCTACTCTTTACATGGAACTTTTTTTCGAAAATGATGATTTTCTCAAAAATGGCTCTAACGATTTTGATTAAAATACGTACTTTATTGACATGACAACTAAAATGTATATCTTGAATTTTCTGGGAATTTTTTTTCGTGGAGTTGGTTTTTTTTATATATATAAATATTCCTTGTTTTTGGTTTTACCTTTAAAAAACTTATGCTTTACTTATACGGGAATTTGTCAACTCTACTCATACAAAGGAACTTCAGTCACATAGCAACCAGCTTTTGACTATCACTTTAACCTATGGTACTCCCTTATTTCGCTTCTACTTACAAGGAAGCAAGTAATAAGACTATTTCTGCTAATTGTTTTTCGATTAGCATAAAGTAAATAGAGGAATAAGCTTTTTAACACTAATTTGTTGCAGAGATGTAGAGAAAGTCATGTGATTGGAACACATAAGATTTTTTAAGTTATGCCTAATTTTGATTTTCATTAACTCCAAATTTCACATTTCTTAGGCAGGCAGAAATCACTAAATGGACTTGCTACTTCTGCTTGTCGTAAGTCATGGCTATACAACGCACCTGTTGTCAAGCAGAGTCGCTGACAAAAGAGATAATTTTACGGTCGTTGTCATTCTCAAAGCCAGAGTCACACTGCAGCAGATTGTGCTCTCAGCAAGTTTTTATTTCAGTCTAGGAAGTGCTGTTTCTCAGAACGGAAGTGAGACTACAAAATGCTGTATAAGAAATGTAAGGCTATAGTTCTAAACATAATACAAATGAGTCTTTCAGCATGTTGGCAAGTTGCACAATTGAAAACAAATCCAGTAGTACGCAGAATAATTACTGAGTAATTGAATTATTGATCTCTTTATTTACCAGACAACTCGACGTTTGCTTCAGTATCAGCGCCTACATCTGATGAAGGGAGAAGCTATTTTACTTTAAAGAACACTCTGATCATCAACATGGAGAGAACACAATATGAATTTGTTTGATTTATTGTTTTTTCACACAAGCCGTGTGTAGGACAGGAGTTGGATAGGTAGAGTCAGACTGAAAAATGCAATGCCATAACCGGGATTTGAACCACGGATCTCCTGATCTCTAGCCGGTTGCTCTTCCACTAAGCTACCATGGCAACATGCCGGCATAGCATTGAATTTCGCAACTGACTCGCACGCATGTTTCACGGCAAACCACAAGGTGATCTCAAATTGAATAGATAGAGTCAGACTGAAAAATTCAATGCCATAACCGGGATTTGAACCACGGATCTCCCGATCTCGAGCCGGTTGCTCTGCATTGAGCTACCATGGCAACATACCGGCATAGCATTAAATTTCTCAACTGACTGGCATGTTTCTTGGTAAACCACAAGGTGATCTCAAATTGAATACATAGATTCAGACTGAAAAACTCAATGCCATAACCGGGATTTGAACCACGGATCTCCTGATCTCTAGCCGGTTGCTCTTCCACTAAGCTACCATGGCAACATGCCGGCATAGCATTGAATTTCTCAACTGACCCGCATGTTTCACGCAAACCACAAGATGATCTCAAATTGAATAGATAGAGTCAGACTGAAAAATTCAATGCCATAGCCGGGATTTGAACCACGGATCTCCTGATCTCTAGCCGGTTGCTCTGCCACTAAGCTACCATGGCAACATGCCGGCATAGCATTGAATTTCTCATCTGATCCGCATGTTTCTTGGTAAACCACAACTTCATCTCAAATGATTTGAGATTTCAACCCCAATGCGACTTACAATATTGTAAGTACTTTAAGTCCCAGGATATAGCCAACTATTATGGTCAATTGGTACTGGATTAATTATTTTACTACATCCGTTTATGGTCATAAACGAACCATTGTTGTTTTTTATTATTATTTCAACTTTAGGACAAAATACTGTAGATTTTTTGGGGCGTTAGCTTATTTTCACGCGAATTCACCCTCATCCACTCTTGCAGACCCTATGGTGGGAAGGGAATAATCCTAACTAGAGAAAAATTTACACTCCCATCCGGAAATCAAACCCTGGACATCTGGGTGATACCTCTACTGCAGAGATAGTCCGAAGGTAAATATTTTATCGTGGAGCAGAGCCTCCCTAAGCCACCTCATGTTAGCGAAAGATTCGGATGCTTTTTCCAGTTCCAGTTTTGTGCAGCTATAATTGCCTACTTTTTGGCCTCAATAGAGTTTATAAAGAAAGAAGACAGAAATCAATTCAATACAATAATCCAAAAAGTAACATAAGATAAACATGAACACTAGCAATTCTATCATAACATATAGGTAAATCTCAGATCAATATATAGAAATTATCAACAAACATGTAGGCTATATTTGAAACATTACTTTTAGGTGTTAGAGATCACGTGGTAAAGAAAAAAAAGCAGCCGTAATAAACCTAATCCATCAGCTTGGAACAGCAGCATCAAAACAGAAACTGCGAAACTCCGGACAGACGTGTACTTCAAAATACGGGGATTTAGTGCAAGAACACGCAAGGAAGTTTGTTGTAACTGTCAATTTAAATGTTGTACAATTTGTATTAAAAGAGTGGCCACAAACTTCTATATTGGGCTATAGGAGATTAGGGATAGGTAGAGTCAGACTGAAAAGTTCAATGTCATAGCCGGGATTTGAACCACGGATCTCCCGGTCTCTAGCCGTTTGCTCTTCCTCTGAGCTACCATGGCAACATTGGTATTGGATTAATTCAATGCGATGGCGGCATTTTACCATGTTAGCTCAGTGGTAGAGCAACCGGATAGAGACCGGGAGATCTGTGGTTAAAATTCCGGCCATGGCACTGAATTTTTCTGTCTGACTCTACCTATCCAACTCCTGTCCTACACACGGTTTGTGTGAAAAAACAATTAATCCTACAAGTGATTATGTTAGCAAAAATGATGTTATACCAATTGACCACATAGTTGGCTATACTATGAATCCTCATGGAATACAGTAAAAGAACTATGTAAAGAAATTATGGAGACAAAGAAAAAAGAGGAAATACAGTAACTGACAGTACATATAGACAGCTGCAATTTTCATGAAATGCGACAAGCAGTTCCGAAGTGGTAAGCGGATAAGACAGTGGCTTTTTAGTTGGTAAAAATCCAACTCGCCAGATTTTTTCCACTGCCAAAACAAAAAAGAAAGAAAAAAAAACCCTATGAATCCTGGGTCTAAAGTACTTACAGCATTATAAGTTACCATTGGGGTTGTCATCTCAATATAATATGAGATCACCTTGTGGCTTACCAGGAAACAGGCGGGTCAGTTGAGAAATTCAATGCTATGCCCGTATGCTGCCATGGTAGCTCAGTGGCAGAGCAACCGGTTAGCGAACAGGATGGCATTGCATTTTTTAGTCTGACTGTACCTATCCAAAAGGATTTTATATTAAAACGGAGCAAAATTTGTTCTCGTATATCTAGAAAAGGTGGAAAGAAAGAATGGATGCAAAAAGATTCTTTTTAAAGAAAAATGGAGCACAAAGAGAAGTATGTAGAATGTTTTTCCTAAATAGACTTTGTATCAGTAATGGTCCAGTAAACAAACCTCATGAGAAAAGAACTCAGGTACTTTCTTATCCAGTGATCTAGAGGAAAACATCCACCAGAAAAAAAAGTCTTTCAACGACATAGACAAAATAAAGCAGCATATTGAGAAATGTCCTACTATGGAGCCGCATAATATTATGAAATATTCACAAAAGAAGAATTTGAATAGAAAACTGCACTCTCTAAGATGCACTTTCTTTATGAACAGGAATGTAAAGAAATGAATCAGAAAGCAGTAAGTCTGATAACATACAAATGATCTGTTTCCAGGATTATTTACTCCTTTTGAGTCTAAAAAGTGTTCATTTTGCATCAAATTGGAAGCTGCTCAAGGGGAAGAAAATAAAAAACTGGGGTCTAAGTATCTAAATCATAAGAAATTGGAACAAGAAGCCAACCAGCAAATGACAAAGCAAGGGCTTCAAAAGAAGAGATGTTTTTGCCAGCAAATTTCGACCTACTAAGAGTGTTACAAATCCCAAGTAGTGAAGTTGCCCCAATTTACCTGCAACTCAACAGACTATGAGGGAGCTTCGCCACACTGTTACACCTAGCATGAACTGAAGCACAGAAGTTGGGACCTCTTTCTTACCTGTCTGCCACAAACAGTAAACGAAATATCTCTTTATTCTCTCCACACGCACTATTATATATTGTATAGAGAAGGTATTGCATTCCACCCAAGAATTCGATACGTGATTTCACCGGAAATATAAGTTTTAGGGTCCCGTGTATCCAAAAGTACATTTTCAGAAAAAGGTCCGTGTATGTGTATCCGTTTTTGTTGTGTCTGGGAACAGGATAATTCAAAAACAAAAAGTCAGTAAAATACCAAACTTGGTATTTAAGTTTAGTACTTTCCAGGGATACGACACGAAGATTTTCAAGAAAATCACCCTTACACCAAACTACCCTTTACATGGGAATTTTTTCGAAAATTTTTGAGTTTCTCAAAAATGACCCTAACAATTTTGATTAAAATGTCATATATTAAACATATTTACCTGACAAATAAAATGTATATTTTGACTTTTCTGGGAAAAGTCTCCGAAGAGTACTTTATTCGGACGAATTTTACGGAATTTTGCATAACTGCTAAACCGTAAGAGATGGACAAAAACTTACCACACAAAAAATGTTGAGCACGTTAAAACTCACAATTTATGTCATATACATTTTTTTCGTGGAGGTGTTCGTTTTTGAGATTTTTGCATATAATTGTGGTTCAAAATCGAAACAAATTTGTTGCTGTTCTTTTGTTATAATGTTGTTGAGACTCTAACATTAATTTGATTAAACACAGGTTGCGCAAGCCTGGTCATTCTATGATGGAATGTGGCAGTGTCATTTGTTTACAATATGTATGATTGTCTAAACATCCTTCGTCTGTTCGTTCCGCAAGAAAAAGAAAGAATGTTGCAGCTATAGTTTGAAAGAGATGAAGTGTGATGACTTTATTGGTTTATCAGAGCATTCTGTGCAGTGAGGAGAAGAGAGTAAACTGTTTGAAAATAAAATGCTACAGATATAAAAATGAGAGCGTTGGATTTCTGAAATACATATTCCTTTTTCTATATCTGAATGAGGAGTATTGTATTTTAGTTTTTGTTATGTTATTATTAAATATATTACGTTTTTAATTTATGCTTTATATTAAAGTTTTCAGTTTCAGAAGTTGCAAATTGTTGCCAATGTACATTTTCTTTATCGGTGCACTGAAAAAAATAGATTTGTAAAGTTACTAAAGTTTCGGAAAATAAAAACTATGAAACATTAGACATCAGCTAATACATCTATAATAAAATAAAGAAGTATTTATTTTATAGTGCAGTGGAGAACTTTTCTCCTTTAAGCTGCTATTTACTCTTCTGGCAAAAGCTTCTTAGTCCAATATTTTGGAAATTATAAGGAATGTTACAGCTATATATAGAAAACAGAACTAAAATTATATTTAAAGCAATGCCTAAAAATGTCCATGTATTTAAAATGTGTTTGAAGTTTAGAATAATGTGATAACGGATGTTTAGCACTAAGCCAAACTTCAAAATCGCTGTATCTCAAAACATGGATTTTGGACTTAGTGATTTCTGCCCGAACGCGGACGGTAGAACATTTATGTGAACACTTATCTGAATTAAGATTAAGTACTAAAAAGAATATTCTGTTTAAGAATTCTTTGCCGAAGAAAGGACAGCGAAAACAATGTCATTGTACATTAGCTTTTCTCCTATCTACTTCACTTTAACTGAGATAAACATATGCAGGAATAGGTAGCATGCATTTCGATATGGATACAAACAGACTAGTGATCGTCAAATGTTTGATTGAAGTTACTTTCCATTCAATCGTAAACAAACAAAATGGAGAAAAAAACAACTGATTTGTTTCATTCACATAGCTTTCTCTACGTCTCTGTAAAAATTATTGTTCTTCTATCTACTTCATGCTAGTCGAGATAAACATTAGCAGAAATTGTCCTATCACTTGGTTCCTTGTAAGCAGAAGGGAATACACTAGACTAAAGTGATGATCAAGTATTTTAAAAGCTGATTGCCATATGATTTAAATACATTTTTGCCAGAAATTGATAAATTCAAGTATTTTAAAACTGAAGCAATGACAAGGAATATCTGAAGAATGCTCAACTCCACACACACAAAAAAAAAAGAATATGTTGTGTTCCATTCACATAACTTTCTCTACATCTCTGCAACGAAGCTTATACTTGTATTTATTTCAAGCTATTCGAGAAAAAATTAGCAAAAATAGTCTTATTACTTGCTTCCTTATAAGTAGAAGCGAAATAAGGGCGTTGCAAAGGTTAAAGTGATAGTCAAAAGCCGGTTTTTATGTGACTGAAGTGCCTTTGCTTGTATGTGCAAGAGTTGACTAATTCCGGTATGAGAAAAGTTTGTTTTTAAAGCTGAAATCAATAACATGGAATATCTAATAAAAAAAAAAATGATCAACTCCACGAAAAAAAAATATATATAACATAAATTGTGTGTTTTATCATGATCTACATTTTTGTACTAAGTTTTTGTCCATATTTTACTGTTTACCAGTTATGCAAAATTCAATAAAAACAATCCGGAATAACGATGTCTTCAGAGGCTATTTCCATAAAATTGAAGATATACATATTATTTGTCATATACATATCTTAAACATAAGAGATTTTAATCAAAATCGTTTGAGCCATTTTTGAGAAACTCAAATTTTTCGAAAAATGTTCCACGTAGAGCGTGGTTGGGAGTGGGGGGATTTTCTTGAAAATCTTCGTGTGGTATCCTTGGAAGATACCAAACTTAAACACCAAGTTTGGTGTTTAACGATTTTTTCGTTTTTGAGCTATGCTGTCCGTAGACAGACAGACAGACACACACACACACACGCACACACATATATTATTCTAAAAATGCTTTTTTCGGATTCAAGGGGTCCCAAACATGTTTTTCCGTTGAAATATCGGTATCGAATTTTTGGGTGCATTACAATACCTTCTGTATACACTATGTACATAGTACGTGTAGAGAAAGTAAAAATATATATGACATATATATGTGTTTTAACAAGATCTTCATTTTTTGTGTAGTAATTTTTGTTTATCTGTTACAGTTTACCGGTTATGCAAAATTCATCCAGAATAATGAGAACTTCAGAGACTGTTCCCAGAAAAGTCAAGCTATATCTTTTATTCATTATGTAAATAACTTTAATATACGATATTTTAATCCAAATCGTTTCACTCATTGTTGGAAAATAAAATACTTCGAAACCTTTTCCATGTAAAGGGCAGATTCAAGTGTGGGGATTTTGCTCAAACCCTTCGTGACGCATCGTTAGAAGCTACTAGAGTTAAATACCAAGTTTTACCAACTTTTCGGTTTTAATTAAGTTATCGCGTTCACAACCACACGGACACACACAAGTACCTTTATATAAAAATGTTTTTTGGGTACAGGAGGCCATAAAATTTCGGTATCTAAGTTTTGGGTGAGTGCAATACCTCCTTTTTTAATATCGGAATTTGAAAACTCCTGGCCTTGCAAAGAAGCGGATTTCAACCACATAGCAACCAACTTTTAAACAAAATTACTATCGTATTAGCCTAGTGTATTCCCTTATTTCCATTCTGCTTACAGGCAAGCAAATAATAGATTATTTCTGCTAATGTTTATCTCGATGAGCATGAAATAGAATTATACGCTTATTAACAATAATTTGTTATAGAGATGTAGAGGAAGTCATGTGAGTGTAACGCATCAGACTTTTAGAAAAAAAGTCCGCGTGTGTGTATTCTTTTTTGTAGTGTTTAACGCATCATTTTACTACTTGTGGCACCGCAGGCGACGACACTGGTGATACATGGAATGAAGATGGAGCACAAGTGGAATGTGATGGCGTGGGAAACCGGAAAACCCGCCCCTGCGCCGGTTTGTCCATCACTAATCTCACATGTGGTCGCTTGGGACCGAACCCGGGTCGTCTAGGTGATAGGCAAGTGGTCTAACCCTGTGTGTGTGTCTGCGAACACGATAGCTCAAAAAATGAAGGTTGGTAAAATACCAAAATTGGTATTTAATTTTATATCTTCCAAAGAGACACGAAAATTTTAGCTACCTTTTGCTTGGAAACTTTTTCGAAAATTTTGATTTTATGATAAATGACTCTAATGATTTTGATAAAATACTATATATTAAAAATGTTACGTGGCAAAATGTGTGTATTGAATATTCTGGGAATATTTTCTGAAAACGTTTTTATTCTGGATGAACTTTGCTGACTTTTCTATAACTGGTAAACCGTAAGAGACAGACAAAACGTACTATACAAAAAATGTAAATTTCATTAAAACACACAGTTTATGTTACACTTTTTTTTAGTGACCGTTTCTGAGATATTCCTCGTTATTGGTTTTAGTTTTAAAATATTTATACTTTTCTCGTACGGGAGTTTATCAATTTCTGGCCATACAAAGGAAATTTAATCATATAGCAAACAACTTTTGAAATATTTGACTATCGTTTTAGCTTAGTGTATTCCCTATTTCCCTTCTACTTACAAGAAAGTGTGCAATAAGACCATTTCTGCTGAAGTTTATCTCGATCAACATTAAGTAGATAGAAGAATAACTTTTTAACAATAAGTTGTTACAGAGATGTAGACAAAGTCATGTGAATGGAACACATCCGATTCTTTTTACTTTCTTTATACGTACTATGTACATAGTGTATAGAAAAAGTATTGCACTCCACCAAAAAATTCGATACCGAGATTCACCGGAAATATATGTTTTAGGGTCCCCTGTATCCAAAAAAAAAGTATTTTCAGAAAAAGGTCCGCGCGTGTGTGTGTCCGTGTGTCTGTGAAAACGACAACTCAAAAACGAAAAGTTGGTAAAATACCAAACTTGGTATTTAAGTTTAGTGTCTTTCAGGGATGTGACACGAAGATTTTGAGAAAAATCCCCCACCCCAAACAACCCTTTACATGGAACTTTTTTCGAAAAGTTTGATTTTCTAAAAAATGTCTCTAACGATTTTTATTAAAATATCATATATTAAAGATGTTTACCTGACAAATAAAATGTATATTTTGAATTTTCTGGGAATAGCCTCGGAAAACTACTTTATTCTGGATGAATTTTGCATATTTACTAAACCGTAAGAGATGGATAAAAACTTACACAAAAAATGTAGAGCACCTTAAAACACACAATTTATGTTACATACATTTTTTTCGTGGAGTTGGTCGTTTTTGAGATATTCCTTTTTCTTGGTTTCAGCTTTGAAAAACTTATACTTTTCTCATACAGGAATTTGTCAACTTCTGTCCATACAAACAAAGGAATATCAGTCACATAGCAACCAGCTTTTGGCTTTCACTTTAACTTATGGTACTCCCTTATTTCGCTTCCACTACAATAAAGCAAGAAATAAGACTATTTCTGCTAATTTTTCTCGATTAGCATGAAATAAATAAAAGATAAGCTTATTAACAATAATTTGTTACAGAGATATAGAGAAAGTCATGTGAATGGAACACATCAGATTTTTTTTTAATATGCTGCTCACATAGACTCATACAGACACATACTTCAATTGTTCACATAACGGCCAGTTTTAAAAAGATTTGACTATTGCTTTAGTCTAGTCACTCTAGTGCAGTGTTTCCTTATTTGTCTTCTAGTTATAAGGAACTGAGATATAAGACCGTTTCTGCCCTTGTTTATCTTGATTAGCATGAAGGAGAAGAAGAATAGTCTTCTATAAGAATAGTTTGTTTTCAGCAACGGAGGGAGAGTTATGTGAATGAAACACATCAGAATTTTAAAACGTAAATTGTGAAAATAAGAAAACCTATTTCAGAAGAATATAGTTACTTTAAAACCGAAACGAATTACCAAATCTCGGAAATAGTTAACTCTATAAAATACGTATGTGGTGTGTTTTCACCAGATCTACATTTTTTGTGTAGAAAGGTTTTGTCTACCTCCTACGGTTTATAAGTTATACAAAAATCATCCAGAATAAAGAGGCATTCTAAATGAATACTGAGGCCATTCCTAGAAAATTCAGCATTTAGTAAATAGAACAACAAGCTTGTTAACAATAATTTGTTGCCGAGATGTAGAGAAAGTCGTGTGAATGGAATACATCAGATTTTTAAACCATGTAAATATTAACATTTAAATGGAAATGTCCTGTGTAATGCACTGATGTATATTTGAAATCTACTTGTAAGTGTTCTTTGTAAATTTTTACTCAATTGTTAATTGTCATTGTTATTGTCTTTGGCTGTATACTTAATATCTATATGCCAATAAATTAATTAAAAATAAACCTCTGGATTTCGCATCAGGCAGAGCGTTGTGTAGAACGTTATGTGACTATGGTTTATCGTAAGTAAAAGTAAACGCCATTATGAAATGCACTTTCAAAACTGTAAATGTGTGTGGATCTAAGAAAGCAATAAAACTAGGCTGGGGGTAGAGAAGTTGGTCTCTGAGACTCTGCAGTTGTAACCAAACTGCATTTAAAACTATCTGCGTGACACAAAACAACTTTCACAGCTTCATACTTCAAATAAGCCGTTCTTCGTTGTAAAAAACTCATCCAGCAAAGCGTGAATGCCAAAAGGTTTGCCTAAGCAAATCTGCATAGGAGACACCGAGCCGACTGACATGCAATCACCAAAACATTACAATTTTCAAAACTAGGGTTGGTGAAGGGAGGATTTTCATGAAAATGTTCGTTCCAGATCATTTGAAGATGCTGAACTTATATATGAAGTTTGGTATTTAACCGGAGTTTACAATCTCTAAATGTGCTATATATAGTGTATCGAGGAGGCTTTGCATTCCTCCCAAAAATTAGATACTGAGATTTCACCGCAAATACACGTTTTAGGTCCCCTGTATCCAAAAAAAGGCATTTTTAGTAAAAGGTCCATAGGTGTCCGTATGTCTGTGAAAAAAAAATCAATAATATACTAAACTTGGTATTTAAGTTAAATATTTTCCAGGGATGCGACACAAAGATTTTGAAAAAATTCCCCACCCCAAACTACCTTTTACTTGAAATTTTGAATTTCTGAAACATAACTCTAACGGTTTTCATTAGAATACCGTATATAAAAGACATTTACATGAATACAATTTTTATTTTGATTTTTCCGTAAATAGCCTCTAAATACATCTTTATTCTGGATGAATTTTGGTGAATTTTGTGTACAGATTAAATCGGAAGAGATAGACAAATCTTACTACACAAAAAAATGAAGATATCGTTAAAATACACAATTTACATTGTTTCACTTTGGATACCATATACGACGTTTTGGGTGCAAAAATGTTCTTTGGCGGAAGAAGGGTTGCATTGAAAAACCGGTACCACGTGACAATAAATACCTTGATAGCAAAGGCGATTACGTTGAGGAATAGAGTAACTTTTAAAATAAAGTTTTGTGTTCATATCTTTCGTTTTATTTAGTGATGTCAAATGGTCTGTTACTTTCAGGAATGCCCTCGTACGTATAGTTTAATTAATTGGCTTCTAGAAAAGTGTATTTGGTGTGTGAATGAATGGAAGTGATGGCACAACTTTTTCGAGTGAAAGTAGAACAACCAGATGACCAGTCCTACCATGTGCATAACACCTACACACTTTTCTGCCCCGGCAGTTCTGATGGATGTTGCAGAAGTACCAATCTACTGTACGCAAAACCGTTTCTACGGTGATTCCCACACCTTACTGCACAGTAAATTTCCAAAAATGTCAAAGGCAATCTTTTCCATGTCCCCTGAACTGCACACCCACTCCTATTAGAACGGCATAAAACCTAAGAATGAATACAAAAACACAAAACTATTTACGAGCATTACTATTTCTAATAGTAAAAGTTTATTAGTGTTCATTTTTTACTTTCCCTATCACGTACATTATACATAGTGGATAGAGAAAGTGCTGCATTCCACCAACAAAAAATCTGATGTGTTCCATTCACATGCCTTTCTCTACATCTCTGCAACAAATTATTGTTAAAAAGCTTATGCTTATATTTACTTCATGCTAATCAAGAAAAAATTAGCAGAAATGGTCTTATTACTTGCTTCCTTGTTAGTAGAAGCGAAATAAGAGAGTACCAAAGGTAAAAGTGATAGTCAAAAGCTGGTTGCTATGTGACTGAAGTTCGTTTGTTTGTATGGACAGGAGTTGACAAAGTAATACAAAACTATTTACGAGCAATAATATTTATAATAATAAACGTTTATTAGTGACCAACTTTCACTTCCCAGTCGCCCTCCGTGGTGTAATGGTTACCATGCAGACTTCCTATACCCAAGGTCGTGGTTTCAAAAGAGCGGAGCACGATGGACTTTTTCGCGTGTAGAGTGTAGTGTATAGAGAAGGTATTGTAATGTACCCAAAAATTCGATACCGAGATTTCACCGGAAATACATGTTTTAAGACATCCCGAATAAAAAAAAAAGCATTTTTAGAAAAATGTCCGTGTGTGTGTGTCTGTCTGTGTGTGTGTGTGTGTGTGTCTGTGTGTATGTGTGTGTCTGTGGGAAGCATAGCTCAAAAACGGAAAAATCGTTAAATAACAAACTTGGTATTTAAGTTCAGTATCTTTCAAGAATGCGATACGAAGATTTTCAAGAATATCCCCCCACCCCAGACTACCCTTTACATGGCAAATTTTTTGAAAATTTTTATTTTCTCAAAAATGGCTCTAACGAATTTGATTAAAAGACCGTATATTAAAGATATATACCTGAAAAATAATATGTATATCATGAATTTTCTGGGAATAGCCTCTGAAGACTACTTTATTCTGGATGAATTTTAGGGAATTGTGTATAACTGGTAAACCGTAAGAGATAGACAAAAGCTTAGCACACAAAAATTGTAGAGCACATTAAAACACACATTTATGTCATATACTTTTTTTCCCCTGAGTTGATTGTTTTTTAGATATTCCGTGTTTTTTGTTTCAGCTATGAAAAACTTACTTTTCTCATACAGGAATTTGTCAATTCCTGTCCATACAAACAAAAGAACTTCGGTCACATAGCAACCAGCTTTTGACTATCATTTTAACCTATGGTACTCCCTTATTTCGCTTCTATTTACAAGGAAGCAAGTAATAAGACTATTTCTGCTATTTTTTTCTCGATTATCAGGAAGTAAATAGAAGCATAAGCTTTTTAACAATAATTTGTTGCAGAGATATAGAGAAAGTGAAACACATCAGATTTTTTTATTTTACTTTCGTACGTACAATATACATAGTGGATAGAGAAACTGCTGCATTCCAAAAAAAAAAAAAAAAAAAAAAAAAAACCAAATATCTGTTATGTTCCATTCACAAGACTTTCCTAACATCTCAGTAACAAATTATTGTTAGAAATCTTACACTTCTATCTACTTCATACTAAAAGGAATAGACATTAGCAGAAATGCTTTCTTGTAAGTAGAAGGGAAATAAAGACATATAATAGGCTAAATCAATAGGCAGTTCTTTTAAAAGCTGGTTGCCATGTGGATGAAATCCGGTACTTTGCATTACCAGGAGATGACAAATTCCGTAATGTGAAAAGTTTTAAGTATTTTAAAACTGAAACCAATAACAAGGAGTATGTCAAAAATGGAGAACTCCAGGAAATAAATAAATATATATGTATAACATAAATTCTATGTTTTAACGAGATCTATAATTTTTTGTATAGTAAGTTTGTCTATTTCTTACGGTTTATTAGTTATCCAAAATTCCGAAAAATGTACCCAGAATGAGCTATCTTCAAAGGTTATTGCCAGAAAATTCAAGGTATACATTTTATTTATGATGTAAATATCTATTATATGCATTATTTTAATCACAATCGTTTGAGCCATTTTGAGAAAAATAAACATTTCAAATATTTTTCCATGTAAAGGGTATTTAGGGGTGGGGGATCTTTTGTTGAAAATCTATATATCTCAGCCTTGGAAGATAATAAGCTGAAATACCAAGTTTGGAATTTAATTTTTGAGCTATGCTGTCCAGAGACAAATACACCCGGACCTATTTTCTAAAAATGTTTTTTTTTTGGACTTAGGTCTCCAAACATATATTTCCGATGAAATCTTGGTATCGAATTTTGGGTGGTATACCTTCTTTGTACACGATATACATAATACGTGTAGAGAAAGTAATAATAATCTGCTGTCTCTCATTCACTTGACTCTCTCTACCTGTTCTACAAACAAACCTTTCTCACCAAACATTATTCCTTTATCTACATCATGCTTATCGAGATAATCATTAGCAGAAATTGTCTACGGGTTGATTCCTTATAAGCAGAGAGGAAATAAGGGAATGCACCAGGCTAAAGCGATAATCAGCTTTTTACTAGCCCCGTATATGCACAATGTACATAGGGATAGAGAAGTATTGTATTCCACCCAAAAATCCGATGTCGAGATTTCACCTGATAATACATGTTTTAGGACTCTCTGAATCCAAAAAAAGCATTTTTAAAAACAGGTGTGTGTGTCTCTGTGTGTGTGAGTGTGTGTGTGTGTGTGTGCCTGTGGACAGCATAGCTCAAAAACGAAATGACGGTTAAATACCAAACTTGGTATTAAAGTTTAGTATCTTCCAAGGATGCGACACGAAGATTTTCAAGAAAATTCCCCCACCCCTAACTACCCTTTATATGGAAAAATTTTCGAAAATTTTGTTTTTCTTAAAAATGGCTCTAACGATTTTGATTAAAATACCACATATTAAAGCCATTTCTACCAAACATATAATGTATCTTTTGAATTTTCTGGGAATAGCTTCTAATGACCTGTTTATACTGGATACATTTTTCTTAATTTGGCATAACTAGTAAACCTTAAGAGATAGACAACAACTTATAATGCAAAAAATGGTAGATCTTGTTAAAATACATAAGTTATGTCTTATACAATTGGTTCGTGGAGCTTACCGTTTTCGAGGTATTCCTTGTTATTAGTTTCAATTGTGAAGTACTGAACTGTTGAAAGAAGAATTATCTTTTGTAAGAAGTTTGTTTGTAAAGTAGCTAGAGAAAGTCATGTGAGTGTAACACATAACATTTTTTAAAACGTGGCCAAGCCTGGGCATATATTTAATTGAAGTACGTGTACTAAGAGATAAGGTATTTATATAAGTATTGTACATATTTAATTGGTGTATAAGTTATTTATATATGTGAACACGTGGGTGTAGTTGTGAGAACGAGTGTGTTTGTGTGTGTGTGATATCAGTGTTCTTTCTTTTGTTTGTTTCAGCGCGCGTATGTGTGTGTGTGTGTGTGTGTGTGTGTGTGTGTGTTTACCGAGTTGTGAAGATATGTAAAATAGGTCTAAGTAATATTTTAAAAAATATTAGAGACCATGCACGGTCACCCGTCCCATGCGACTGTGTAATATAGTTGATGTATTATAATGGAGCTAATAAATACTATTACTACTAAAACAAAACAGAAATAGAAAACAAAACTGAAGTGAAACGAAATGTTTGAGTAAAGTACGTAGTGTAAAATTGAAACCAATAACAAGCAATATCTCGGAAACAGTACACATATTCGACAGACTATATTGTGTGTTTTAACAAGATCTACATTTTTAGTGCAGTAAGCTTCTGTCTATCTCTTATGGTGTACCAGTTATTAAAATTCAGCAAAATTCATCCTCATTGAAGAGGTCTTCAGAGGCTATTCCCAGATACTCAATGTATATTTTATTTGTGATATAAATATATTTAATACAATATATTTTAAAGAAAATCGTTAGAATTAGTTTTGAGAAAAGAAAATGTTCAAAATTAGTTTAAATGTAAAGGGTGGTTTGGGGTGGGGGGATTTTGTTGTAAATCTTCCTTTGAAGATTCCAAACTTAAGGGTATTTTCGTTTTTGAGCTATGCTCTCCTTAGAAAATCATACGCACATACTCTCTCACTCACACAGACACACATACACAGTCAGACACACACACACAGACACACACAGACTCACATAGACACACACACAGACATACATACACACATACACACAGACACACATACACACAGACACACATACACACAGACAAAGACACACAGAGACACACAGACACACACCGACACACATACACACAGACACACACAAACACACACAGACACACACATACACACAGACATACACACACATTCACACACAGACATACACTCACAGATACACACACAGACATACACTCACACAGACACACATAGGCACAAACAGACATACACTCACAGACACACACACACACACTCACTCACTCAGACACACACACACAATCACTCACACAGACACACACACATACTCACTCACACAGACACACATACACACATACACACAGACACACATAGGCACAAACAGACATACACTCACAGACACACACACACACACTCACTCACTCAGACACACACACACAATCACTCACACAGACACACACACATACTCACTCACTCAGACACAGACCCACACAATCACTCACACAGACACACACACAGACACACACACAGACACACACACACACACTCACTCAGACACAGACACACACACTCACTCACAAAGGCACACACAGACGCACACACACACAGACATACACACACAGAAATACACAGACGCACATACAGATTCACACAGACACACATAGACACAGATACATACACAGACACACTCAGACACAGACACACACACTCACTCACAAAGGCACACACAGACGCACATACACACAGACATACACAGACGCACATACAGATACACACAGACACACCACAGACACACACACTCACTCACAAAGGCACACACAGACGCACATACACACAGACATACACAGACGCACATACACACAGATACACACACAGACACACTCAGACACAGACACACAAACAGGCACACTCACACGCTCACCACACTCGGGGGATCTCAAAATATAGAGTTTTTGGGTGGCGTACAACATCTTCTCTACTTACCACGTGCAGAGTATGTGTAGAAAAAGTAATAAATATCGATATTTTTATGGAAATACGTAAATGTTTTGAGGACCATGAATGTAAAAAAAAAAGGATTTTTACTTTCTTTAGTACCTATGTACAATGAAGAAAATAGACTGAAAATGCATTGTATTCCACCCAAAAATTCGATACCGAGATTTCACCGGAAATATATGTTTTCGGCCCTCCGAATCCAAAAAATATTTTTTTATAAAAAGACGTGTGAGTATGTTTGTGTCTGTGGACAGCATAAGCCCGTTAAATATCAAATTTGGTATTTAATACATCTTCCAAAGTGCGTCACGAAGTTTTTCAAAAAAAATCCCTGAACCGGAAACTACTCATCACCGTTTCGCCTACATTTCAAATCATCGCGTTCATACCAGAGATTGGGCTGATCTCCCATCTCTGGATTATTATCTGTTTCATAGCCCGTCTGCTCCTCAAGAGGCATCTAACACCAGGCGTTAGCTTATAATACCTGTGGGATGTAAGTTCCCCTTTTGCGGAAGAAATAAAATATGTTTTTTGTAAACGACGCTGCCAAATGTCAGGATCATAAACACGCCGCCGGTATGCCGGAATTTAGTTTCGCAGGAGTTCTTTTACATGCCAGTAAATCTACTGACATGGCACTGTCTGACCCGGGTTTGAACCCGCGACTTTGGGTTCAGCGCCTAACGAAATGGGACTCTTAAGAGGAAAAAATTGAAATTTAGTTTTATTTATGTGCGCCCTTTAGCGTCTCATTCTATATTGGGCGTGAAAGAGCTCTTAATTTTGCTCAGAGACCTCTTTAACAGACTTGGGGTCCTTTTACGTGACCAGCGGCATTACTTCTCTTCCGGGGGAAGACATGCTGCGGTTTTTATACGTGAAACATACGGGTAGCCATGGCCGCGCTCGCTGAAGTGCCTCGCTTAGGTGCTTCGTGGCGCAGGGGATCGTGGGTTAGAGTCTCGTCTTAGGTATGGGTGCTTTATATGTTTGTAAACTGTGTGTGTGTGGACAGCATAGTTCAAAAAGGAAAAGACCGTTGAATACCAAAGTTGCTATTTAAGTTTGGTATCTTCCAAGAATGCGATACTTTTCATTTCAAGAAAATCACCCTATCCCCGACTACCCTTTTATGGAACTTTTTTTTCGAAATTTTGATTTTCTCATAAATGCTGTAACGATTTTGATTAAAATATATATTATAGATATTTACCTGAAAAATAAAATGTATATCTGGAATTTTCTGGGATTAGCCTCTGAAGCCTACTTTATTCTGGATGAATTTTACGTAATATTGCATTACTGCTAAACCGTAAGAGATGGACAAAAAGTTACCACACAAAAATATAGAGCACGTTAAAACGCACAATTTATGCTATATACATTTTTTTTTTCGTGAAGTTGATCGTTTTTGAGACCTTCCTTGTTTTTGGTTTCAGCTTTGAAAAACTTTTCTCATACAGGAATTTGTCAACTCCTGTCCACACAAACAAAGGAACTTCAATCACATAGCAACCAGCTTTTGACTATCACTTTAATCTATGGCAATCCCTTATTTCGCTTCTACTCACAAGGAAGCAAGTAATAAGACTATTTCTGCTGATTTTTTCTCGATTAGCATGAAGTAAATAGAAACATAAGCTTTTCAACAATAATTAGTGACAGAGATGTAGAGAAAGTCATGTGAATGGAACACATCAGATTTTTTTTTGATTCAGGGGGGTCCAAAACATGTAGGTATTTCCGGTGAAAGCTAGATATCGAATTTTTGGGTGAATGACAATACCTTCTCTATACACTATATACATAATACATGTAGAGAAAGTAAAAATGTATATAACATAAATAGTGTGTTTTAGTTTGATCTGCATATTTTGTATAGTAGGTTTCTGTATGTTTATAACGGTTTTCCAGTTATACAAAAGTCATCCAGAATGAAGAGGTCTTCAGAGGCTATTCCCAGAAAATCCAAGATGTACATTTCGTTTGTCATAAAAGTATGTTAGACATAAGGTATTTTAATCGAATTCATTAGAGCCATTTTGTAGAAAATCAAAATTTTCTTGAAAATCTTAGTATCAAGTTTGGTATTTAACGGTGTTTTGTTTTTTAAACTATGCTGTCCACAGACACACAGACACAAACACAAACAGATAGATATTTTTCTAAAAAATGTTTTTTCTGGATTCAAGGGATCTCATATCATATATGTAAGGTGAAATCTCGGTATCGAATTCTTGAGTGCAACACTTTTCTATACGCTCTGTACAGAATACTTGTAGAGAAAGTAAAATGTTGAGAAATACAGATTTGTATGCGCAGAATTGAGGCATTTTGTAAATGAGCCGCTTCAGATAGGTATAAACAAACCAATATTTACACTTTAATGAAGGAACAGAGTAATTAAAGCGGAGCGGAATGTCCCAGATTCTTGTCACTAGCAAGGCAAGTTAAAGAAACGTTCCAAATACCGGCTGCTTGATACACAAACTGCCTGTTCTGTTTCCATGGGAACGCGACAGTGACTTTCACTCGCTAATGTGCAGTCATTACATAAATTTGGTATAATCATCCCTTAATTGCCGTGTTTCGCTTCAAGAGGAAACTTTACACATATTTCGCAATACCTAATGATGTTCCACATATGAAATTACAACATATCTTCCAGATATATGAGAACTAACATGAAAACAAAAGAAGCTCTGAAATTAAATTGCAGGGGGCCGTGTTCATGTTTGCCGGTACGTTGCAACATTGTAGATTTTCGCTGAGTTAAAACGAACCAAACCTCGAGTAACACACACACACGCACGCACACACACACGCACACACACACACACACACCACACAAACATATTTAGTTTTTATACTCATATACTGAAATGTGTTCGTTTACTGTTAAAAATCTATTTCGAAATGAAAACCTATTCTATATAGATGTTCACGCTAGTCAACATATTAATCTTTTGAATAAAATGTTTGTTTGCCAAACAGCTAGAGTGCCACATTAGATTTTTTTCCCTTCTACTTATAAGGGACCACTTAATAAGATTAATTTCTGCTTAATGTTTATCGCGACTAGCATGTTATAGATAGAGATGTAGAGAAACTAATGTGATTGTAACCACCAACTTTTTTTACGAGGATAGTTATATTTACATACCTTTATCAATAGATATGTGCTTCATCAATGAAGGTTTTAATTTCATCTGTGGAAAATATTTTCGTTTTTCCCACTGTACTTTACCGACTTCTGTTTAATCAGGGAATACAACTTCTTATGTTACGAAATATCAATTCTATGTTCCACATTTAGAGTAGTTTTCTATTTTTACTTTCTCCATACGCACTATGTACATAGTGTATAGAGAAAGTATTGCACTCCACCAAAAAATTCGATATCGAGATTTCACCGGAAATATATGTTTTAGGGTCCCCAATATCCAAAAAAAAGTATTTTCACAAAAAGGTCCGTGTGTGTGTGTGTGTGTGTGTGTGTGTGTGTGTGTGTGTCCGTGTGTCTGTGAACACGATAACTCAAAAACGAAAAATAGGTAAAATACCAAACTTGGTATTTAAGTTTAGTATCTTCCAGGGATGCGACACGAAGATTTTGAGAAAAATCCCCCCAACCCCTACTACCCTTTACATGGAACTTTTTTCGAAAATTTTGATTTTCTCAAAAATGGCTCTAACGATTTTGATTAAAATTTCGTATATTAAACATATTTACCTGACAAATAAAATGTATATCTTGAATTTTCTGGGAATAGCCTCTGAAGAGTAGTTTATTCTGGATGAGTTTTACTAAATTTTGAATAACTGCTAAACCGTAAGAGATGGACAAAAATTTACTTCACAAAAAATGTAGAGCACATTAAAACACACAATTTATGTTATATACATTTTTTCTTGGAGTTCGTCGTTTTTGTGACATTCCTTATTTTTGGTTTCTGCTATGAAAAACGTATACTTTTCTCATACAGGAACTTGTCAACTCCTATCCATATAGACAAAGGAACTTCATTGACATAGCAACCAGCTTTTGACTATCACTTTAACCTACGGTTGTCCCTTATTTCGCTTCTACTTACAAGGAAGCGAGTAATTAGACTATTTCTGCCATTTTTGTCTGATTAGCATAAAGTAAATAGAAGTATAAGTTTTTTAAGAATTATTTGTTGCAGGGATATGGAGAAAGTCACGTGAATGGTACACATCAGATTTTTAATAATTTGTCCACACGGTTGGGGATATCATTGTTTGAAAGTTAACCTTGAGGACATTTTTCGAGAATGAAATAACATTTTTTTACTTTCTCTACACATACTATGTACATAGTGTATAGAGAAGGTATTGCATTCCACCCAAAATTCGATTGCGAGATTTCACTGGAAATTCACGTTTTGGGTCCCCCTGAATAAAAAAAAAGCATTATTGGAAAAAGGGCCGTGTGTGTGTGTGTGTGTGTGTGTGTGTGTGTGTGTGTGTGTGGCAAATCAACTAGCACCATGAATCGTATTTCATTTGTTATCGAAGCATGCGTATAATACGCATATCGGCCGAGGGAGCTCATATTTCGCATGCAGGATATCTAGATATTAAATATTCGTTGTATATCTACATATCGTAGAAAAAAAATCTGACGTGCTCCATTCACATGACTTTCGCTACATCTCTGCAATGAATTATTGTCAAAAAGTTTATGCTTCTATTTACTTCATGCTAATCAAGAAAAAAATAGCAGAAATGTCTTATTAGTTGTTTCCTTGTAAGTAGGAGCGAAATAAGGGAGTACAAGAGGTTAAAGTGATAGTCAAAAGCTGGTTGCTATGTGACTGAAGTTCCTTTGTTTGTGTAGACACGAGTTGACAAATTCCTGTATGAGAAAAGCATAGTTTTTCAAAGCTGAAACAAACACAAAAAATATCTCAAAAACGACCAACTCCACCTAAAAATGTATATTACATAAATTGTGTGTTTTAACGTGCTCTACATTTTTTGTGTTGTAAGGTTTTGTCTCTTATGGTTTAGCAGTTATACAAAATTCCATAAAATTCATCCAGCGTAAAGTACATAGTCTTCAGAGGCTATTCCCGGAAAATTCATGATATACATATTATTTGTTAGGTAAATATCTTTAATATACAATATTTTAATCAAAATCGTTAGAGCCATTTTTGAGAAAATCAAAATGTTCGAAAAAAGTTCCATGTAAAGGGTAGTTGGGGTGGAAGAATTTTCTTGAAAATCTTCGTGTCGCATCCTTGGAAGATACGAAACATTAATACCAAATTTGATATTTTACCGACTTTTCGTTTTTGAGTTATTGTGCTCACAGACACACGGACCCACTGACACACGGACCTTTTTCTGAAAATACTTTTTTTGTATACAGGGGACCCTAAAACATATATTCCCGTGTGAAATCTGTATCGAATTTTTGGGTAGAGTGCAACACCTTCTCTATACACTATATATAAGTGTAGAGAAAGTAATTAAGTATGCAACTCTCATAGAATACTCTCATTCGTATCCTAATAGCTACAACTGCCGGTCCCCATGGCCACGCTCGCTAAAGCGTCTCGCTTTGGTGCTTCGTGGGCAGGGGATCGTGGGTTCGAGTCCCGCCTTGGGCATGGGTGTTATATGTTTGTGCAATGTGTATATGTTTGTAAAAGTAACAGTAAAACCAGTAATCAGTAAAACCTACGGGGGGAAATGTAAATAGGGATACAGTACCGGAGTCCTGATCAGACTCCGTTACTGTTTTTAAAAAAAAAAAAAAAAAAAAAAAACTATAGCATAAAGTAACTATTTTACTCATACTGAATGTGTGTTTGAAATTTGTACGAGAAATACTATGTAACGCATGCAATCAATAGCTACCATTCCAAGCAGCTAATAGCATCGTTTGGTTTAACAGCTTCTGTCAAATTGTTATATAACTGTGTCAAAGAAAAAGCCGAAACCATTAGCAACGCCCAAAAACAGTGTTGACACCGATAACAAACTAAATACAAATAAATCCCCAAATCACTATTAAGTTTTAATTTGTTATTACTTTCTCTAGCCCCTTGAGTATAATGTACATAGTGGATAGAGAATATCGAGATTTCACCGGAAATATATGTTTTGGGATAACCTGAGTCCAAAATAAAAAAAAAAAAAAAAAAAAAAAAGCTTTTTTAGAAAGAGATCCGTGTGTGTCTGTGGACAGCATAGATCAAAAACGAAAACACCGTTAAATACCAAACTTGGTATTTAGGTTTAGTACTCTCCAAGGGTGCGACATGAAGATGTTAAAAAAAAGTCCCCCCACCACTAACTACCCTTTGCATGGAAAAATTTTCGAAAATTTGATTTTATCAAAATAGCTCTAACGATTTTGATTAAAATACAATATAGTAAAGATATTTACATCCAAAATAAAATGTATATCTTGAATTTTCTGGGAATGGCCCCTGAAGACCTATTTATTGTGGATGAATTTTACCGAATTTTGCTTAACTGCTAAACCGTAAGAGATAGACATAAACTTACCTCACAAAAAATGTTGATCTCGTCAAAACACACAATTTATGGCCTTTACCTTTTTGTTGAGGCGGTGACCTTTTCCGATATATTTTTTGTAATTGGTCTCAGCTGTAAAATACTTATACTTAACTCAGACAGGAAGTGTCCGTTTTTCTTTTGTTCTACTCCTGGCCAAGCAAAGAAGCGATTTGCAATGACAATCACATAACGACAGATTTTAAGACATTTAATTGCTTTAGCAGTGTTTTTGCTTTAGTTGCCTTCTACTTATAAGGAACTAAGTAATAAGACCATTCTGATAATGTTTATCTCGATTAGCATAGTGTAGAAAGAAGAATAATCTTTTGTAAGAAGTTTGTAAGCAGCAAAAAAATTCATGTGAGTGTAACTTTCTGTACTACGTATATTGTAAGTGAACCATTGTATTCCACCCAAAATTTCGGTGTAAAATTGCATCGGGAGTACATATTTTGAAATCTTCAGAACCTAACCAAAACAGTCATAAAAATCTGATATTCTCCATTCAAATGACTTTCTCTACATCTCTGTAACAAATGATGTTATTAAGCTTATTCTTGGGCTTCTAGCCAGGTAAGGACACGGATTGACCCCAACGCTTCGAAGCTGTGCATCGTCTTAGAGTTAATAGGTCGCGAGGAAAGCATCAGCTCTTATTCTACTATCAACTAACATTAGCAGAAATGTCTTGTTACTTGCTTCCTTGTAAATAAGGGAATTCACTAGGCTAAACCGACGGTAAAATGTGGTTGCTATGGAATTAAAACTCGTTTCTTTGCGTGGCCAAAAGTTGAGAAGTTCCCGTATAAGAAACGTTTAAGTGTTTTAAAACTGAAACCAATAACAATTAATATCTCGAAAACGGTCAACTCCACGAAAAAATTTAAATGACATAAACTAGGTGAAATAGCGAGATCTATATCTTTTATGGGGTAAATTTTGTCTATTTCTTAGGATTACAAGTTATGCAAAATTCAGGAAAAGATGTCTTCAGAGCTATTCCCAGAAAATTCAAAGTATAAATTTTATTTTTATGTAAATATCTCAATGGGGGTTTTAATCAAAATTGTTAAAGTCACTTTTAAGAAAACCAACATTTTCGAAATTTTGTCCACGAAAAGAGTAGCTGGATGGGGGAGGGATTTTCTTGAAAATCTTCTTGTCACATACTTAGAAGATACGGAAATTAAATATCAAGTTTGGTATTTAAGGGACTTTTCGTTTATTTGAGCTATGGTGCATACAGGCACACACGCACATAAACGCACGAGGACGTTTTTTCTGAAAATGCTCTTTTTGGTTTCAGTGGGTCCCATAATATATATTTCCGGTGAAATCTCGGTATCGAATTTTTGGGTGTAACACTTTAGATACCTTCACTGTGCATAGTGCGTGTAGAGAAAGTAAAAATGTCCGGGTGTGTATGACTGTGTGTGTGTGTGTGAACAGCACAACTCAAAATCGGAAAGTCGGTTATCAAACTTCATATTTAAGTTCTGCACCTTCAATAATACGATCCAAAAATATTCAAGGAAATTACCTCAGCCCAAACTGCCTTTTGCATGATATTTTTCAAACATTTGGATTTTGTTAAACTCCTTAAGAGTTTTATTAAAATACCATAAATATGAGAAATAAGAAGTATGTGTAATAGTCCTCTTCATTGTGAACTACCTAACTGGTAAATCGTAAGAGATGGACGAACACGTATTGTACAAAAAGCGTAGAAATCGTCTAACACACAAATATTCCCATATACATTTTTGTTTAGATAACCATTTACGAGATATTCCTGGTTATTGGTTTCAATTTTAAAATACCTATACTTTTCTCCAGTGGGAAAGCACTCATTAATCATTTTCCTGGCCTAGCAAAGAGATCGAAATTTCAATTCAAACACAAAGCGACGAGCTCTTTAAAGATATGACTAGCCCATATTTCTTTGTAATCAAAGAATTTATGCAAATGTTGATCTGGATTAACATGAAGTAAATAGAAAAACAAGCATTTTAAGAACAGATTGTTGAAGAATGGGTAGAGAAAGATATTTCAATGTAACAGCTGAGATTGTTACTTTCTCTAGCAGGTATGCATATACAGGATGTTAATGAATCACACCGAAATAATTTGCGAGATTGTGCACGTGACTGATATAAGTAATTTGAGATCGGCGATACAAGGTCCCCGGATAAACATAACGCAACTACATAGCGTTAAACGTGTGGGTATCAGGTGCTGATAAGTCGGTGTTAAAGCAAAGCAGATTGAAAACATGGCTCAGAATGTCTTTAAAACTGCTGCCCGAATATAGAAATATAGCTCATTACTTGCGTTCTCAAGATTTAATTTCGCAAAAATCTATAAAATCTCAGTGCGATACTGAGCACTCATTAACTTCGTTCTTGTAGACTACTCTGGTGGCGGGTTTTCAACTGCTCTGGTGGCTTAATGCGTAACGCGGGAAGCTGCTATCGCAAAGGTCATGAGTTCGATTCCTGTCACAGAGTAAATTTCTTTTATTATGCTGTTTTCATTCCAGACGAAGTGCCACGATACGTGGCGTACTGGCAGTTCAGAAACGTATAGCCGTTACTTCGAAATTTCAATACACACGCCATAAGTCTCCTATCTCAATTTACTTATTTAAGTAATCTATATGTTCTGTGAAAATATTACGGTATAGTTCATTAACACCTGCATAATGGACATAGTAGCTACAAAAGTTATTGTATTCCAGCCCAAATTCGATGTCAAGAATAAAGCGGAAATATGATTTGAGGTCTCCTTAGTCCACAAAAAGCATTTTTAGAAAAAAGTCCGCCCTCACGTGTGTGTCTGTCTATCTGTGGACATCATGGCTCAAAAGTGAAAAGACCGTTAAAAACCAAACTTGGTATTTATGTTAGTATCTTGCAAGAATGCGACATCAAGATTTTCAAGAAAATTCCTCCACCACATGGAACATTTTTTGAAAGTTTTGTTTTTCTCAAAAATGGCTGCCACAATTTTGATTAATATACCGTATATTAACTATATTTTCATCAAAAATAAAATGTATATTTTCTGGGAATAGCCTCTAAAGACCTCTTTATTTTGGATGAGTTTTGCAGAATTTTGCAAAACGGTTAAACCATAAGAGATAAACAAAGACTTACTGCACAAAAAATGTAGACCTCATTAAAACACCTAAAATAAGTCATAGATATACGTTTTTACTTTCTCTACAGGTACTATGTACATAGTGTATAGAAAGGGTATTGCACTTCACCCAAAAATTCGATACCAAGATTTCACCGGAAATATGTGTTTTAGGGCCCCCTGTATCCAAAAAAAGTATTTTCAGAAAAAGTCCGTATGTGTATGTGAGTTTTTGACAAAAATAAACGCACTCCAAACTACCCTTTACATGGAACTTGCAGAGATGTAGAGAAAGTCATGTGAATGGAAGACATCAAATTTTTCTTATAGAGTTGACCGTTTTCGAGATAGTTATTGGTTTCAATTTTAAACTACCTTACCATTCTCAAACGGGACCGTGCAAAGGGAAACGAATCTCAATTGTTTCACATAGCGATCAGCTTTAAAAGATTTGACTATTGTTTTACCAATTTATTCCCTTATTTCCCTTCTAATTAAAATGAACTAAAGTAGGTTTTAAAATACTTCAAGGTTCAAAGTATCCTACGAAGAAGGACAATTGCTTTGGTTCGCATGAGATGAATGACGAACGGTTGGGTTATTTTTGTAAGTTGTAGGTAACTTTTGATTTTGTCAGGTTGTTTTATATAATTACTTTCTGTACATGCACTACGTACATATTGGCACCCAAAAATTCCATACAGAGATTTCACCGGAAATAGACTTTTAAGGTTCCTGTATCCAAAACAACAATTTTTAGAAAAAGGTCCATGTGTGTCAGTGTGTCCGTGTCGTTAGAGCCATTTTTGAAAAAAAATCAATATTGTCAAATAATTTTCCATGTAAAGGGTAGTTGAGAATAGGGGGATTTTCTTGAAAATCTTTATGTTGCATCCTTGGAAGATATTAAACCTAAATACCAAGTTTGGTAATTAACGTATCTTCGTTTTTGACCTATGCTTTCCGCAGATCTTTTTCTAAAAATGTTATTTTCGGAATCAAGGGTCCCTAATACATGTATTTCCGGTGAAATCTCTACATCGAATTTTCAGGTAAAATCTCTATCCAATATGCATATTGTACAAACGGGGCTAAAGAAAGCAAAATTTTGACAGTGTCATTGCTGATTTTTCGAAGAAAGAAAGAAAGAAAGAGATCTATCTGTACTACAAATACAAGCGCCTATAAAACATACCTTTACATTCTCTAGCACATACACAGTGCAATATTCATGGTAGCTAGAGAGGGTATTATATTCCACCAAACATTCGAAACGTGACTTATCCATAAATACACGTTTTAAGATTCCGCGAATCAAAAACAGAAAAAGAAAAGCATTTTAAAAAAATCTTATGTGTTCCATTCACATGACTTTACCTACATCTCTGCAACAAACTATTGTTAAACGCTTATGCTTCTATTTACCTCATGCTAATCGAGAAAAAATAGCAGAAATAGCCTTATTACTTGCTTCCTTGTAAGTAGAAGCGAAATAAGGGAGTACCATAGGTTAAAGTGATAGTCAAAAGCTGGTTGCTATGTGACTGAAGTTCCTTTGTTTGTCTGTACAGGAGTTGACAGATGTATTAGTTTTTCAAAGCTGAAAACAAAAACAAGGAATATCTCAAAAACGATCAACTCCACGAAAAAAACATGTATATAACATAAATTGTGTGTTTTAATCTGTTCTACATTTTCTGTTAAGTAAGTTTTTGTCTATCTCTTACGGATCAGCAGTTTTGCAAAATTGCGAATAATTCATCCAGAATAAAGAAAAATTTAGAGGATATTCCCAGAAAAATCAAGATATACATTTTATTTTTCAGCTAAATATCTTGAATATATGATGTTTTAATCAAAACCGTTAGAGCTATTTTTGAGAAAATTAAATTTTTTTTAAAAAAGTTCCATGTTAAGGGTAGTTCGTGGTGGGGGATTTTTTTGAAAATCTTCGTGTCGCATCCTTGGAAGATACCAAAATTATATAACAAGTTTGGTATTTAACGGTGTTTTCGTTTTTGAACTATGCTGCCCACAGACACAGACACACACACACACACACACACACACACACACACACACACAGAGACACATACAACGGACATTTTTCTGAAAATGCTTTTTTTGGATTCAAGGTGTCTCAAAGCATGTATTTGCGGTGAAAGTTTAGTATGGAATTTTGGGTGCATTACAATACCTTCTCTATACACTATGTACATAGTACGTGTAGAGAAAGTAAATAAAGGTCCGTCTGCGTGTGTGCGTCTATGGACAACAGAATTAAGAAGACACACCAAACTTCGTATTTAAGTTCAATCCTCCAGGGATGCGACATGAAGATTTTTGGGAAAATTCCCTCCCCCACCAAGTTACCCCTTACATGGAATATTTCTCGAACATTTTGATGTTTCCAAAGAGGGCTCTAACGATTTTGAGTAAAACACCGTAAGCATAAGATTTTTGTTTGGTAAATGAAACGGATATTTGGAATTTCAAGGAATAGCCTCTGAAGATCTCTTCATTACGGTTGACTTTTGTCTAACTAGTAAACTGTAAGAAATAGACAAAAAATTACTAAGCAAAAGTCTTATGTGTTCCATTCACATGACTTTCTCTACCGGTTCTGCAAACAGAGTATTCTTACAAAAGATTAACTGCATTATGCTGAGTTCCTTATAAGTGGAAGGGAAATAAGGGAATTCACTAGATTAAACCGATAGTAAAATATTTTAAAACCTGGTCGCTATGTAAACAATTGAAGTTTGGTTCGCTTTGTATGACCAGCAGTAAAGTAAAGGGAAAACAAAACGAAGGTAACCTTCCTATTGAGGAAAAACAGGATTTTGGGAAAATCAAAGATTTAAAACCTTTACTATGCAAAGTCTAGAGGGGGGCTATTTTTGAAAATCTTCATGATGCATCCTTGGAAGATACCAAACTTAACTACCAAGTTTGGTATTTAATGGTATTTTCGTTTTTGAGCAATACTATCCCCTCCTCACACACAGACACGAACCTTTTTCTAAGAATGCTTCGTTTTGGACTCAGGAGACCACCAACAAATATTCCTGGTGAAATCTCTAAATAGCATTTTTAGTGGAATTTGCATACATGCATAGTACGCGTAGAGAAAATATAAATGTAGATCTCGTTAAAATACAGACTTATATCGTATATAATTTTTGTACAGTTAACTATTTCCGAGATGTTCTTTGTTATTTATTTCAAACTTAAATGACTTAAATCTTTCTCAAACGTAGTGATCCGTCTTTTTATCTCTCTTTTATTTTACTGCTGACCTCGTAAAGAGAACCGGCTTTCATTCGTTTCACATATTGCCAGCATTTAAAAGATTTGACTATCGTTTCAGCATAGCGTACTCCCTTATTTCCCTCCTACTTATAACGAACTGAGTAATAAGACCAATTCTCCTGTCTATCTCGATTCGCATGTCGCAGATGAAATAATAATCTTTGTAAAGATAGTTTTATTTTTTTGTGGAACAGCTAGAGAAACTAATATGAATGGAACATATCAGATGTTATTGTCTTTATTGCTTCGAAAGCATAGACTGTCACCTGTCACTGATTTAGGTAAATACACTGCACTTATTCCTAACGCTAATAGTTTTTACCTTACATTGAAGAGATCACATCAGATTTATGTACAATGTACATAGGAATAGAGAAGCATTGTATTCTACCCAAAAATTCCATGTTGAGATTTCTCCAGAAATACATGTTTTGGGACCCCATGAATCCAAAAAAAGTGTTTCTAGAAAAATGTTCCTGTGTGTGCGTGTGTGTATGTGTGTTCGTGGACAGCATAGCTCAAAAACGAAAATACCATTAAATATCAAACTTGATATTTAAGTTTGGTATCTTGCATGAATGTGACACAAAGATTTTTGAAGAAAGTACCAACTACGCTTTACATGGAAACATTTTCGAAAATTTTGATTTTCTCAAAAGTGGCTCTAACGATTTTGAATAAAATATCGTATATTTAAGATATTTACCTGACAAATAATATGCATTTCTTGAATTGTCTGGACATAGCCTCTGAAGACTTCTTTATTCTGGATGAATTTTACGGAATTTTGCATAACTCTAAACCGTAAGAGATAGACAAAAGCTTAACATGTGAAAAAGTAGAGCACATAAAAACATACAATTTATGTTATATACATTTTTTTTGTGAAGTTGGTCGTTTTTTAGATATTCCTTGTTTTTGGTTTCAGCTTTAAAAATATACTTTTCTCATACGGGAATTTGTCAACCACTATTCATAAAAACAAAGGAACTTCAACCACATAGCAACTAGCTTTTGACTAGCACTTTAATCTATGGTACTCCCTTATTTCGCTTCTACTAACAAGGAAGCAAGTAATAAGATTATTTCTGCTAATTTTTTCTCGATTAGCATTATGTAAATAGAACAATAAACTGTTTAACAATAATTTATTGCAGAGATGTAGAGAAATTCATGGGAATGAATCACATGAACGACATAGCTGTGTCAATTGTTCAGGGATTTGCATAACGGGGAATAAACTTTCGTATGCCCTCTTCAATGAAAGATGCCACCAGTGATGAACACCGTATTTTGTGGAAACAGTTCACAAAGCTTTCTTATTGTGAACTTCATACATTTGTTCAATCATACCATTGGTGACAACAGAAGGCCGCCCATTCTGTGCTTCGTCATGAATTGCCTTACCAAGCTTCTCACCATTTCATCGGTCATATTTTCACACTAAAACTATATAAGTTGATAAATTTCATTTGGATTAATATTCAGCATTCATAAGCCGTATTAAATAATGACTTCACAGTTGGCAAGATCAGATTTTGTCTCCAAATATTTTGAATGATCCCTTATAACAGTTACTGTAAAGACAAACGAAACGGCTGTAATGGCGTCAGTGAAAACAGACAATGAACCAGAGAAACAACACTAGCGGTATTTCTTTCAGGACACGCTTCATACCTGGCTTACCAAGATAAACATGAGATATGAGGATAATAGACTCTGATCTTTAACCTTTCTGATTTACCTCTTTGGCCTAAAGGACATTAAACATGTGTTATATTTGCAATAATCTTGCAAAAGCAGCCCCAGATATCAATATTCATCGAAATGGGATTGAAATTTCCTGACATTAGTGTAAAAATCTCATGTGTTACATTCACATGACTTTCTGCACCTATTCTGCAACAAGTATTTTTACAAAAGATTATTCTTTATATCTTCTTCGCGTAATCGCGATAAACAACGATAATACCATTTCGTGATACAGTGCAGAATCTTGGAGTTTATATGGATGAAACTTTGAACTGAAAGACGCAAATACCACATGTATGTAAAAATTATTCTCAATAGCCTATCCTTTAAAACGTATAAATGACTTTCTACCGACTTCAGTTAAGAAAATATTAATACAAACGCTTGTGGTGCCCCATTTTGACTACTGTGACTCTCTTTTTAGTAACCTAACTGAAAATTTGACTCAAAGACTTCAACTGGCTCAGAATACGTGTGTACGCAATCTCCGTCAATTTGATCATGTTACACCATCGCTCAAAACACTAAAATGGCTCCAGCTTAGGGTGAAAAGAAAATGGCATTCTTTATCATTTCTCTATCAACTCCTTCATTCTCGCATTCCGAGCTATCTAAATGTTCGCTTCATAATCGAAAAACTCTTTCCTTCTTGCTACACCTGCTCACTCAGCATACAACCTTCTATTCGTCATCATTTACAATAGATTTAGCTCGTATTTAGAATTCCCTCCCTGAAGACGTAAGGGAGCGCCGGAACGTTATACTGTTCAAGCAGAAAATTAGGACATACATTTGTAATCAAACCTAATCTGCTGCTGTAATAATATGAAAAATACATAACTACTTTCATCTTTGGTGTTAATATTTTATGTGCTGGAAAGTAATATACATTTCAATTGTAAATATCACTAATATGTGTTTCGACCAACATGAATATTTCACTTAAAATAATTTGGTTTACATTTTTTTTTCATTTCAGTATATTTGTTGCACCTTTTTACTTTCTCTATGCGTACTATGTACATAGTGTATAGAGAAGGTATTGCACTCCAACCAAAAATTCGATACCGAGATTTCCCGGAAATATATTTTTTAGGGTCCTCTGTATCCAAAAAAGGCATTTTCAGAAAAAGGTCCGTGTGTGTCCGTGTGTCCGTGTATCTGTGAACACGATAACTCAAAAACGAAAAGTTTGTAAAATACCAAACGTGGTATTTAAGTTTAGTATCTTCCAGGGATGCGAGACGAAGATTTTGAGAAAAATCCCTCCACCCAAACTACCCTTTACATGGAATTTTTTTTCGAAAATTTTGATTTTCTAAAAATGGCTCTAACGGTTTTGATGAAAGTATCGTATATCAAATGTATTTACCTGACAAATAATATGTATATCTTAAATTTTCTGGGAATAGCCTCTGACGACTACCTTATTCTGGATGAATTTTCGGAAATTTGCATACCTGCTAAACCGTAAGAGATGGACAAAAAATTACCGCACAAAAAATTACCACATTAAAACACACAATTTATGTTATATACATTTTTTGTGGAGTTGATCCTTTTTGAAATACTGCTTGTTTTTTGGTTTCAGCTTTAAAAAGCTTATACTCTTCTCATGCAGGAATTTCTCAACTCCTGTCCATAGAAACAAAGGAACCAGCTTTTGACTATCACATAGCAACCAGCTTTTGACTATCACTTTAACCTAAGGTACTTCCTTATTTCGCATCTGCTTTCAAGGAAGCAAGTAATAGGACTATTTCTGCTAACTTGTTCTCAATAAGTAGAAGCATAAGCTTTCTAACAATTGCATAGATGTAGAGAAACTCATGTGAATGGAACACATCAGGTTTTTTTAATGTTAAAATGAAATATTGAAAAGTAAGGTTTATTTATTATTGGGTCTGCTTAGTGTTTTTTCAAGAATTTCAAAGGAAATACGAACTATAAGTTATGTACCAGTTCTTAGTACGCAATATACTATAAAGTTAAAGAATTGTTGAAAAGGGTATTTTAACAATGAAGAACGTAATTACAAGTTGGGGCATTTGCCGCTAGGTGCGCCGAGGTAACAGAGCCCTCAACAATTGGGTAGCGACTTCCGGTAATGCTTATTGAGCTCCTGTTGAACGTTTAAATGCAAATAGGGTTTTCTTATTGAGGAGATATCGAAGTTGTGAGGAAAGTGCAGGAAACGCTTGTGTGGTAAACAAGCACATGTGAGGGAAATTCCTTGGTAAGGTTGGAGCGTGGAGGAGGCAGGTAATTACATATGAGCTCGAGCAGTTTTTGTTGTGATGTAACAGGAAGCGAGCGATATGTGACTGTAGCATATTGCGTTCTCCGCCTGCGGGCACTTCTGGACATCATCAGAGAAACCGGGTCACCGCCGAGGATATGCTTCACTGACCGCTTCAACTTGAGACCGCTTGTTTTGCAAGGGAACTAACTGTTGCCATAATACGTGGCTATATGCTAATGTTGGTGTGCCTGTCTGTGGACAGTGTACCTATCTCAAAACTCTGAAGTGTTCTATTCGCACGACTTTCACTACCTATTCTGCAAAACTATTCTTACAAGATATATGATCTGAAGCTTTCACAGCTATAATTATAGATGAGGGCTTCTCGGGTGATCTGCCGTGTCATGTCTCCAAGCTTTCGGCCATGGTGCTCTATGACCTTCTTCAGGAAGTGAACTGAACATGTTTTATAAACATGACAGGGCAGGTCACCCTAGAAGTCCTCATCAGTATTCTTACAAGAGATTATTCTTTTGTGTACTTCATACTAATCAACATAAACTTTAGAACAAACTGTCTTATTATTTAGTTCCTTGTAAGTAGGAGGGAAATAAGGGAATACACTGGGTAATAGGGAAATTTTTTAAAAACTGTGCTATGCAATTGTCACTGAAATTCCGTATCTTTCTAAGGCCAGGATATATGAAACAAAGAATGATTTCGTGCTCCGTGGTTAGATCACTCGTCTCTCACCCAGGTGGCTCGGATTCGCTCCCAAGAGAGGGATTTGTGATGGAAAATGCGGCGCAGGGACGGGTGTGTATATATATTGTGTGTATTTTTCAAGGAAACCACACGAAAATTTTGAAGAAAATTTTCCCACCTCAAACTGGCCTTTACATGGAACAATTTTCGAAAATTTTGATTTTCTCAAAAAAAAAAATAGCTCTAACTATTTTGATTAAAGTATCGTATATTAAAATGTTTACCTGACGAATAAAATGTATATCTTGAATTTTATGGGAACAGATCATAAATACTACTCTATTCTGGATGAATTTCACGGAATTTTGCATAACTGATAAGCCATAAGAGACAGACAAAAACTTACCTAACAGAAAATGTAGGGCACGTTAAAATACACAATTTATGTTATGTACGTTTTCTTCGTGGAGTGAGTCGTTTTTGAGATATTCCTTGTTATTGGTGTCGACTTTAAAATATGTATACTTTTCTCATACGGAAGTTTGTCAACCTCTGTCCATACAAACAAAGGAACTTCAGTCACATAACAACCGTCTGTTGACTATCGCTTTAATGTATGTTACTCCCTTATTTCGCTTCTACTCTCAAGGAAGCAAGTAAAAAGACTATTTCTGCTAATTTTTTTTCGTTTAGCATGAAGTAAAAAGAAGCATTAGTTTTTTAACAATAATTTGTTGCAGAGATGTAGAGAAAATCGTGTGAATGGAACACATCGGAATTTTTTTTTTTTTTTTTTATCAGTTTTACTGTTGTTTGGGATAAGGTGGAAATTGGGTCGCGCCATTAAAATTGCAATTTCACATATCTTAGGGACTGAGGAAATCATAAAAAATCTCTTTAATCTAGACCAGTTTTGCAGAATTTTGCATAACGGTTAAACTGTAAGAGATAGAAAAAAGCTTAACACAAAAATCTGATGTGTTACACTCACATGATTTTCTCTAGCTGCTCTACAAAATTCTTACAACAGATTATTCTTCTTTCTACACAATGCTAATCGAGATAAACATTAGCTGAATGTTCTTATTATTTAGTTCCTTATAAGTAGAAGAGAACGAAGGGAATGCACGAGGCTAAAAGTGATAATCAAATGTATTGTTATGCGACTGTCATTGCAGATCGTTTCTTTGCTTGGCCAGGAGTAGAACAAAAGAAAAACGGACACTTCCGTTTGAGAAAAGTATAAGTACTTCATAATTGAAACTAATAACAAGGAATACCTCGAAAGCGAAAAGCTCCACGAAAAAAATGTATGACATAACTTGTGGATTTTAACAAGACCTCCACTTCCTGTATAGTAAGTTTTTGTCTTTCTCTTACGGTGTACTAGTTATGCCAAAGTAAGCAAAATTCATCTAGAATAAACAGGCCTTTGGAAGTTATTCCGAGAAAATTCAAGATATACTTTTTATTTGTAATAGAAATGGCTTCAGTATGTGGTATTTTAATCAAAATCATTAGAGCCATTATTAAGAAAAACGTTTTCTAAATTTGGTTCATGTAAAGGGTAGTTAGGGGTGGAACGATTTTCTTGAAAATCTTCGCGTCGCATCCTTGAAAGATACCAAACTGAAATACCAAGTTTGGTATTTAACCGTCCTTTCGTTTTTGAGCTATGCTGTCCACAGACACACACACAGATAGACAGACAGACAGACACACACACACACACACACACACACACACACACACACACACGGATCTGCTTCTGAGAATTTTTTTTTTTTGATTCAGGGGGTACCAAAACATGTATCTCCGATGAAATCTCGACATCGAATTTTTGGGTGGAATACAATACCTTCTCTGTCCGTTTGTACAATGTGCATACGGGGCTAGAAAAGGTAAAAATATAGATCTCATTAAAACAACTAATTTGTGCCATATACATTTTCTATTGGAGTTGACCGTTTTTGAGATATTCCTTGTTATTAGTTTCATATTTAAAATGCTTACACTTTTCTCAACTCCTGGCAATACAAAGGTACTTCCATCACATCGCTTTAGCTTACTGTTCTCTTCTACTTACAAGGAAGCAAGTAATTAAACGATGTTTATTTCTATCATCTAGATAAAAGAATAATATGTTGTAAGAATAGTTTTTATATCGGACAGCGAAACAAACACATCAGATTTTTACTTTCTCCACACATACTATGTACATAGTGTATAGAGAAGGTATTGCATTATACCCAAAACTTCGATTCCGAGATTTCACCAGAAGTAAACGTTTTATGGTCCCCTGTATAAAAAAAAAAACAACAACCTATTTTTTGAAAAAGTTCCGTGTGTGCTTGTGTCTGTGTGTCCGTGAACACGATAACCCAAAAACGAAAAGTCGATAAAATACCAAACTTGGTATATAAGTATGGTATCTTCCAAGAATGCAACACAAAGATTTTCAGGAAAATTTCCCCATCCCACCCAAACTATCCTTTACATCGAAAATTCTTCGAAACTCTTTCTTTTCTCAGAAATGGCTCCAATGACTTTGATTATATAAAGATATTTACTAGACAAATAAAATGTATATCTTGAATTTTCTGGAGATAGCCTTTGAAGACCTCTTCATTCGGATGAATTTTGCTGGAGTTTGCAATAACTAGTAAACTGTAAGAAATAGACAAAAAATATTTGTCAACTGCTGGCAATGCGGAGAAATAGATTTCAATCACACGGAAAGCAGTTTTTTAAAAAAAAATGATTATCGTATTAGCCTAGTGTGTTCTATTATTTCCCTTCTACTTACGAGAGCCGTTTTTTATTAACCTCCGATATTCTATATAGAAAACAATTATTTTATTAGTAAAAGTGTTGTACACTTATGGTTACTTTTCAACATAATCATCGAAAAGATTATCAATCACAACAATGGATACTTCCAAATTCACCAAACAAGCCAACAAACTCAAACAAACATTCAGCAACAGAAAGGCTGACTACCATGTTTGGGAACCAAAAAAGGTGTGTTGTTTGTAGAGTTTTTGCAGCCCGGAACCACTATCAATTCAGCTGTTTATTGTGAAACTTTACGACGTTTGCGGAGAGCCATTCAAAACAAAGGAAGGGGAATGCTGACTTCAGGAATTATGTTGATCCATAACAACGCTCGTCCACACACTGCTGGCACAACCCATCGGCTTCTTGAACAATTTCAATGGGACACTTTCTATCATACGCCTTACAGTCCTGACCTGGCGCCCAGCGACTTTCACCTTTTCCCTGAACTGAAAATGTGGCTATGAGGGCAGCACTTTCAAACCAACGAAGATCTTCAAAACAACGTCAATGCTCATTTTAAATAATTGGCGGCAACAATTTTTGAATCGGGTATTGCGAAGCTTGTGCACAGGCGCGATAAATGTCTCAATCTTTTCGGTGATTATGTTGAAAAGTAACCATAAGTGTACAAAAAATGTAAATGTCCTGTTATTTATGGACGCTCTTTAACTGCTGTGGTTCTCAGCGTCCCATTCTAAATTGGGCGTGAAAGACCGCTTAATTTTGCTCAGAGGCCTCTCAATCAATCTTGAGGTTCTTTTACGTGCCGTAAATCTACGACACGGGACCAACGGCTTTACTTCCCTTCCGAAGGAAGCCATGCTAAGGATTTTTACGCCCAAAAAAATCCATCGTCCTCCGCCGGGTTTGAACCCGCGACCTTGGTTATATGAAGTCAGCATGTTAACCATTACACCACGGAGGGCGACATAAGTGTACAAAATCTGATGTGTACCATTCAGATTACTTTCTCTATATCCCTGCAACAAATTATACTTAAAAAGCTTATACTTCTATTTACTTTATGCTAATCAGAAAAAAATTAGTAGAAACAGTCTTATTACTTGCTTCCTTGTAAGTAGAAGCGAAATAAGGGAGTACCATAGGTTAAAGTGATAGTCAAAAGCTGGTTGGTATGTCAATGGAGTTCCTTTGTTTGTATGGATAGAAGTTGACATGTTCCAGTATGAGAAAAGTATACGTTTTTAATAGCAGAAACGAAAAATAAGGAATGTCTCAAAAACGACGAACTCTACGAAAAAAATGTATGTAACATAAATTGTGTGTTTTAATGTGCTCTACATTTTTTTTGTAGTAAGTGTTTGCCCATCTCTTACGGTTTAGCAGTTATTCAAAATTCAGTAAAATTCATCCAGAATAAACTACTCTTCAGAGGCTATTCCCAGAAAATTCAAGATATACATTTTATTTGTCAGGTAAATATTTTTAATACATGATATATTACTCAAAATCCTTAGAATCATTTTTGAGAAAATAAAAATATTTGGAAAAAGTTCCATATAAAGCGTAGTTTGGTTTGGGGGGGATTTTTCTCAAAATCTGTGTCGCATCCCTGGAAGATACTAAACTTAAATACCAAATTTGGCATTTAACCGACTTTTAGTTTTTGAGTTATCGTGTTCACAGACACACGGACACACTGACAGACGGACACACACACATACACACACACACGGACCTTTTTGTGAAAATGCTTTTTTTTGGATATTGGGGACCCTAAAACATATATTTCCGGTGAAATCTCGGTATCGAATTTTTGGGTGGAGTGCAATACCTTCTCTATACACTATGTACATAGTGCGTTTAGAGAAAGTAGAAACACATATTCATAAATAATAATAATTGTTTTTTAGGCATTTATCTTTTATTTATAACCAAACGGAGGTTGAAAAACCAAACAGCCCTCGTATTTGCTATCGACAAGTGGCCAAGAAACCAGAGAGTAAAAAAGAAAAATAAAGCGGCTATAAAAAGAAATCGAAGTTCATTATCCGTGGTTACGATCAAGCGCGGTTTGGCCTTCAAAGACCGTACGTAACTAAAGCTATCAATCTTCATGAAGCGTGAGGAGAAGGGACAGTGGAAAGTGGTTTCCATATAATTGCGATCTTTCCGGTTCACTGGACGTTGTGTAACAAGTGTATCGCTTCCGATACTCATTATATGCAACATCCTGTCAGGAACTGCACTGCATTCTCCATCACCATGATCGGAGATAAAGGAATTCTCACATCACTTTCCCAATCCATTCTTTAGGAAACTTTCTGAAAAAATCTGATGTATTCCATTCACATGTCTTTCTCTACCTCTCTGCAATAAATTATTCTTAAAAAGCTTATTCATCTATTTACTTAATGCTAACCGAGAAAAAATTAACAAAGAGGGAAATAAGGAAGTTTCATAGGCTAGGTCCATTATCGCATATTTTAAAAGCTGGCTGCAATGGGATTGAAGTTCCTTTAATTCAAAATCTTCTCGGGCTTGATACCAACGTTTCGAAGAAGTGCATCTTCATCATCTTCAGGGTGAACTCATGGATTGAGCTTGCGGAGACTGGTATTTATAAGAGCTGGAATGAAGCCAGTCTCCACAAGCTCAATCCATGAGTTCACCCTGAAGATGATGAAGATGCACTTCTTCGAAACGTTGGTATCAAGCCAAGTTTTTACCTGGTTAGAAGCCCGAGAAGATTTTGAATTAATACGTCGCCAGGAAAGCTTCAGTTCTTATTTTTTGAAGTTCCTTTGTTTGTATGGACAGCAGTTGACACATTCCCGTCTGAAAAAAAGTATAAGCTTTTTAAAGCTGAAACCAAAAACAAGGAATATCTCAAAAACAACCAACTCCACGAAAAAAATGTGTATAACATAAATTGTGTGTTTTAACATGAACTACATTTTCTAAGACTCAACGTCCTTTAGTCTGGTTGGTCATATCGGACAATGAATCAAATTGGTGAAATGATACTCAAATGATCTTGGGGTCCGTGGAGTTTAAAGTTACGCGACATTCGTCTTCTCAGGATAAGGGAAAACCCCAAAAAAAAACTCATCTGGGTAACTTACCCTAAGGGAGATTCGAACTCACGACCTGCTGAATGTGAGGCAGACACGCTACCACCACACTACCCTGGCGGGCTCTACATTTTTTGTGTGGTAAGTTTTTGTCCATTTCTTACGGTTTAGCAGTTGTGCAAAATTCCGTAAAATTCATCCAGAATAAAGTAGTCTTCAGAGGCGCTATTCCCAGAAAATTCAAGATATACTTTTTATTTGACAGGTAAATATCTTTAATATACGATAATTTAAACAAAATCGTTAGAGCCATTTTTTGAGAAAATCGAAATTTTCGAAAAGGGTAGTTTGGGATGGGAGAATTTTTCTCAAAATCTTCGTGTTGCATCCCTGGAAGACATTAAACTTAAATACCAAGTTTTGTATTTCACCTACATTTCGATTTTGAGTTATCGTGTTCACGGGCACATAGAAAAATGAAATAGAGTTTTATTGATGGACGCTCTTTAACTGCTGTAGTTCTCAGCGTCCCATTCCATACTGGGCGTGAAAGACCGCTTAATTTTGCTCAGGGGTCTCTCTATCAGGATTGAGATTCTTTTACGTGCCGTAAATCTACGACACGGGACCAAGGGCTTTATTTCCCTCTCGAAGGAAGCCATGCTAACGATCTTTACGCCCGAAAAGTCCATCGTCCTCCATCGGGTTTGAACCCGCGACCTTGTGTATATGAAGCTAGCATGGTAACCATTACACCACGTAGGGCGACGGGGAACACACAGACACACGGACACACACACGGACCTTTTTCTGAAAATGTTTTTTTTTTTTTTTTTTGTGGATACAGAGGACCCTAAAGCATATATTTCCGGTGAAATCTCGATATCGAATTTTTGGGTGGAGTGCAATACCTTCTCTATACACTATGTACATAGTACGTGTAGAGAAAGTAAAAATCTGATGTGTTTCATTCAAATAACTTTCTCTAAATTTCCATGTATAAACTATTATTACACAGGATTATTCCTTTATCTACATCATGTTAATCTAGATAAACATTAGCTGAATTAGATTTATTGCTTGCTTCCATAGGTTATTGCGTTATTCAGTTCTTTTAAAAGCTGGTCACTATGTGAAACACTTGAACTTCGGTTCGCTTTACATGGTCCAGTTTGAGAAAATTTAAGCAGTTTAAAACTGAAACCGCTAACAAGGAATATCTCGAAAACGATCAGATCTGCAAGAAAGCTGTATATACCAGGAATTGTTTAAACGAGTTCTACATTTTTGTGTAGTAAGTTTTCGTTTATCGCTTACGGTTTAATAGTGCCCACGCTTGCGAACCTTTTCCTGATTTTTTTTTTTTTTTTTTTTTTTTTGATTCAGTGCAGCCTAAAACAAGTACTCGTATTTCCGGTAGAATCTTGGATCGAATTTTTGGTAGGAATGCAATAGCTTCTCTACTAATGTATCGTGTATAATGTAGAGACAGTAATATATTATGATAAATGTATTTCTAAACTCATTTAATATAAGATTTTGATATGAATAATTTGGAAAACCTTATGTGTTCCATTCACATGACTTTCTCTACATCTCTGCAATACATTATTGTTAAAAAGCTTATTCTTCTATTTACTCGAGGAAAAATTGGCAGAAAGGGTCTTATTGACTCTTTTCTTGTAAGCAGAAGGGAAATAAGGGAGTACCATAGGTTAAATCGATAGTCAAATCTTCTAAAAGCTGGTTGCTGTGTGATTGAAGTTCCTTTGTATGGACAGGACTTGCCATATTCCCGTATAAAAAAGTAAAAGTATTTTAAAGCTGAAACTAATAGCAAGGAATATCTCAAAAACGGTCAACTCCAAGAAAAAATGTGTCTAGTTTTTTTTGTCTATCTTTTATTGTTTACCGGTTATGCAAAATTCCGCAAAATTCATCCAGAATAAACATGTGCTCAGAGACTGTTTGCAGAAAATTGCAGAGAAACATTTTATTTGTGACATAAATAACTTAAATATACGGGATTTTAAACAAAATCGTTACAGCCAATTTTGGGAAAATCAAAATTTTTAAATTTTTTTCCAAATAAAGGGTAGTTAGGTTTGGAGGGATTTCCTTGAAAATCTTCGTGTCGCATCCTTGGAAGATATCAAACTTAAATACCAAGTTGGGTATTTAACGATCTTTTCGGTTTTGAGCTATGCTGCCCAAAGACACACACACACACACACACACACACACACACACACACACATACACAGACACACATGGACATTTTTCTAAAAATCTGATGTGTTCCATTCACATGACTTTCTTTACATTTCTGCAACAAATTAGTTTTAAAAAGCTCATGCTTCTATTTAATTCATGCTAATCGACAAAAAATTAGCAGAAATAGTCTTTAATAGTCTTATTAAAGGGGACCCTAAAACATATATTTCCGGTGAAATCTCGGTATCGAATTTTTTGGTGGAGTGCAATACCTTCTCTATACTCTATGTACATAGTACGTGTAGAGAAAGTAAAAATGCTTTTTTGGATTCAGGGCGTCTCTAAACATGTATTTCCGGTGAAATCTCAGTATTGTACATAGTCGATAGAGAGAGTATTCTATTCCACCCAAAATTAGATGTCGAAATTTCACCGGAAATATATGTCTTGGGGTCCCCTGAGTCCGAAAAAAGTACTTTCTCTAGCCCGCACGTATTATGTACATAGTGGATGGAGTGAACTGGAAGTACGTAGTGCTACCCTTCCATCAGAAAGCTGTCCAACGCGTATTGAATCAGCTCGCGTACTTGCTGACCGGTTTTTAAATGGATACATCACTTTCTTGGAGAAAGACAGTATTAATTCAACAGCAGACATATAAAAAAACCATTAGGAGCACATTAAGACAAGTTATAAAACATCTGTAATGCACAGAGATGTTCACATGCGTGCACTATAAAATAGATTGGTAAAAGACGTAGTATTATCAGTCAATTATCAGTGGCGACTCAATAAGTAGGTTAGGTGCCATTTTACAGGCACAAATTATGTATATATTTCTCAACTTAATGCCCTTTAGGGACTCCCAACTTTACTTCCAATTTTAACCCCTCAAAGTAAAAAAAAAAAAAAAAAAAGAAAAAAAAACCTGATGTGTCACATTCTCATGACCTTCTCTACATCTCTGCAACAAATTATTGTTAAAAAGCTTATTCTGTTATTTACTTCATGCTAATCGACCATTGGATTTTGAAACAGAATATCGAAACTGTGGCAAAGAGGAAAGACTGGTTCGGCTTCCTGACACAAGAACGCTGGAAGATGCTGAAGTCCGGATTTATCGGCGATATGCAGCCATTTATCACCCGTTTTGAGGTTACCACCTAATATTGTAAGGCACTCGGTGGACTATCACCTCGACACTGACAATGTTGTTAGGTTCAGCTTCCCGCTTCTGTGAGGAGGGTGCGTTTCACAAAACACAAACACCACCACTCTCCAAAACGTAAAATGGACTGACCACTATGGCGCGCTCAACAAGATAAAATGTCATGAAATAAACATAACCAAAACAAAATGTACTTTGTACTTAAAATTCAATTGATTTATGGCTTAAACCCATTGTAATCATGTATTAATCTAATGATGAAAAATAAATTATATTTAAAAAAAATTAAAAAAAAAGAAAAAAGGATGCGACAAAAAAAAATAGTTGCTGAGATAATGGGTCAAAAAAATAGGTAGGCATTTTTCACCTAACGAAGGCCGTGGGACGTGCCAAAAGTACAGCGAGTACTCGTAACTCACAGGTGGCTACCTGCAACGTGCATTACCTTGCAGCATTGAGGGAAAGCTATCGCCACGTCTGAATAATGTAGTGGCAATTAAAAATTAAAAAAAAAAAAAAAAATCGAGAAAAAATTAGCAGAAATAGTCTTATTACTTGCTTCCTTGTAAGTAGAAGCGAAATAAAGGAATACCATAGGTTAAAATGATAGTCAAAAACTGGTTGCTATGTGACGGAAGTTTCTTTGTATGTATGGACAGGAGTTCACAAATTCTTATATGAGAAAAATATAAGTTTTTAAATGTGAAATCAAAAACAACGAATAACTCAAAAAACGACGATTTCCAAGAAAAAATGTATATAACATAAATTGTGTGTATTAACGTGCTCAACATTTTTATGTGGTAAGTTTTTGTCCATCTCTTATAGTTTAGTAGTTATGCAAAATTCCGTAAAATTCATCCAGAATAAAGTAGTCTTCAGGGGCTATTCCCAGGAATATCTAGACATACCTTTTATTTGTCAGGTAAATATCTTTAATATACGATATTTTACTCAAAATTGTTAGTGCCATTTTTAAGAAAATCAAAATTTTCGAAAAAAGTTCCATGTAAATGGTCGTTAGGGCTGGGGGAGGCTTTCTTGAAAATCTTCGTGTCGCATCCTTAGAAGATAACGAACTTTAATACCAAGTTTGGTATTCAACAGTCTTTTTGTTTTTGAGCTATGCTGTCCACAGGCACACACACTCGGACCTTTTTCTTGGATTCAGGGGGACCCAAAACATGTACTTCAGGTGAAATTTCGGTATCGGATTTTTGGGTGCATTACAATACCTTCTATATGCTCTATGTACATAGTATGTGTAGAGAAAGTATAAATAGAAATTGGCAAGCCTTGAAAAATACATAGCTCGAAAATGAAAAGACTATTAAATACCAAACTTGGTAATTTAAGTTTGGTATCTCCCAAGGATGTGATACGAAGATTTCCAATATATCCCCCCCCCCAAATTACCCTTTACATAGATTTTTTATCGAAAATTTTGATTCTCTCAAAAATAGCTCTTACGGTTTTGATTTAAATATTGTATATTAAATATATTTACGTGACAAATAAAATGTGTATGTTGAAGTTTCTGGGAATAGCCTTTGAAGACATTTTTATTCTGAATGAATTTTATGGAATTTTGCATAACTGGTAAACCATAAGAGATAGACAAAAACTTACTACACAAAAATGTAGAATACGATAAAACTCAGACCTTATGGCATTTGCAATTTTTTCGTGGAATTGGACATTTTCGAGATATTCCTTTTTAATGATTTCAGTTTTAAAATACTTTTCTCATACGGGAATTTGTAAACACCTGGCCACGCAAAGAAACGGATTTCAATCCCATAGTAACCACATTTTAAAACATTTGACTGTAGCTTTAGCCAAGTGTATTCCCTTATTTATGAATGAACCAAGTAATAGGATTGTTTCTGTTAATGTTTATCTTGATTAAATAGATAGAAGAAATAGGTTATTAACAATAATTTGTTAATGTGAATGGAGAGCACCAATTTTTTCAAATTTTCCCATTTCCTTTGTTTTTGTTTTCGATTGCCGTTTTGCTTCTAATGCACCCATGCCAGGACTCGACCTACGATCCCCTGCGCCACGAAGCGCGGCCATCGGGAGAGTTGTTACGCAGTTAACTGATTTGACAAACGACATACCGATCGAGCTACCACTTTCCCCAAAGTACTAATTATGCGTGAAATTGGAGATGCCCTGCATTTGGCAAAGCAACTTGGAGGTAGGAAATGAGATAAATAAAGCCAACAAAACTGGTCCCACACCCGAGCTAAACAAAAACTGAGCATAAACCTGTGTTCCTTTGTTGCGTAACAGGTGTCCGTGTTTGGTTCGCCAAATAACCGTTCCGTTGCCTTGATGAATGGCTCCAAGTGGCAGAGGTCAAAGTTCAGCCTGGCCCACCGCTGTGCCTTGCAACCACAATCTAATTCCTACTGTTCACAACTATCTTACGAGGAGACTAACGCATGCCCGCCCTTTGCTCTTTCGTTCCGAGAGTTTTCTTTCCTTGCTCCCTTTAATATTTGACAGCATTGCAAAAATATCATGTGTTACATTCACATGGCCTGCTATACCCTCCATCATTTATTACTGGTCCAACGGTCAGCGAGCTGACTTGTCACTTGAAAGTTCCGGGTTTGATTCCCGTGCCTGGGGGGTGTTTTTATTTAATTAATGTACCGACACTCTATTATCGGCCCTAGCATTTCATGAGGGTAAAGAAAGAGAGAGGAACATACATGTGTGTATTCCTGTGTGTGTATGTGTGTATTGTATGTATGTGTGTGAGTGTGTGTATGCGTGTAAGTGTATGTGAGTGTGCGTGTGAAGGCCGCGCCGTGGCCGAGTGGTTAGACCACTTGCCTCTCACCTAGACGGCCGGGGCTCGATCCCAAGCGACCGCATGTGAGATTTGTGGTGGACAAAGCGGCGCTGGGGCGGGTTTTCTCCGGGTACTCCGGTTTCCCCCGCCATCGCATTCCACCTGTGCTCCATCCTCATTCATATACCATCAGTGTCACCGCCTGCAGTGCCATAAGTAGTTAAAGCGGGCGTAAAACACTACAAAAAATGAGTGTGTGAGTGTGTGTATGTGTGTATGCGTGTAAGTGTATGTGAGTGTGTATATGTGAGTGTTTGTATGTATGTATGTATGTGAGTGTATGTATACGTATACGTGTACGTGTATGTGAGTGTGTATATGTGAGTGTAAGTGTATGTAAGTGTGTGTGAGCGTGTGAGCGTGTGTATGTGTGAGTGTGTGAATGTGTGTGTATGTGTGTGAGTGTGTATGAATGTGTGTGTGAGTGTAAGTGTGTGTATATGTGTGAATGTGTGAATGTATGTGTGTGTGTGTGAGTGTATGTGAGTGTATGTGAATGTGTGTATGTGTGAGTGTGTGTATGTATGTGAGTGTGTGAATGTGTGTATGTGAGTGAGTGTATGTGAGTGTGTGTGTGTGAATGTGTGTGTATCAGAATGACCACCTTCAGCAACACTAGCGCTTGCTATTCCACAGTAACGGAAGACATTCTTTAACTATTGTACTACTGTTTTATGCCACAAAGCCAGGTGGTTAAGGTTTCGTTTGGGACTTGCTTTTGGGAGGTCGTGGGATCGGTTCCCCGTGGCAGAGCTCTCCGACCTATGGGTTTTGGGAGGTTTTCCCGGGTCACTAGGCGAATGATGGGGAGGATTCTTCATTCCCCCGAACTTCCTCTCTGTTTATTTCATCTTCATTTCATCCCAACCAGTCTCTTTTAGGATTATAAATGTGGACTAGGACTACCTGAGAGGCCCCTTTAGTGGAGGTGACTGCGCTCTCGGCGACGGGATGGGCTAGTGGTTGTATGCGCCTTCAGGTAGTCTATTGGAGAGCTCCTGCGCTCCCCGCGTCAAGTTGAAGAGTTGCTTGTGAACTATTAGGAAGCATTCACGGCGGCTCTCTCCCTGACGGTTGTCGGCCGGTCTTAAGTACAGCTGTCAGCGACGAGATGGTTGAATGCGGACTCAGATATCCTATTGGAGAGCTCATTCTCGGTTCGTGTGCCGACTCGAGTGGAGTGGATGTTACCAAGTGCTATTCCCATATTTACTCATCGTGTGTATTTTCCGCTTCGGGTTTTGTTTCGTTCATCTTACTGTGAATTCATTGTGATTTGTTTGGTTTCTTCTTCAGAGTTAGTGTTGTTTGTTTATCAACTGTTTGTTATTGTACCTTGTGGTCAGGGAATCATCACGGTGCAGTACTTCACCATTAAAGCCGCCGTATTCACGCACCAAGTTTGTGACGCATCGGTCACGTAGTATTTCTAACGCTAGATTGTCGCAACGCCGTAACCTTGCAATAGATACGCACTAGAGTTGGGTCGAGCGACTCATTTTCAGTAATGGTTTCATACGACTCGTTCATACAGTATGAATCGTTTCATTAAACGTCGCCATGCCGTTCCTGTATTTCACTTATATTCTACACTTGGATGATAGTCATGGGGTGGCTCCTTTAGCATAAAGACAATAATTTATAAAAAAAAAAAATCTACTCTTTTCCATCTATTGCAAACATAATTGGTAACATTTTCTCTATTACTCGAAAAAGAAAAAAACATAATAAGTTTGTTTGCTTAAAATTTACACCTAAACTTGGACTGCATGGCGTTATCTGTGTAATATTAATACGCAGAGTATTAATATTCGAAGTAATTTTAATGCATTAGAATAGTATGTTACTATACTTATTATGTTGGAGCATAAGTGCTTTATTTGTCGTAAACTTTTGTTTCTGAAATTATATTCTTGCTAATGTAATGACCATTTAGCTGTGCATATATTTTATTTAAGGTACTGTAATACACACACACACACACACACACACAAACACATACACACATTTGTAAATTTTAACGCTTGTTTTCACATCTGCCATAACTCATCCCTAAACAATATGAAGATGCTCGTGTTGGCTTCGGAAATGAACGGCAGTGTTCGTTTTCTTATGTATATTGTACATTATCGATATATATATATATATATATATATATATATATATAATTATATATATTTTATTTTATATATTCTTACATTTAGCCTCTTGCCTCAGTACTATTTATTTTCTCACAGTAAAGTAAATGGTTATAAATCCTTGTACACATCATCGTGCGCACTCGGCAGGTTTCGTCGGAGCTCGGCTTGGTACTTCGAAAGGTGGAAGCAAAAGAAAAACAAATCCCAATACCTAAACACGATACTTCTAATCTGCGATTCTTTTTGAACGACGATACCTTCTATGCTTGACGTGATTCATACTATTCTTTTCCATTCATGTGATTGTTTTTGAACGACGATTCATGGTGAGACTAGCACGATTCTAGCGATTCTTTTTTAACGACGATTCATTCTAGATTAACAAGATTCATGGAATTGTTTCCTTGTAGTCGTTCATGGATCGCCTCATGTCTAATACGCACGTTGTGTACGCTGGCCTTGACGAAGCTGACCCTGACGTGAAGCGTGCTCGCTCTTCACCTTTGGAGGACGACACTGCTGCTGGTTGTCAACAACCTAAGCGCCCCATTCGACCGTCTACTGCTGTGAATTCTACCTTCACTTTATCTACACAAAACCAGTACTCCAGTCCTCCTATGGTTGAATCATTGCCATCTGTTTCTGCACAACCTGCGGTTTCTGGAACAGCAGCATCACTTCCTGCCATGACAACATATTCTTCTCTCATGTCTAGCCTTTGATCGAGGTTCAGCATTCTTCTTAGTGCAAACTACACAAGAAGTGGTCTCAAACTTTTTCTGGATACTTTCCCAGATTTCACCACTATCAAGCATTTTCTCGAGAATGAAAAACTTCAGTTTTATACTTTCACTCCGAACACGAACCCTGTTGTTCGATATGCACTTAAAGGGCTACTTCCTGGCACTCCTTTACACGACATCAAACACGAGCTGCAAATTTAAAATGTCAAACTTTTACACATTCGTCAAACTATAAAGAAACAGCGTGGATCCGGTAACCAAGGTCAAACAGTCACTCCCGCTGCTCATTTGGATACTTACCATGCGACAGTGCGAAAACAACTTGAAAATAAAGCCTCTTAAATACTTTCTTCTCTTGAAAGTCAGTGTTGAAGATTATATTCGACGTGGCGGTCCTTTGCAGTGCTACCGCTGTCAACGTTTTGGTCACACGTCACATTATTGTGCACTCCAACCACGCTGCGTCAAATGCGCCAGACATCATGCAACAGCAGACTACCGCAAAGATCCTTCTCACCTTCTGGGTATCTGTGTCAACTGTCTGTGTCAACTGCTAACATTAAACAGTGCCCACGACTTTTTTCCTAAGTCACAGCAGTTTCCAACTCTTCCCAGCGTCATCAACTGTCTGTCGTCTCACATCTGCCGCTACTTCTCCACTAACGGATGCCCACGCTTCGGAGTTTTCGTCTCTTCGAGATTTCCTTACTTTCCTGAAAACCATCAATTTTGGTACTGTGCGAGATACCTTCATAAAGATCCAGCAGGCTCCGGACATTCTTACAAAAGGCATCCTACTACTGGAAGGTCTTTGCTCTCTATTTAGCACACACAATGGCGAGTAACCTTTCCAATCGTCCATTACGTCTTCTGACTTGGAATGCTCGTGGCCTTCCAAATAAGCTGCAAGAGTTTCGAGCGTTTCTTCACACCGAAGCTATTGACATTGCCTTAGTGCAAGAAACGCATTCGCGTCTGATTGGCAGAATACCTTATTATACATCCTATCGTCATTCATATGCCACTCAGCCAATTGACGGGCCCTGCATCTATATTAAATCCTATATCCCTCATGTTTGTGTTCCAATTCCAGCTACCCTAAAGTCCCTCTATTATACTGCTGTGAAACTCCTGATACGAGGTACGGAGGCCACCATTGGGTCAATTTATCGCCCGCCTACTACTAAGCTTGTCGATTTGCTCCACGACCTGGATGTTGTAACTCTCTCGGGCATGTTTCTGCTCGGTTGTGATTTCAACGCCAAAGGCAAGAAATGGCATGCTCGAACGAACAATCCCGCTGGGACGATCTTACTTCACCATTCCGAACGCTGTCATTATGATATTATTTCCCGGGATATGCTCACTCACATGCACTCCGATAGCTCTGAGGACATACTCGATATTTTTATTTCTGACTTGCAGTCGATTTCTGCTCCGTATATACCATTCCTGATTTATCAACTGACCACCTTCCTGCCCTGATGGTTCTAAATGCTTCCTCTCCTCGCCTGCATCCGCCAATGATTCCTGTTTTGACAACTGACTGGACTGCATACAAAGAGTACCTTACTGCCTCTCTACCCTCTCCTTCCCACTCTGCTGATATTTCACAGCCTGAAATCGACTCCGCTGTATCTACTTTTACGAACACCTTGCAAGGGGCATACAACAGCTCCAGCACCGCTCAGCGGTGCGCCCAACCAGTTCAGCCTGCAGATTTCTCCGAGCGGCACAGACTTGTGCAAGCCAAACGCCGTGCTCGCCTTCTTTGGCAGTGCAGTAGGGACCCCAGTCACAAGGTGGAGTATAACAGACACTCGGTCATTTTGAAGCGACACAGCCGAACTGTCAGGAGCGTGTTCATCTCCTGAAAATTCAGGATGCCGCAGTGAAAAGAAAGAAATCCATGGATCCTCCGCCGCCCCCACGACCGCGCCCTATGATTTCGACTCTCAATACTGCACATGGTACCGTCTATACTCTAGCAGATATCTCTGACAGGCTACTCATTATGCTGAACAATTTAAGCCTCATCCTTCCAACCCTCGCTATTTTACTTCCAATCAAAATATCGTGACTGCTGTCCGTGACTTTTTTCTTCGACTTTCTATTCAGCCAAATTGCTGGCACAATTCACTGAATTGTGTCAACTACTACATAGAATGTCTACCAGAAAACCTCCTGGGCCTGACCGCCTTGTTGTTGCGCAATTTAATCTCTGTCACAGAAAGGAACCACTTGTTTGTTGCAGCGCAATGGAAAATTGCAACGGTTATTCCTGCCCATAAACCCAGAAAATCTGCACTCGTTTTCTCTTCCTGTCGTCCTATTAATCTTCTGTTTAAGCTAGGAAAACTCTACGAGAAACTCATCCTGAAGCATCTATATCCACATCTGCATCCCCACATTCCACATCACAGTTTGCGTGTACTAGGTAGAAATCGGCAGAATTTCAATTTGCTAGGGTCGCCGATTATATCCGGAAGTTAAAGGCCGACAATAATAAGGTAACGTTTATTTTCTTGGACGTTTCCAGAGCCTTTGATTCAGTTTGGCATGACGGCCTCCCTGATGCACTTATTCATCTGCTTGCATCGTATCTCCGATTCAGAACTTTTCTGTTCGCATATTAGATCGGTCTCCACCCCTCCGAGATATTTACGGGGGAGTGCCACAGGGATCTGTTTTGGCCCTGTTTTTTTTTTTAATAACTTTTATACATCCGATATGCTCCTTCATACTAAAATTCAGCTAGTGACTTATGCAGATTACACCGTCGTTCTCCATTCTCATTCTTCTGCTGTTCTTTTGGTTCGTGAATTACAAGGCTATCTTAGCCCTTTCAATAGTTTTCTGGAAACCTGAAGGATTCATGTAAACTCTAATAAATGCCTCATTCTTCGCTTCTTTCATGCACATTTGGATACACGTTACATGGCCAAAATCTTCCTGTTTCACACAGCACCAAATATTTGGGTGTTCATATTGATTCCCGGCTCAGTTGGTATCGTCATATTCAACATGTTCGTTAGAAAACTCATTAGACTTTCGGAGCATTTAGTTTGCTGTTCACTTCCGAACATCTCTCTCTGCAGATCAAACTTGTACTATATACTGTTGTAATTCTGCAACAACTGTTAAATGCTGCTCCTGCATGGAGGGACGTTTCCATACAGATTGCAATCGCTTGCAAGTAAACATGTTTTTTTTAGACGAATTACACATGCTTATAAACACGGCTACAATAACCTAACTGTTCTGACCATTACCGATATGAAACCCCTTCTTGATATTCTTCTTCAACTGGATAACCAATGGAGAAAACGCGTGGAACGCATTGCTGACAACACTCATCTTAATTTTCGTATCAGTCAGCGGAAGTGGCGACAGCATTTCTTTTAAACAACCCCAGACTCTTCCATTTTCAGTTTTCTTATTCAGAGATTCATCTGTAATATTGTTAATGTTCTGTACATCACGCATTGTTCCATATAAAGGTCCGTAAGGGCCTGGAAATGGATGACTTTGGTCCTGCTGTCTTTATGTCGTCGTTGGAGAGCTCCTGCGCTCCCCGTGACGAGTTGAAGAGCTGCTTTGAACTGTTAGGAATCCTTCACAGTGGCTCTCTCCCTATCCGGATGAGGGCCGCCCTCTGAAAATACACTCCTCTCATTCTTCTTCCAGGGATCTGACGTACAATAATTCCATTACAGCATCAGGAATACCCTTCCTTAACATACACACACACATACACACCATTCTATCTCTAGCCCTGACCTTTCATAAAGGCAAGAAAGAGAGTGGTAATTATGATACTAAACTAGAAATTAAAATTTAGCATATTTAATGAATTCAAAGCAAAGATTTTAAGAAAATCCCTCCATCGTCAATAACCCTTTACATGCAAACTTTTTTGAAAAGTTTGAGTTTCTGAAAAATAGCTCTAACGATTCTTATTAAAATGTCATGTATAAGATATTTTTATCATAAGTAATATAAGGAGAGCTCCAACGTTTATTGATAAATTCGCGAACAACTTGTTGCCAGCAAATTTATCTAGAAAAAAGATGCAGCTCAAGTTGTATTTAATAATACTATTTCGTGAATAAAATAACAATGATTAGCCTACATGAACACGAAGATTATTCCTAAAATCCTATTTGCCTTGACGTATATTTACACCGCAATCACTGCAACTTGATGCCCATTAACATATATTTTAGAACTCTTTGTATTGCTATATTATATTATCGTGGCGTAAAATAAACACGTTTTTGAACTTCGCCATTATGTATGGGAATATCACTGCACACTGATACTATTATTATGAGATGAACATTAGCTCAGAGAGAAATTAAATGCACGTGGTTGTGATAAAAAAATCTGACGTGTTCCATCCACATGACTTTCTCTACAGTTCTGCAACAAATTATTGTTAAAAAGCTTGTGCTTCTATTTACCTCATGCTAATCGAGAAAAAAATAGCAGAAAAGATCTTATTACTCGCTTCCTTATAAGTAGAAGCGAAATAAGGGACTACCATAGGTTAAAGTGATAGTCAAAAGCTGTTTGCCATGCGAATGAAGTTCTTTTGTTTGTGTGGACATGAGTTGGCAAATTCCTGTATGAGAAAAGTATAAATTTTTCAAAGCTGAAAAAAGGAATATCTCAAAAACGATCAACTCTACGAAAAAATATATAACATAACTTGTGTGTTTTAACGTGCTCTACATTTTTTGTGTGGCTAGTTTTTGTTCATCCCTTACGCTTTAGCAGTTATACAAAATTCCGTAAAATCCATCCAGAATAAAGTAGTCTTCAGAGGCTATTCCCAGAAAATTAACATATATATTTTATTTGGCATGTAAATATCTTATATATAAAATATTTTCATCAAAATCGTAAGAGCCATTTTTGAGAAAATATTCGAAAAAACTTCCATGTAAGCGGTATGTGAGGGATTTTCTTGAAAATCGTCATGTCTCATCCTTGAAAGATACCAAACTTATACACCAAGTGTGGTATTTAACGGTCTTTTCGTTTTTCAGTTATGCTGTCCACACACACACACACACACACACAAACACGTACACACGGAACTTTTTCCAAAAGTGCTTTTTTTTTGGATTTAGAGGGCCCCAAACATGTATTTCCCGTGAAATCCCGAAATCAAATTTTGAAATGCAATACAATATCTTGTATGTACACTACGTGCATAGTGTCGCCCTCCGTGGTGTAATGGTTACCATGCTGACTTCATATGCCCAAGGTTTCGGGTTCAAACCCGGCGGAGGACGTTGGATTTTTCGGGCGTAAAAATCCTTAGCATGGCAACCTTCGGAAGGGAAGCAAAGCCTGTTGTAGATTTACGGCACGTAAAAGAACCTCAAGCCTGATAGAGGCCTCTGAGCAAAATTAAGCGATTTTTCACGCCCAGTATAGAATGGGACGCTGAGAACCATAAATAACACGCCATTTATTTTTTATGTACATGGTACGTGCAGGGAAAGTAAATATATTTGTTAATGTTTTCTAACATCCTGCATCTGCACGCAAACTGCCAAAATTTTCGTCTAGTCTTCCTTTTCCCCGCATAATGGGAAAGGCTCCTATCAGCATATGATTCCCGTATTCACATGCATCTCAGGAAATATGCAATAACAGCATGCATACCAATGGTTATCGCGATTAACGTGACATGTCAGAAGAACAAACTTTTTAAAAATAATAATTTATTAAAGAATGGATAGAGAAAATAATTTAAATATAAACATCATATTTTTCTTCTGGATTTTCCCTGTGGTTCTTAACGTGTTATAAAATGTAAACATAAACAGTGGCAGAGAAATTCCTCGATACAGATTGTTCCGATCAACAATTGAAACGCGTCCATTGGCGGTGGGAAGTAATCTGTTTTATGGAGGTCCTTCAAAGGAAATTCCTTGCTTTCTCTTTCCATTGAAATGGACGTGCTTCAAATTAGAAGGTCTCCGCCACAAATAGCAGAGCTGTTGTTCGAGCAGCGGAAAGTGAAACATTCATAAAAGGTGAGCAAGCAGATGGCCGCGGGGACAAGCGCTTCAGGAAGTGAAGAAAGTGCCCTGCAAGAACCAGTCAGAGGTCAAAATCTTGTTTTCATCAAGTCTTACTGACCCAGTTACCGACATTCACCGAGCTCAGGCGTTTCATCTCAGAGGCGTTCCCGAGGTCGTGGTATCCATTACCTCTCTAACCCCTGGTTTCTATATTAGGGAGTTTTCTCGGGTTAAGAGGCACTTCCAATCCCTTCATTTCACCCCAATCGGTCTCTTTCACGATTGTGACGAAGAGGACCGCGGTGTCGGCGCCCTTCCGTGGTGGTACCTGCGATCTCAAAATACAGTTCTCGGCCGCCGGATGGCAGTGGAAGTCGTCTTAGACTCATGGAGCTTGGTGATCTCCAAGCGCTCCCCACGTAGAGATTAACAACTGCTTGAAATATATTGGGGACCATCCACGGTGGCTCTTCCCCCACCGTTCAATTTCGGCTTCCCTTACTACTTTCTCTGCATGTACCATATACATAGTGCATAGGGAAGGTATTGCACTCCACCCAAAAATTCGATACCGAGATTTCACCGGAAATATATGTTTTAGGGTCCCCTGTATCCAAAAAAGCATTTTCACAAAAAGGTCCGTGTGTGTGTGTGAGTGTGTGTGACTGTGTGTGTGTGTGTGTGGCCGTGTGTCCGTGTGTCTATGAACACGATAAGTCAAAAACGAAAAATCGGTAAAATACTAAACTTGGTATTTAAGTTTAGTATCTTTCAGGAATGCGACACGAAGATTTTGAGAAACCCCCCTCCCCCCACACACTGCCCTTTACATCGAACTTTTTTCTAAAATTTTGATTTTCTCAAAAATGGCTCTAACGATTTTGATTAAAATATCATATATTAAATATATTTATCTGACAAATAATATGTATATTTAGAATTTTCTGAGAATAGCCTCTGAAGACTACTTTATTCTGGATGAATTTTACCGAATTTTGCATAACTGCTAAACCATCAGAGATTGAAAAAGACTTATCATACAAAAAATGTAGAGCACTTTTAAACACACAGTTTATGTTATATGCATTTTTTTTTCATGGAGTTGATCGTTTTTGAGACATTCCTTGTGTTTAGTTTTAGCTTTAAAAAAGTATACTTTTCTCTCACAGGACTTGATCTACTCCTGTCCATACAAACAAAGAAACTTCAGTCACAAAGCAACCAGCTTTGGACGATCACTTTAACGTATGGTACTCCCTTATTTCACTTCCACTTACAGGAAGCAAGTAATACGATTATTTCTGCTAATTTTTTTCGATTAGCAGTAAGTAAATAGAACGACAAGCTTTTTAAGAATAATTTGTTGCAGAAATGAAGAGAAAGTTATGTGAATGGCACACATCAGATTTTTTGTTACTCTTATCTGACCGTATTCTGCTGGGCTTCAGTACAATAAGTCCCTGGTAGTAGTGCGGAAACTCTTCCGACATTACAAAAATACACATTATCAGGTATGTAGGGTCGCAAAATCCGTACAGCATTTAATTTAAAGTTAATTTAATAGCACCACAGAATAACAAATTAGTATCATTAGTGATCTGAAATAGAGTACACACAGGCTGGAATTGACCAGACTCAAGGGAATATTAGGTTGCTTAACAGGAAGAAAACTTTATCAGTAATTTATCATGACTTTTTATTTTCTCTAGCATTTATAATGTACATAATGGATATAGAAGGTATTCTATTCCACCAAAAAATTCAGTACCAAAATTTCACCGGAAATATATGTTTTGGGGGTCCAAAACAAGCAGTTTTAGAAAGAGGTCCGTGTGTGTGAGCAGCATAGCTCAGAAACGAAAATACCGTTAGACACGAAGATTTTCAAGAAATTTCCCCACCACAAAAAGTTTTAGAAAGAGGTCCGTGTGTGTGGGCAGCATAGCTCAGAAACGAAAATACCGTTAGACACGAAGATTTTCAAGAAATTTCCCCACCACAAACTAACCTTTACATGAAAAAAAAATTCGAAAATTTTGATTTTCTCAAAAATGGCTGCAACGATTTTGATTAAAATATCGTGTATTAAAGATATTTTCATGACAAATAATATGCATACCTTTAATTTTCTGTGAATAGCCTCTGAAGACCTCTTTACTCTGGATGAATTTTTCTTAGCTGCTAAACCGTAAGAGATAGACATAAAGTTGCTGCACAAATAATTAGATCTCGCCAAAACACACAATTTATGATCTTCACGTTTTTGTTGTAGAGGTAACCGTTTCCGAGCTATTCCTTGTCATTGGTTTCAATTGGAAAGTACATATACTTTTCTCAGACAGAATCTAAGCGTTTTTCTTTTATTCTACTCCTGGCCAAGCAAATAAGCTATTTGCAATCGCAAAACGACAGCTTTTAAAACATTTGACTATCAAATGGATGCGTAGGCTTCCACGACCTGTGTCTTGATGTGTCTTCTTAGCTTCCAGAGAAGGCCGCTTTATCTGGTACGGGAATACCGACGTTTCGCTCATCTTGCTGTGAGCATAAGAGCCCAGAAGAAGCTCACGGCAAGATGAGTGAAACGTCGGCATTCCCATGCAAGATAACGCGGCCTTCTCTGGAAGCTAAGAAGACAATCACTTTAGCTTAGCGCATTCCTTTAGTTTCCTTTCTACTTATATGAAACTAAGTATTAAGAAGATCCTGCTAATGTTTATCTCGATTAGCATTGTGTATAAAGAAGTATAATCTTTTGTAAGGCGTTTGTTTGTAGAGCAGCTAGAGAAAGTAATGTGAGTGTAACACATCAGATTTTTAGGAAAAGGTCCGTGTACGTATGTGAGAGTCTGTGGACAGCATAGCTCAAAAAGACCGTAAACTACCAAACTTGATATTTAAGTTCAGTGTTTTCCAAGGATAAGACACGAAGATTTTCAATAAAATCTCCCCACCACATACTATCCTTTACATGAAAAATTTTTCGAGAATTTTGATTTTCGAAAAAATGGCTCTAACGATTTTGATTAAAATATCGTATATTAAAGATATATACATTACATTACAAATAAAATGTATATCTTGAATTTTCTGTAAATAGTCTCTGAAGACCTCTTTATTCTGGATGGATTTTGTCAAATTTTGCTTAACGCTAAACCGTAGGAGATAGACTTACTGCACAAAAAATGCAGATCTCATTAAAACACAATTTATGTCCGTTGTATTTTGGTTGTAGAGGTAACCGTTTCCGAGATATTCCTTGTTATTGGAATCAATTGTAAATTACTTCTTTTCTCAGACAGGATGTGTCCGTTTTTCTTTTGCTGTACACCCGGCAAACAAAGAAGTGAACTGCAATGACGATCACATAACGACACCTTTTAAAATATTTGACTATCGTTTTAGCCTAGTGCATTCCCTTAAGTTGTCTTCTATTTACAAGGAAGCAAGTATAAGACCATTCTGCTGACGGTTATCCCGATTAGCATAGTGAAGATAGAAGCTTAAATGTTCTAAGAAGTTTGTTGAAGAGCTAAAAAAAGCATTTTTGGAAAAAGGTCCATGTGTACGTGTGTGTATGTGTTTGTGTGTGTGTGTCTGTGTGTGTGAGTATGTGGTGTGTCTTTGGACCGAATAGCTCACAAACAAAAATAGCTTTAAATACCAAACTTGGTATTTAAGTTTGATATCTTCCAAGGATGCGCCACGAAGATTTTCAAGAAAATTCCCCCACCCAACTAAGAATTACATGGAAAAATTTTCGAAATTTTTGATTTTATAAAAAGTGGATTAAACGATTTTGATTTAAATCTCTTATATTTAAGATATTTACATGCCAAATAAAATGTATACCTTGAATTTTCTGGGAATAGCTGAAGAATACTTTATTCAGGATGAATTTGTCGGAATTTTGCATAATTACTAAACTGTAAGATATGTACAAAAACTTACTAATAAAAAAAAAATGTAGAGCACGTCAAAATACACAATTTATTCTATTTACATTTTTTTTCGTGGACTTGATCCCATTTGAGATATTCCTTGTTTTTGGTTTCAGCTTTGAAAAACACATCTTTCTCATACAGGAATTTGTCAACTCCTGTCCATACAAACAAAGGAACTTCAGTCACATGTCAAACAGCTTTTGACTATCACTTTAACGTATGGTACTCCCTTATTTCGCTTCTACTTACAAGGAAGCAAGTAAAAATATGTAAATGGGCGTGTTATTTATGGACGCTCTTTAACTACTGTGGTTCTCAGCGTCCCATTCTAAATTGGGTGTGAGAGACCGCTTAATTTTGCTCAGTGGCCTCTCTATCAGGTTTGAGGTTCTTTTACATGCCGTAAATCTACGACACGGGACCGACGGCTTTGCTTCCCTTCCGAAGGAACCCAAGGATTTTTAACCCGAAAAAATCCATCGTCCTCCGCCGGGTTTGAACCCTCGACCTTGGGTATATGAAGTTAGCATGGTAACCATTACACCACGGAGGGCGACAGAAGCAAGTAATAAGAATATTTATTCGTACTTTACGACGTTTGCGGAGAGCCATTGAAAACAAACGAAGAGGAATGCTGACTTCAGAAATTGTGTTGATCCATGACAACGCTCGTCCACACACTGCTGGCACAACCCATCGGCTCCTTGAGCAATTTCAATGGGACATTTTCGATTATCCTACGTACAGTCCTGACCTGGCACTCAACGACTTTCACCTTTTCTCTGAACTGAAGACGTGGCTACGAGGACAGCACTTTCAAACCAACGAAGATCTTCAAAACAACGTCAATGCTCATTTGAAATCATTGACGGCTATATTTTTTGAAGCGGGTATTGCAAAGCTTGTGCACAGGTACGATAAAGATCTCAATCTTTTCGATGATTATGTTGAAAAGTAACCATAAGTGTACAAAATGTTTAGTAATAAAATAATTGTTTTCTATGAACTTGTCTTTTATTTATAGCCTATCGGAAGTTGAAAGTGGGCCAAGATACCTTACTGAGGTTTCTGAAGGAAGTCAATGAAGGTGGATCGTAGAAGTGACTTAGAGAATATTTTAGATTTTTTGTATACAATACGCCAGGTTGTAAACTGTTCATTTAGAAGAGATAGGGATGATTGTAGTTGACTAATGGCTATATTTATATTACTGTGGGAACAAAATATGTTTTATCATGCTGTAGTGATGTTGGGGATATTCGGGAGATCGTAGTTGAATATATTAAACAGAATTGGTACTAACATTGAGCCTTGTGGTACTCCAGCTGTGATGGATCGAGTAGTGGAGTATAACCTTTAATGAACACTAGAAATTGGTAGTGTGTGAGAAATCTTTGAATTATCTTAATTAAGTAATTAGGAGTTCTAATTCTATATAGTTTCACAGTAGAGCAGGATGCCAAATAGTGTCGAAAGCTTGTGTTACGCCGATAAAAACACCGACATTGTATTGATTTGCTTCAAAGTCTTTTATAATGAATTCAGTACATCATAATAATTGCTGAACGTTTGAGTGCTGTGGACGAAAACCATATTGAAATTCTGGAATTATATTATTTCCACAGACGTAAGATGATAGCCTTGTGAGTACACATTTTTCAAATAGTTTTGATAACACAGAAAACAAACTATTGGTCGAAAGCTTGATGGCAAATAATTTGCTTCTTCAATTTATAAAACGCGACAATTTCAGCTTGTTTCCCGATTGAGCAAAGAAACCAATCTTTAGTGAAAATTTCGTTAGTCATACAAGTGCGTTATTGGTGACGCTTTTAACAATAATGTTAGGCATTATATCATGACCTGGAGCCTTTTTGTTTGGAAAAGTTTGAATGAAGAATGCTAATTCATGGGGAGAGTGTTAGATATCTTATTGTTTTGTGAAAGTTTGTGATTCTTCATCTAAGAATCGGTATATACAGCTGTGCCCAAACGGAAGCAGGAATGGTAATGGTAGTTTATCACTTGCCAGAGGGAGTTATCTGACGTGGAAAGAGAGGATAAACATGATTAATACGAGATAAGTAGATGCTGTTCAAGTTAAGTTCTATCAGAATGAGTCCATTGAGTCTTCTTCGCTGCCATTGAGGTCAGACATGTTACCATTCTGTTCTATTCTTGTGTTTTTCTTGTATGAGAGGTATGAAGCGTGAGACTCAGGAGAAATTGAAGGAATGAAAGGTGAGACCCAAGAGAGATTGGAGGAATGAGGGCTGAGACCCAAGATAGATTGGAGGAATGAGGGGTGAGATCCAAGAGAGATTGGAGGAATGAGGGCTGAGACCCAAGAGAGATTGGAGGAATGAGGGGTGAGATCCAGGAGGGATTGGAGGAATGAGGGGTGAGATCCAAGAGAGATTGGAGGAATGAGGGGTGAGACCCAAGAGAGATTGGAGGAATGAGGTGTGAGATCCAAAAGGGATTAGAGGAATGAAGAGTGAGACCGAAGAGAGATTAGAGGAATGAGGTGTCAGACCCAAGAGAGATTATGGGAATGAGGTGTGAGACCCAAGAGAGATAAGAGGAATGAGGAGTGAGACCGAAGAGAGATTAGAGGAATGAAGGGAGAGACCCAACATAGATTAGAGGAATGAGGAGTGAGACCCAAGAGAGATTAGAGGAATGAGGGGTGAGATCCAAGAGAGATTAGAGGAATGAGGGGTGAGACCCAAGAGAGATTAGAGGAATGAGGAGTGAGATCCAAGAGAGATTAGAGGAATGAGTTGTGAGATCCAAGAGAGATTAGAGGAATGAGGGGTGAGACCCAAGAGAGATTAGAGGAATGGGGAGTGAGACCGAAGAGAGATTAGAGGAATGAGATGTGAGACCCAAGAGAGATTAGAGAAATGAGGAGTGAGACCCAAGTGAGATTAGAGGAATGAGGTGTGATATCCAAGAGAGATTAGAGGAATGAGGAGTGAGACCCAAGTGAGATTAGAGGAATGAGGTGTGATATCCAAGAGAGATTAGAGGAATGAGGAGTGAGACCCAAGTGAGATTAGAGGAATGAGGTGTGATATCCAAGAGAGATTAGAGGAATGAGGCAAAGACCCAAGAGAGCGATTGGAGTTATGAGGGAAGACCCACAACAGCGTGTGGAGTTATAATGAGAGACAGTCAGAAGAGGGTCGAGGTATAAGGGGCGAGCTCAAGAGTGAGTGAAGGTATGATAGGAGAGAGACAAGAGAGGGTGGAGGGATGATAGAAGAGAGTCACGAGCAAGCGTAGGTATGAGGTGAGAGACTCAAGAGAGGGAGGAGGTCTGTTAGGTGAGAGTTTGAAGAGTGGGGGTATGAGAAGAGATTTTCAATGAGAGTGGAGGTATGAGGGGAGAGAGTCAATGAGAGTAGAGGTATGGGCTGAGAGACTCAAGAGAGAGTGGAGGTATGAGGGGAGTGTCTCAATAGAGGGGGAGCTCTGTTAGCTGAGAGTTTGAAGAGTGGAGGTATGAAAAGAGAGATTCAATGAGAGTGGAGGTATGAGAGGAGAGAGTGAATAGCGAGTAGGGGGTATGAAGAGAGAAAGTCAAGAGCGAGAGGAGGTATGAAGAGAGAGAGAGAGAGTCAATAGTGAGTAGAGGTATGAAAAGAAAAAGTCAAGAGCGAGTAGAGGTATGAAGAGAGAGAGAGAGAGAGAGAGAGTGAATAGCGAGTAGAGGTATGAAGAGAGAAAGTCAAGAGTGAGTAGAGGTATGAAGAGAGAGAGAGAGTGAATAGGGAGTAGAGGTATGAAAAGAGAAACTAAAGAGCGAGTAGAGGTATGAAGAGAAGGAGACAGAGTCAATAGGGAGTAGAGGTATAAAGAGAGAAAGTCAAGAGCGGGTAGAGGTATGAAGAGAGAGAGAGAGTGAATAGCGAGTAGAGGTATGAAGAGAGAAAGTCAAGAGCGAGTAGAGGTATGAAGAGAGAGAGAGAGAGAGAGAGAGAGTGAATAGCGAGTAGAGGTATGAAGAGAGAAAGTCAAGAGCGAGTAGAGGTATGAAGGGAGAGAGAGAGTGAAGAGGGAGTAAAGGTATGAAGAGAGAAAGTCAAGAGCGAGTAGAGGTATGAAGAAAGAGAGAGAGATAGTGAATAGCGAGTAGAGGTGTGAAGAGAGAAACCCAAGAGCGAGTAGAGGTATGAAGAGAGAGAGGGAATGAATAGGGAGTAGAGGTATGAAGAGAGAAAGTCAAGAGCGAGTAGAGGTATGAAGAGAGAGAGAGAGAGAGATACTGAATATGGAGTAGATGTATGAAGAGAGAAAGTCAAGAGCGAGTAGAGGTATGAAAGGGAGAGAGAGAGTGAATAGCGAGTAGAGGTATGAAAAGACAGAGAGTGAATAGGGAATAGAGGTAGAAAGAGAGAAAGTCAAGAGCAAGTAGACGTAGAAGAGAGAGAGAGTGAATAGGGAGTACAGGTAAGAAGAGAGAGAGAGAGAATGAATAGCGAGTAGAGGTATGAAGAGAGAAAGTCAAGAGTGAGTAGAGGTATGAAGAAAAAGAGAGAGAGAGAGAGAGAGTGAATAGGGTGTAGAGATATGAAGAGAGAGAGAAGGAGAGTGAATAGCTAGTAGAGGTATGCAGAGAGAAAGTCAAGAGCGAGTAGAGGTATGAAGAGAGACAAAGAGTGAATAGGGAGTAGAGGTATGAAGACAGAAAGTTAAAGGCGAGTAGAGGTATGAAGAGAGAGAGAGTGAATAGGGAGTAGAGGTGTGAAGATAGAAAGTCAAGAGCGAGTAGAGGTATGAAGAGAGAGAGAGAGAGTTCATAGCGAGAAGAGGAATGAAGAGAGAAACCCAAGAGCGAGTAGAGGTATAAAGAGAGAGAGAGAGTGAATAGGGAGTAGAGGTACGAAGAGAGAAAGTCAAGAGCGAGTAAAGGTATAAAGAGAGAGAGAGAGTGAATAGGGATTATAGGTTTGAGGAGAGAAAGTCTTGAGCGAGTAGAGGTATGAAGAGACAGAGAGAGAGAGAGAGAGAGTGAATAGGGAGTAGAGGTATGAAGAGAGAAAGCCAAGAGCGAGTAGAGGTATAAAGAGAGAGAGAGTGAATAGCGAGTAGAGGTATGAAGAGAGAAACTCAAGAGCGAGTAAAGGTATGAAGAGAGAGAGAGAGAGAGAGAGTGAATAGGGAGTAGAGGTAAAAAGAGAGAGAGTGTGAATAGTGAGTAGAGGTATGAAGAGAGAAAGCCAAGAGCGAGTAGAGGTATGAAAGGAGAGAGTGAATTGGGAGTAGCGGTATGAAGAGAGAAAGAGAGTGAATAGCGAGTAGAGGTATGAAGAGATAAAGTCAAGAGCGGGTAGAGGTATGAAGAGAGAGAGAGAGTGAATAGCGATTAGGGGTATGAAGAGAGAAAGTCAAGAGCGAATAAAGGTATGAAGAGAGAGTGAGTGAACAGAGATAGAGTGGTTAGCGAGTAGAGCTATGAAGAGAGAAAATCAAGAGCGAGTAGAGGTATGAAGAGAGAGAGAGGGTGAATATGGAGTAGAGGTATGAAGAGAGAAAGTCAAGAGTGAGTAGAGGTATGAAGGGAGAGAGAGAGAGAGTGTTTGGGAGTGGAGTTATGAAGAGAGAAAGTCAAGAGCGAGTACAGATATGAAGGGAGAGACAGAGAGAGTGAATAGCGAGTAGAGGAAAGAAGAGAGAATGTCAAGAGCGAGTAGAGGTATGAAGACAGTAAATAGCGAGTAGAGGTATGAAGAGAGAGAGAGAGAGAGAGTGAATAGCGAGTAGAGGTATGAAGAGAGAGAGAGAGTGAATAGTGAGTAGGGGTATGAAGAGAGAAAGTCAAGAGCGAGTAGAGGTATGGAGAGAGAGAGTGAATAGGGAGTAGAAGTATGAAGAGAGAAAGTCAAGAATGAGTTGAGGTATGAAGAGAGAGAGCGAGAGTGAATATAGAGTGGAGGTATGAAGAGAGAAAGTGAAGAGCGTGTAGAGGTATGAAGAGAGAGAGAGTGAATAGGGAGTAGAAGTATGAAGAGAGAAAGTCAAAAGCGTGTAGAGGTATGAAGAGAGAAAGTAATGAGCGAGTAGAGGTATGAAGAGAGAGAGTGAATAGCCATGTGTGTTATGAAGAGAGAAACTCAAGAGCGAGTAGAGGTATGAAGAGAGTGAGAGAGTCAATAGGGAGTAGAAGTATTAAAAGAGAAAGTCAAGAGCGAGTAGCGGTATGAAGAGAGAGAGTATCAATAGCGAGTAGATGTATGAAGAGAGAAAGTCAAGAGCGAAGAGATGTATGAAGAGAGAGATACAGAGAGAGAGAGTAAATAGCGAGTAGAGGTATGAAGAGACAAAGTCAAGAGCAAGTAGAGGTATGAAAAGAGAGAGAGAGAGTCAATAGCGAGTAGATGTATGAATAGAGAAAGTCAAGAGCGAATAGAGCTATGAAGAGAGAGAGAGAGGCAATAGCGAGTAGAAGTATGAAGAGAGAGAGAATCAATGGCGAGTAGCGGTATGAAGAGAGAAAGTAAAGAGTGTGTAGAGGTATGAAGAGAGAAAGAGGGAGAGAGTCAATAGCGAGCAAAGGTATGAAGAGAGAAAGTCAAGAGCGAGTAGAAGTATGAAGAGCGAGAGAGAGAGTCAATAGGGAGTAGAGGTATGAAGAAAGAAAGTCAAGAGCGGGTAGAGGTATGAAGAGAGAAAGCCAAGAGCGAGTAGAGGTATGAAGAGGGAGAGAGATTGAATAGCGAGTAGAGGTATGAAGAGAGAAAGTCAAGAGCGAGTAGAGGTATGAAGAGAGAAAGAGAGATTGAATAGGGAGCAGAGGTATGAATAGAGACAGTGAGTAGCGAGAAGAGGTATGAAGAGAGAAAGTCTAGAGTGAGTAGCGGTATGAAGAGAGAATGAATAGAGAGAAGAGGTATGAAGACAGAGAGAGAGAGAGAGAGAGAGTGGTTAGCGAGCAGAGATATGAAGGGAGAAAGTCAAGAGCGAGTAGAGGTATGAAGAGATAGAGTGAATAGGGAGTAGAGGTATGAAGCGGGAAAGTCAAGAGCGAGTAGAGGTATGAAGAGAGAAAGAGGGAGTGAATAGGGAGTAGAGGTATGTATGAAGATAGAGAGATAGTGAATAGGGAGTAAAGGTATGAAGAGAGAAATTCAAAACAGAGTATAGGTATGAAGAGAGAGAGAGAGTGAAAATGGAGTAGAGGTATGATGAGAGAAAGTAGAGAGCGAGTACAGTAATGAAGAGAGAGAGAGAGAATGTCAATCTGGAGCATAGGTATGAAGAGAGACAGTCAAGAGCGAGTAGAGGTATGAAGAGAGAGAGAGAGAGTGAATAGTGAATAGAGGTATGAAGAGGGAGAGAGAGTGAATAGCGAAAAGAGGTATGAAGAGAGAAAGTCAAGAGCGAGTAGAGAGATGAAGAGAGAGAGAGAGGGGAAGTGAAGCGGGAGTAGAGGTTTGAAGAGAGAAAGTTAAGAGCGAGTAGAGATATGAAGAGAGAGAGAGAGAGTGAGTGAATAGGGAGAAGAGGTTTGAAGAGAGAAATTCAAGAGCTAGTAGAGGTATAAAGAGAGAAAGTAAAGAGCGAGTAGAGGTATGAAGAAAGAGAGATAGAGAGAGAGAGTGAATAGCGAGTTGAGGTATGAAGAGAGAAAGTCAAGAGCGAGTGGAGGTATGAAGAGAGAAAGTCAATAACGAGTAGAGGTATGAAGAGAGAGAGTCAATAGCGTGTAGAGATATGAAGAGGGAAAGTCAATAGCGAGTAGAGGTATGAACAGAGAAAGTCAAGAGCGAGTAGAGGTATGAAGAGAGAGAGAGAGAGCGTGAATAGCGAGTTGAGGTATGAAGAGAGAAAGTCAAGAGCGAGTAGAGGTATGAAGAGAGACAGAGTCAATAGCGAGTAGAGGTATGAAGAGAGAAAGTCAAGAGCGAGTAGAGGTATGAAGAGAGAGAGTGAATAGGGAGTAGAGGTATGAAGCGGGAAAGTCAAGAGCGAGTAGAGGTATGAAGAGAGAAAGAGGGAGTGAATAGGGAGTAGAGGTATGAAGATAGAGAGATAGTGAATAGGGAGTAAAGGTATGAAGAGAGAAATTCAAAACAGAGTATAGGTATGAAGAGAGAGAGGGTGAAAATGGAGTAGAGGTATGATGAGAGAAAGTAGAGAGCGAGTACAGTAATGAAGAGAGAGAGAGAGAGAATGTCAACCTGGAGCATAGGTATGAAGAGAGACAGTCAAGAGCGAGTAGAGGTATGAAGAGAGAGAGAGAGAGTGAATAGTGAATAGAGGTATGAAGAGGGAGAGAGAGTGAATAGCGAGTAGAGGTATGAAGAGAGAAAGTCAAGAGCGAGTAGAGAGATGAAGAGAGAGAGAGAGAGGGGAAGTGAAGCCGGAGTAGAGGTTTGAAGAGAGAAAGTTAAGAGCGAGTAGAGATATGAAGAGAGAGAGAGTGAATAGGGAGAAGAGGTTTGAAGAGAGAAATTCAAGAGCTAGTAGAGGTATAAAGAGAGAAAGTAAAGAGCGAGTAGAGGTATGAAGAAAGAGAGATAGAGAGAGAGAGAGAGTGAATAGCGAGTTGAGGTATGAAGAGAGAAAGTCAAGACCGAGTGGAGGTATGAAGAGAGAAAGTCAATAACGAGTAGAGGTATGAAGAGAGAAAGTCAATAGCGAGTAGAGGTATAAAGAGAGAGAGTCAATAGCGTGTAGAGATATGAAGAGGGAAAGTCAATAGCGAGTAGAGGTATGAACAGAGAAATTCAAGAGCGAGTAGAGGTATGAAGAGAGAGAGAGAGAGAGAGAGCGTGAATAGCGAGTTGAGGTATGAAGAGAGAAAGTCAAGAGCGAGTAGAGGTATGAAGAGTGACAGAGTCAATAGCGAGTAGAGGTATGAAGGGAGAAAGTCAAGAGCGAGTAGAGGTATGAAGAGAGAGAGAGAGAAAGAGTCAATTGCGAGTAGAGGTATGAAGAGAGAAAGTCAAGAGCGAGTAGAGGTATGAAGAGAGAGAGTGAGTCATTAGCGAGTAGAGGTATGAAGAGAGAAAGTCAAGAACGAGTAGAGGTATGAGGAGAGAGAAAGAGTCAATTGCGAGTAGAGGTTGAAGAGAGAGAGAGAGAGAGAGGATCAATAGAGAGTAGAGGTATGAAGAGAGAGGGAGTCAATAAGGAGTAGAGGTATGAAGAGAGAGGGAGATAGTGAATAGCGAGTAGAGGTATGAAGAGAGAAAGTCAAGAGCGAGTAGAGGTATAAGAGAGAGAGAGAGTCAACAGCGAGTAGAGGTATGAAGAGAGAGGGATAGAGAGTCAAAAGCGTGTAGAGGTATGAAGAGAGAAAGTAAAGAGCGAGTAGAGGTATGAAGAGGGAGAGAGAGAGTGAATGGCGAGCAGAGGTATGTAGAGAGAAAGTCAAGAGCGATTAGAGGTATGAAGAGAGAGAGAGAGAGAGAGAGAGAGAGACGGAGAATCAATAGCGAGAAGAGGTATGAAGAGAGAATGTCAAGAGCGAGTAGAGGAATGAAGAGAGAGAGAGAGAATCAATAGCGAGTAGAGTTATGAAGAGAGAAAGTAAGAGCGAGTAGAGTTACAAAAAGAGATAGAAAGAGAAAGAGAGTGAATATGGAGTGGAGGTATGAAGAGAGAAAGTCAAGAGCGAGTAGAGGTATGAAGAGAGAGAGAGAGAAAGAGAGTGAATATGGAGTGGAGGTATGAAGAGAGAAAGTCAAGAGCGAGTAGAGGTAAGAAGAGAGAGAGAAAGAGAAAGAGAGTGAATATGGAGTGGAGGTATGAAGAGAGAAAGTCAAGAGCGAGTAGAGGTATGAAGAGAGAGAGAGTGAGTAGCGAGTAGAGGTATGAAGAGAGATAGTCAAGAGCGAGTAGAGGTATGGAGAGAGAGAGAGAGAGAGATAGAGAGTGTCAATTGGGAGTAGAGGTAATAAGAGAGAAAGTTATGAGCGAGTAGGGGTATGAAGCGCGAGAGAGAGAGGATAGCGAGTAGAGGTATGAAGAGAGAAAGTCAAGAGCGAGTAGAGGTATGAAGAGAGAGAGACAGAGATAGTCAATAGGGAGTAGAGATATGAAGAGAGAAAGTCAAGAGCGAGTAAAGGTATGAAGAGAGAGAGAGAGAGTCAATAGGGAGTAGAGCTATGAAGAGAGAGAGAGTCAATAGGGAGTAGAGGTATCAAGAGAAAGAGAGTCAATAGCGAATAGAGGTATGAAGAGAGAAGTTCAAGAGCGAGAGGAGGTATACAGAGAGAGAGAGAGAGTGAATAGGGAGTAGAGGTATGAATAGAGTAAGTCTAGAGCGAGTAGACGTGTGAAGAGAGAGAGAGAATCAATAGCGACTAGAGGTATGAAGAGAGAAAGTCAAGAGCGGGTAGAGGTATGAAGAGAGTGCGAGAGAAAGAGTGAGTCAATAGGGAGTAGAAGTATGAGGAGAGACAGTCAAGAGCGAGTAGAGGTATGAATAGCCTGAGAGGGAGTGAATAGGGAGTAGAGGTATAAGGCGACAGAGTCATGAGCGAGTAGAAGTATGAAGAGAGAGAGAGAGAGAGAGTCAATAGAGAGTAGAAGTATGAGGAGAGAGAGTCAAGAGCGAGAGGAAGTATGAAGAGAGAGAGAGAGAGAGATAGTCAATAGGGAGTAGAGGTATGAGGAGAGAGAGTCAAGAGCGAGTAGAGGTATGAAGAGAGAGATACTGAATAGCGAGTAGAGATATGAAGAGAGGAAGTCAAGAGCGAGTAGAGGTATGACGAGAGAGAGAGAGTGAATCAATAGCGAGTGAAGGTATGAAGATAGAGTCAATAGCGAGTAGAGGTATGAAGAGAGAGAGAGAGAGAGTCAATAGCGAGTAGAGGTATGAAGAGAGAAAGTCAAAAGCGAGTAGAGGTATGAAAAGAGAGAGAGAGAGAGTCAATAGGAAGTAGAGTTATGAAGAGAGAAAGTCAAGAGCGAGTAGAGGTATGAAGAGAGAGAGAGAGAGTGAGTAGCGAGTAGAGGTATGAAGAGAGAAAGTCAAGAGCGAGTAGAGGTATGGAGAGAGAGAGAGTGTCAATTGGGAGTAGAGGTATGAAGAGAGAAAGTTATGATCGAGTAGAGGTATGAAGAGCGAGAGAGAGTGAATAGCGAGTAGAGGTATGAAGAGAGAAAGTCAAGAGCTAGTAGAGGTATAAAGAGAGAAAGTCAAGAGCGAGTAGAGGTATGAAGAAAGAGAGATAGAGAGGGAGAGTGAATAGCGAGTTGAGGTATGAAGAGAGAAAGTCAAGAGCGAGTGGAGGTATGAAGAGAGAAAGTCAATAACGAGTAGAGGTATGAAGAGAGAGAGTCAATAGCGTGTAGAGATATGAAGAGGGAAAGTCAATAGCGAGTAGAGGTATGAACAGAGAAAGTCAAGAGCGAGTAGAGGTATGAAGAGAGAGAGAGAGCGCGTGAATAACGAGTTGAGGTATGAAGAGAGAAAGTCAAGAGCTAGTAGAGGTATGAAGAGAGACAGAGTCAATAGCGAGTAGAGGTATGAAGAGAGAAATTCAAGAGCGAGTAGAGGTATGAAGAGAGAGAGAGAAAGAGTCAATTGCGAGTAGAGGTATGAAGAGAGAAAGTCAAGAGCGAGTAGAGGTATGAAGAGAGAGAGTGAGTCATTAGCGAGTAGAGGTATGAAGAGAGAAAGTCAAGAACGATTAGAGGTATGAGGAGAGAGAAAGAGAAAGAGTCAATTGCGAGTAGAGGTTGAAGAGAGAGAGAGAGAGAGGATGAATAGAGGGTAGAGGTAATAAGAGAGAGGGAGTCAATAAGGAGTAGAGGTATGAAGAGAGAGGGAGATAGTGAATAGCGAGTAGATGTATGAAGAGAGAAAGTCATGAGCGAGTAAAGGTATGAAGAGAGAGAGTCAACAGCGAGTAGAGGTTAGAAGAGACAGAGATAGAGAGTCAAAAGCGTGTAGAGGTATGAAGAGAGAAAGTCAAGAGCGAGTAGAGGTATGAAGAGGGAGAGAGAGAGAGTGAATGGCGAGCAGAGGTATGAAGAGAGAAAGTCAAGAGCGATTAGAGGTATGAAGGGAGAGAGAGAGAGAATCAATAGCGAGTAGAGGTATGAAGAGAGAATGTCAAGAGCGAGTAGAGGAATGAAGAGAGAGAGAGTGAATCAATAGCGAGTAGAGTTATGAAGAGATAAAGTCAAGAGCGAGTAGAGTTACAAAGAGAGAGAGAAAGAGAAAGAGAGTGAATATGGAGTGGAGGTATGAAGAGAGAAAGTCAAGAGCGAGTAGAGGTATGAAGAAAGAGAGACAGAGAGAAAGAGAGTGAATATGGAGTGGAGGTATGAAGAGAGAAAGTCAAGAGCGAGTAGAGGTATGAAGAGAGGAAGTCAAGAGCGAGTAGAGGTATGAAGAGAGAGAGTGAGTAGCGAGTAGAGGTATGAAGAGAGATAGTCAAGAGCGAGTAGAGGTATGGAGAGAGAGAGAGAGAGAGAGTGTCAATTGGGAGTAGAGGTAATAAGAGAGAAAGTTATGAGCGAGTAGAGGTATGAAGCGCGAGAGAGAGTGAATAGCGAGTGGAGGTATGAAGAGAGAAAGTCAAGAGCGAGTAGAGGTATGAAGAGAGAGAGAGATAGTCATTAGGGTGTAGAGATATGAAGAGAGAAAGACAAGAGCGAGTAAAGGTATGAAGAGAGAGAGAGAGAGAGAGTCAATAGGGAGTAGAGCTATGAAGAGAGAGGGAGTCAATAGGGAGTAGAGGTGTCAAGAGAAAAAGTGTCAATAGCGAGTAGAGGTATGAAGAGAGAATTTCAAGAGCGAGAGGAGGTATGAAGAGAGAGAGAGAGTAAATAGGGAGTAGAGGTATGAAGAGAGAAAGTCTAGAGCGAGTAGACGTGTGAAGAGAGAGAGAGAGAATCAATAGCGACTAGAGGTATGAAGAGAGAAATTCAAGAGCGGGTAGAGGTATGAAGAGAGAGCGAGAGAAAGAGTGAGTCAATAGGGAGTAGAAGTATGAGGAGAGAGAGTCAAGAGCGAGTAGAGGTATGAATAGCCTGAGAGGGAGTGAATAGGAAGTAGAGGTATAAGGCGAGAGAGTCATGAGCGAGTAGAAGTATGAAGAGAGAGAGAGAGAGAGAGAGTCAATAGAGTGTAGAAGTATGAGGAGAGAGAGTCAACAGCGAGAGGAAGTATGAAGAGAGAGAGAGAGATTGTCAATAGGGAGTAGAGGTATGAGGAGAGAGAGTCAAAAGCGAGTAGAGGTATGAAGAGAGAGATACTGAATAGCGAGTAGAGATATGAAGAGAGGAAGTCAAGAGCGAGTAGAGGTATGACGAGAGAGAGTGAATCAATAGCGAGTGAAGGTATGAAGATAGAGTCAATAGCGAGTAGAGGTATGAAGAGAGAGAGAGAGAGAGTCAATAGCGAGTAGAGGTATGAAGAGGGAAAGTCAAAAGCGAGTAGAGGTATGAAAAGAGAGAGAGAGAGAGAGAGAGAGAGAGTCAATAGGAAGTAGAGTTATGAAGAGAGAAAGTCAAGAGCGAGTAGAGGTATGAAGAGAGAGAGAGAGTGAGTAGCGAGTAGAGGTATGAAGAGAGAAAGTCAAGAGCGAGTAGAGGAATGGAGAGAGAGAGAGTGTACATTGGGAGTAGAGGTATGAAGAGAGAAAGTTATGATCGTGTAGCGGTATGAAGAGCGAGAGAGAGTGAATAGCGAGTAGAGGTATGAAGAGAGAAAGTCAAGAGCTAGTAGAGGTATAAAGAGAGAAAGTCAAGAGCGAGTAGAGGTATGAAGAAAGAGAGATAGAGAAAGAGAGAGTGAATAGCGAGTTGAGGTATGAAGAGAGAAAGTCAAGAGCGAGTGGAGGTATGAAGAGAGAAAGTCAATAACGAGTAGAGGTATGAAGAGAGACAGAGTCAATAGCGAGTAGAGGTATGAAGAGAGAAAGTGAAGAGCGAGTAGAGGTATGAAGAGAGAGAGAGAAAGAGTCAATTGCGAGTAGAGTTATAAAGAGAGAAAGTCAAGAGCGAGTAGAGGTATGAAGAGAGAGAGTGAGTCATTAGCGAGTAGAGGTATGAAGAGAGAAAGGCAAGAACGAGTAGAGGTATGAGGAGAGAGAAAGAGAAAGAGTCAATTGCGAGTAGAGGTTGAAGAGAGAGAGAGAGAGAGAGAGAGGATGAATAGAGAGAAGAGGTATGAAGAGAGAGGGAGTCAATAAGGAGTAGAGGTATGAAGAGAGAGGGAGATAGTGAATAGCGACTAGAGGTATGAAGAGAGAAAGTCAAGAGCGGGTAGAGGTATGAAGAGAGAGCGAGAGAAAGAGTGAGTCAATAGGGAGTAGAAGTATGAGGAGAGAGAGTCAAGAGCGAGTAGAGGTATGAATAGCCTGAGAGGGAGTGAATAGGGAGTAGAGGTATAAGGCGAGAGAGTCATGAGCGAGTAGAAGTATGAAGAGAGAGAGAGAGTCAATAGAGAGTAGAAGTATGAGGAGAGAGAGTCAAGAGCGAGAGGAAGTATGAAGATAGAGAGAGAGAGAGATAGTCAATAGGGAGTAGAGGTATGAGGAGAGAGAGTCAAGAGCGAGTAGAGGTATGAAGAGAGAGATACTGAATAGCGAGTAGAGATATGAAGAGAGGAAGTCAAGAGCGAGTAGAGGTATGACGAGAGAGAGAGAGTGAATCAATAGCGAGTGAAGGTATGAAGATAGAGTCAATAGCGAGTAGAGGTATGAAGAGAGAGAGAGAGAGAGAGTCAATAGCGAGTAGAGGTATGAAGAGAGAAAGTCAAAAGCGAGTAGAGGTATGAAAAGAGAGAGAGAGAGAGAGAGTCAATAGGAAGTAGAGTTATGAAGAGAGAAAGTCAAGAGCGAGTAGAGGTATGAAGAGAGAGAGAGAGTGAGTAGCGAGTAGAGGTATGAAGAGAGAAAGTCAAGAGCGAGTAGAGGTATGGAGAGAGAGAGTGTCAATTGGGAGTAGAGGTATGAAGAGAGAAAGTTATGATCGAGTAGAGTTATGAAGAGCGAGAGAGAGTGAATAGCGAGTAGAGGTATGAAGAGAGAAAGTCAAGAGCTAGTAGAGGTATAAAGAGAGAAAGTCAAGAGCGAGTAGAGGTATGAAGAAAGAGAGATAGAGAGAGAGAGAGAGAGAGAGAGAGAGAGAGTAAATAGCGAGTTGAGGTATGAAGAGAGAAAGTCAAGAGCGAGTGGAGGTATGAAGAGAGAAAGTCAATAACGAGTAGAGGTCTGAAGAGAGAAAGTCAATAGCGAGTAGAGGTATGAAGAGAGAGAGAGAGTCAATAGCGTGTAGAGATATGAAGAGGGAAAGTCAATAGCGAGTAGAGGTATGAAGAGAGAGAGTCAATAGCGTGTAGAGATATGAAGAGGGAAAGTCAAGAGCGAGTAGAGGTATGAAGAGAGAGAGAGAGAGCGTGAATAGCGAGTTGAGGTATGAAGAGAGAAAGTCAAGAGCTAGTAGAGGTATGAAGAGAGACAGAGTCAATAGCGAGTAGAGGTATGAAGAGAGAAAGTCAAGAGCGAGTAGAGGTATGAAGAGAGAGAGAAAGAGTCAATTGCGAGTAGAGGTATGAAGAGAGAAAGTCAAGAGCGAGTAGAGGTATGTAGAGAGAGAGTGAGTCATTAGCGAGTAGAGGTATGAAGAGAGAAAGTCAAGAACGAGTAGAGGTATGAGGAGAGAGAAAGAGAAAGAGTCAATTGCGAGTAGAGGTTGAAGAGAGAGAGAGAGAGAGAGAGAGAGAGAGAGAGGATGAATAGAGAGTAGAGGTATGAAGAGAGAGGGAGTCAATAAGGAGTAGAGGTATGAAGAGAGAGGGAAATAGTGAATAGCGAGTAGAGGTATGAAGAGAGAAGGTCAAGAGCGAGTAGAGGTATGAAGAGAGAGAGAGAGAGAGTCAACAGCGAGTAGAGGTATGAAGAGAGAGAGATAGAGAGTCAAAAGCGTGTAGAGGTATGAAGAGAGAAAGTCAAGAGCGAGTAGAGGTATGAAGAGGAAGAGAGAGAGTGAATGGCGAGCAGAGGTATGAAGAGAGAAAGTCAAGAGCGAGTAGAGGTATGAAGAGAGAGAGAGAGAGAGCGTGAATAGCGAGTTGAGGTATGAAGGGAGAAAGTCAAGAGCTAGTAGAGGTATGAAGAGTGACAGAGTCAATAGCGGGTAGAGGTATGAAGAGAGAAAGTCAAGAGCGATTAGAGGTATGAAGAGAGAGAGAGAAAGAGTCAATTGCGAGTAGAGGTATGAAGAGAGAAAGTCAAGAGCGAGTGGAGGTATGAAGAGAGAGAGAGTGAGTCATTAGCGAGTAGAGGTATGAAGAGAGAAAGTCAAGAACGAGTAGAGGTATGAGGAGAGAGATAGAGAAAGAGTCTATTGCGAGTAGAGGTTGAAGAGAGAGAGAGAGAGAGGATGAATAGAGAGTAGAGGTATGAAGAGAGAGGTAGTCAATAAGGAGTAGAGGTATGAAGAGAAGGAGATAGTGAATAGCGAGTAGAGGTATGAAGAGAGAAAGTCAAGAGCGAGTAGAGGTATGAAGAGAGAGAGAGACATGGCCGAGTGGTTAGACCACTTGTCTCTCACCTAGACGGCCGGGGTTCGATCCCAAGCGACCGCATGTGAGATTTGTGGTGGACAAAGCGGCGCTGGGGCGGGTTTTCTCCGGGTACTCCGGTTTCCCCCGCCATCGCATTCCACCGGTGCTCCATCATCGTTCATGTATCACCAGTGTCACTGCCTGCGGTGCCATAAGTAGTTAAAGCGGGCGTTAAACACTACCAAAAAAAAAAAAGAGAGAGAGAGAGTCAACAGCGAGTAGAGGTATGAAGAGAGAGAGATATAGAGTCAAAAGCGTGTAGAGGTATGAAGAGAGAAAGTCAAGAGCGAGTAGAGGTATGAAGAGGGAGAGAGAGAGTGAATGGCGAGCAGAGGTATGAAGAGAGAAAGTCAAGAGCGATTAGAGGTATGAAGAGAGAGAGAGAGAGAGAGAATCAATAGCGAGTAGAGTTATGAAGAGAGAAATTCAAGAGCGAGTAGAGTTACAAAGAGAGAGAGAAAGAGAAAGAGAGTGAATATGGAGTGGAGGTATGAAGAGAGAAAGTCAAGAGCGAGTAGAGGTATGAAGAGAGAGAGAGAGAGAGAAAGAGAGTGAATATGGAGTGGAGGTATGAAGAGAGAAAGTCAAGAGCGAGTAGAGGTATGAAGAGAGAGAGAGATAGTCATTAGGGTGTAGAGATATGAAGAGAGAAAGACAAGAGCGAGTAAAGGTATGAAGAGAGAGAGAGAGAGAGAGTCAATAGGGAGTAGAGCTATGAAGAGAGAGGGAGTCAATAGGGAGTAGAGGTGTCAAGAGAAAAAGTGTCAATAGCGAGTAGAGGTATGAAGAGAGAATTTCAAGAGCGAGAGGAGGTATGAAGAGAGAGAGAGAGTAAATAGGGAGTAGAGGTATGAAGAGAGAAAGTCTAGAGCGAGTAGACGTGTGAAGAGAGAGAGAGAGAATCAATAGCGACTAGAGGTATGAAGAGAGAAATTCAAGAGCGGGTAGAGGTATGAAGAGAGAGCGAGAGAAAGAGTGAGTCAATAGGGAGTAGAAGTATGAGGAGAGAGAGTCAAGAGCGAGTAGAGGTATGAATAGCCTGAGAGGGAGTGAATAGGAAGTAGAGGTATAAGGCGAGAGAGTCATGAGCGAGTAGAAGTATGAAGAGAGAGAGAGAGAGAGAGAGTCAATAGAGTGTAGAAGTATGAGGAGAGAGAGTCAACAGCGAGAGGAAGTATGAAGAGAGAGAGAGAGATTGTCAATAGGGAGTAGAGGTATGAGGAGAGAGAGTCAAAAGCGAGTAGAGGTATGAAGAGAGAGATACTGAATAGCGAGTAGAGATATGAAGAGAGGAAGTCAAGAGCGAGTAGAGGTATGACGAGAGAGAGTGAATCAATAGCGAGTGAAGGTATGAAGATAGAGTCAATAGCGAGTAGAGGTATGAAGAGAGAGAGAGAGAGAGTCAATAGCGAGTAGAGGTATGAAGAGGGAAAGTCAAAAGCGAGTAGAGGTATGAAAAGAGAGAGAGAGAGAGAGAGAGAGAGAGAGTCAATAGGAAGTAGAGTTATGAAGAGAGAAAGTCAAGAGCGAGTAGAGGTATGAAGAGAGAGAGAGAGTGAGTAGCGAGTAGAGGTATGAAGAGAGAAAGTCAAGAGCGAGTAGAGGAATGGAGAGAGAGAGAGTGTACATTGGGAGTAGAGGTATGAAGAGAGAAAGTTATGATCGGGTAGCGGTATGAAGAGCGAGAGAGAGTGAATAGCGAGTAGAGGTATGAAGAGAGAAAGTCAAGAGCTAGTAGAGGTATAAAGAGAGAAAGTCAAGAGCGAGTAGAGGTATGAAGAAAGAGAGATAGAGAAAGAGAGAGTGAATAGCGAGTTGAGGTATGAAGAGAGAAAGTCAAGAGCGAGTGGAGGTATGAAGAGAGAAAGTCAATAACGAGTAGAGGTATGAAGAGAGACAGAGTCAATAGCGAGTAGAGGTATGAAGAGAGAAAGTGAAGAGCGAGTAGAGGTATGAAGAGAGAGAGAGAAAGAGTCAATTGCGAGTAGAGTTATAAAGAGAGAAAGTCAAGAGCGAGTAGAGGTATGAAGAGAGAGAGTGAGTCATTAGCGAGTAGAGGTATGAAGAGAGAAAGGCAAGAACGAGTAGAGGTATGAGGAGAGAGAAAGAGAAAGAGTCAATTGCGAGTAGAGGTTGAAGAGAGAGAGAGAGAGAGAGAGAGAGAGGATGAATAGAGAGAAGAGGTATGAAGAGAGAGGGAGTCAATAAGGAGTAGAGGTATGAAGAGAGAGGGAGATAGTGAATAGCGACTAGAGGTATGAAGAGAGAAAGTCAAGAGCGGGTAGAGGTATGAAGAGAGAGCGAGAGAAAGAGTGAGTCAATAGGGAGTAGAAGTATGAGGAGAGAGAGTCAAGAGCGAGTAGAGGTATGAATAGCCTGAGAGGGAGTGAATAGGGAGTAGAGGTATAAGGCGAGAGAGTCATGAGCGAGTAGAAGTATGAAGAGAGAGAGAGAGTCAATAGAGAGTAGAAGTATGAGGAGAGAGAGTCAAGAGCGAGAGGAAGTATGAAGATAGAGAGAGAGAGAGATAGTCAATAGGGAGTAGAGGTATGAGGAGAGAGAGTCAAGAGCGAGTAGAGGTATGAAGAGAGAGATACTGAATAGCGAGTAGAGATATGAAGAGAGGAAGTCAAGAGCGAGTAGAGGTATGACGAGAGAGAGAGAGTGAATCAATAGCGAGTGAAGGTATGAAGATAGAGTCAATAGCGAGTAGAGGTATGAAGAGAGAGAGAGAGAGAGAGTCAATAGCGAGTAGAGGTATGAAGAGAGAAAGTCAAAAGCGAGTAGAGGTATGAAAAGAGAGAGAGAGAGAGAGAGTCAATAGGAAGTAGAGTTATGAAGAGAGAAAGTCAAGAGCGAGTAGAGGTATGAAGAGAGAGAGAGAGTGAGTAGCGAGTAGAGGTATGAAGAGAGAAAGTCAAGAGCGAGTAGAGGTATGGAGAGAGAGAGTGTCAATTGGGAGTAGAGGTATGAAGAGAGAAAGTTATGATCGAGTAGAGTTATGAAGAGCGAGAGAGAGTGAATAGCGAGTAGAGGTATGAAGAGAGAAAGTCAAGAGCTAGTAGAGGTATAAAGAGAGAAAGTCAAGAGCGAGTAGAGGTATGAAGAAAGAGAGATAGAGAGAGAGAGAGAGAGAGAGAGAGAGAGAGAGAGTAAATAGCGAGTTGAGGTATGAAGAGAGAAAGTCAAGAGCGAGTGGAGGTATGAAGAGAGAAAGTCAATAACGAGTAGAGGTCTGAAGAGAGAAAGTCAATAGCGAGTAGAGGTATGAAGAGAGAGAGAGAGTCAATAGCGTGTAGAGATATGAAGAGGGAAAGTCAATAGCGAGTAGAGGTATGAAGAGAGAGAGTCAATAGCGTGTAGAGATATGAAGAGGGAAAGTCAAGAGCGAGTAGAGGTATGAAGAGAGAGAGAGAGAGCGTGAATAGCGAGTTGAGGTATGAAGAGAGAAAGTCAAGAGCTAGTAGAGGTATGAAGAGAGACAGAGTCAATAGCGAGTAGAGGTATGAAGAGAGAAAGTCAAGAGCGAGTAGAGGTATGAAGAGAGAGAGAAAGAGTCAATTGCGAGTAGAGGTATGAAGAGAGAAAGTCAAGAGCGAGTAGAGGTATGTAGAGAGAGAGTGAGTCATTAGCGAGTAGAGGTATGAAGAGAGAAAGTCAAGAACGAGTAGAGGTATGAGGAGAGAGAAAGAGAAAGAGTCAATTGCGAGTAGAGGTTGAAGAGAGAGAGAGAGAGAGAGAGAGAGAGAGAGGATGAATAGAGAGTAGAGGTATGAAGAGAGAGGGAGTCAATAAGGAGTAGAGGTATGAAGAGAGAGGGAAATAGTGAATAGCGAGTAGAGGTATGAAGAGAGAAGGTCAAGAGCGAGTAGAGGTATGAAGAGAGAGAGAGAGAGAGTCAACAGCGAGTAGAGGTATGAAGAGAGAGAGATAAAGAGTCAAAAGCGTGTAGAGGTATGAAGAGAGAAAGTCAAGAGCGAGTAGAGGTATGAAGAGGAAGAGAGAGAGTGAATGGCGAGCAGAGGTATGAAGAGAGAAAGTCAAGAGCGAGTAGAGGTATGAAGAGAGAGAGAGAGAGAGCGTGAATAGCGAGTTGAGGTATGAAGGGAGAAAGTCAAGAGCTAGTAGAGGTATGAAGAGTGACAGAGTCAATAGCGGGTAGAGGTATGAAGAGAGAAAGTCAAGAGCGATTAGAGGTATGAAGAGAGAGAGAGAAAGAGTCAATTGCGAGTAGAGGTATGAAGAGAGAAAGTCAAGAGCGAGTGGAGGTATGAAGAGAGAGAGAGTGAGTCATTAGCGAGTAGAGGTATGAAGAGAGAAAGTCAAGAACGAGTAGAGGTATGAGGAGAGAGATAGAGAAAGAGTCTATTGCGAGTAGAGGTTGAAGAGAGAGAGAGAGAGAGGATGAATAGAGAGTAGAGGTATGAAGAGAGAGGTAGTCAATAAGGAGTAGAGGTATGAAGAGAAGGAGATAGTGAATAGCGAGTAGAGGTATGAAGAGAGAAAGTCAAGAGCGAGTAGAGGTATGAAGAGAGAGAGAGACATGGCCGAGTGGTTAGACCACTTGTCTCTCACCTAGACGGCCGGGGTTCGATCCCAAGCGACCGCATGTGAGATTTGTGGTGGACAAAGCGGCGCTGGGGCGGGTTTTCTCCGGGTACTCCGGTTTCCCCCGCCATCGCATTCCACCGGTGCTCCATCATCGTTCATGTATCACCAGTGTCACTGCCTGCGGTGCCATAAGTAGTTAAAGCGGGCGTTAAACACTACCAAAAAAAAAAAAGAGAGAGAGAGAGTCAACAGCGAGTAGAGGTATGAAGAGAGAGAGATATAGAGTCAAAAGCGTGTAGAGGTATGAAGAGAGAAAGTCAAGAGCGAGTAGAGGTATGAAGAGGGAGAGAGAGAGTGAATGGCGAGCAGAGGTATGAAGAGAGAAAGTCAAGAGCGATTAGAGGTATGAAGAGAGAGAGAGAGAGAGAGAATCAATAGCGAGTAGAGTTATGAAGAGAGAAATTCAAGAGCGAGTAGAGTTACAAAGAGAGAGAGAAAGAGAAAGAGAGTGAATATGGAGTGGAGGTATGAAGAGAGAAAGTCAAGAGCGAGTAGAGGTATGAAGAGAGAGAGAGAGAGAGAAAGAGAGTGAATATGGAGTGGAGGTATGAAGAGAGAAAGTCAAGAGCGAGTAGAGGTATGAAGAGAGGAAGTCAAGAGCGAGTAGAGGTATGAAGAGAGAGAGAGTGAGTAGCGAGTAGAGGTATGAAGAGAGATAGTCAAGAGCGAGTAGAGGTATGGAGAGAGAGAGAGAGAGAGTGTCAATTGGGAGTAGAGGTAATAAGAGAGAATGTTATGAGCGAGTAGAGGTATGAAGCGCGAGAGAGAGTGAATAGCGAGTGGAGGTATGAAGAGAGAAAGTCAAGAGCGAGTGGAGGTATGAAGAGAGAAAGTCAATAACGAGTAGAGGTATGAAGAGAGAAAGTCAATAGCGAGTAGAGGTATGAAGAGAGAGAGTCAATAGCGTGTAGAGATATGAAGAGGGAAAGTCAATAGCGAGTAGAGGTATGAACAGAGAAAGTCAAGAGCGAGTAGAGGTATGAAGAGAGAGAGAGAGTGAGAGCGTGAATAGCGAGTTGAGGTATGAAGAGAGAAAGTCAAGAGCGAGTAGAGGTATGAACGGAGACAGAGTCAATAGCGAGTAGAGGTATGAAGAGAGAGAGTGAGTCATTAGCGAGTAGAGGTATGAAGAGAGAAAGGCAAGAACGAGTAGAGGTATGAGGAGAGAGAAAGAGAAAGAGTCAATTGCGAGTAGAGGTTGAAGAGAGAGAGAGAGAGGATGAATAGAGAGTAGAGGTATGAAGAGAGAGGGAGTCAATAAGGAGTAGAGGTATGAAGAGAGAGGGAGAAAGTGAATAGCGAGTAGAGGTATGAAGAGAGAAAGTCAAGAGCGAGTAGAGGTATGAAGAGAGAGAGAGAGAGAGAGAGTCAACAGCGAGTAGAGGTATGAAGAGAGAGAGACAGAGAGTCAAAAGCGTGTAGAGGTATGAAGAGAGAAAGTCAAGTGCGAGTAGAGGTATGAAGAGGGAGAGAGAGAGTGAATGGCGAGCAGAGGTATGAAGAGAGAAAGTCAAGAGCGAGTAGAGGTATGTAGAGAGAGAGTGAGTCATTAGCGAGTAGAGGTATGAAGAGAGAAAGTCAAGAACGAGTAGAGGTATGAGGAGAGAGAAAGAGAAACAGTCAATTGCGAGTAGAGGTTGAAGAGAGAGAGAGAGAGAGAGAGAGAGAGGATGAATAGAGAGTAGAGGTATGAAGAGAGAGGGAGTCAATAAGGAGTAGAGGTATGAAGAGAGAGGGAGATAGTGAATAGCGAGTAGAGGTATGAAGAGAGAAAGTCAAGAGCGAGTAGAGGTATGAAGAGAGAGAGAGAGAGTCAACAGCGAGTAGAGGTATGAAGAGAGAGAGATAGAGAGTCAAAAGCGTGTAGAGGTATGAAGAGAGAAAGTCAAGAGCGAGTAGAGGTATGAAGAGGAAGAGAGAGAGTGAATGGCGAGCAGAGGTATGAAGAGAGAAAGTCAAGAGCGAGTAGAGGTATGAAGAGAGAGAGAGAGAGCGTGAATAGCGAGTTGAGGTATGAAGGGAGAAAGTCAAGAGCTAGTAGAGGTATGAAGAGTGACAGAGTCAATAGCGGGTAGAGGTATGAAGAGAGAAAGTCAAGAGCGATTAGAGGTATGAAGAGAGAGAGAGAAAGAGTCAATTGCGAGTAGAGGTATGAAGAGAGAAAGTCAAGAGCGAGTGGAGGTATGAAGAGAGAGAGAGTGAGTCATTAGCGAGTAGAGGTATGAAGAGAGAAAGTCAAGAACGAGTAGAGGTATGAGGAGAGAGATAGAGAAAGAGTCAATTGCGAGTAGAGGTTGAAGAGAGAGAGAGAGAGAGAGGATGAATAGAGAGTAGAGGTATGAAGAGAGAGGTAGTCAATAAGGAGTAGAGGTATGAAGAGAAGGAGATAGTGAATAGCGAGTAGAGGTATGAAGAGAGAAAGTCAAGAGCGAGTAGAGGTATGAAGATAGAGAGAGACGTGGCCGAGTGGTTAGACCACTTGTCTCTCACCTAGACGGCCGGGGTTCGATCCCAAGCGACCGCATGTGAGATTTGTGGTGGACAAAGCGGCGCTGGGGCGGGTTTTCTCCGGGTACTCCGGTTTCCCCCGCCATCGCATTCCACCGGTGCTCCATCATCGTTCATGTATCACCAGTGTCACTGCCTGCGGTGCCATAAGTAGTTAAAGCGGGCGTTAAACACTACCAAAAAAAAAAAAGAGAGAGAGAGTCAACAGCGAGTAGGGGTATGAAGAGAGAGAGATATAGAGTCAAAAGCGTGTAGAGGTATGAAGAGAGAAAGTCAAGAGCGAGTAGAGGTATGAAGAGGGAGAGAGAGAGAGAATGGCGAGCAGAGGTATGAAGAGAGAAAGTCAAGAGCGATTAGAGGTATGAAGAGAGAGAGAGAGAGAGAATCAATAGCGAGTAGAGTTATGAAGAGAGAAATTCAAGAGCGAGTAGAGTTACAAAGAGAGAGAGAAAGAGAAAGAGAGTGAATATGGAGTGGAGGTATGAAGAGAGAAAGTCAAGAGCGAGTAGAGGTATGAAGAGAGAGAAAGAGAGAGAAAGAGAGTGAATATGGAGTGGAGGTATGAAGAGAGAAAGTCAAGAGCGAGTAGAGGTATGAAGAGAGGAAGTCAAGAGCGAGTAGAGGTATGAAGAGAGAGAGAGTGAGTAGCGTGTAGAGGTATGAAGAGAGATAGTCAAGAGCGAGTAGAGGTATGGAGAGAGAGAGAGAGAGAGAGTGTCAATTGGGAGTAGAGGTAATAAGAGAGAAAGTTATGAGCGAGTAGAGGTATGAAGCGCGAGAGAGAGTGAATAGCGAGTGGAGGTATGAAGAGAGAAAGTCAAGAGCGAGTGGAGGTATGAATAGAGAAAGTCAATAACGAGTAGAGGTATGAAGAGAGAAAGTCAATAGCGAGTAGAGGTATGAAGAGAGAGAGTCAATAGCGTGTAGAGATATGAAGAGGGAAAGTCAATAGCGAGTAGAGGTATGAACAGAGAAAGTCAAGAGCGAGTAGAGGTATGAAGAGAGAAAGAGAGTGAGAGCGTGAATAGCGAGTTGAGGTATGAAGAGAGAAAGTCAAGAGCGAGTAGAGGTATGAAGAGAGACAGAGTCAATAGCGAGTAGAGGTATGAAGAGAGAAAGTCAAGAGCGATTAGAGGTATGAAGAGAGAGAGAGAAAGAGTCAATTGCGAGTAGAGGTATGAAGAGAGAATGTCAAGAGCGAGTAGAGGTATGAAGAGAGAGAGTGAGTCATTAGCGAGTAGAGGTATGAAGAGAGAAAGGCAAGAATGAGTAGAGGTATGAGGAGAGAGAAAGAGAAAGAGTCAATTGCGAGTAGAGGTTGAAGAGAGAGAGAGAGAGGATGAATAGAGAGTAGAGGTATGAAGAGAGAGGGAGTCAATAAGGAGTAGAGGTATGAAGAGAGAGGGAGAAAGTGAATAGCGAGTAGAGGTATGAAGAGAGAAAGTCAAGAGCGAGTAGAGGTATGAAGAGAGAGAGAGAGAGAGAGAGTCAACAGCGAGTAGAGGTATGAAGAGAGAGAGACAGAGAGTCAAAAGCGTGTAGAGGTATGAAGAGAGAAAGTCAAGTGCGAGTAGAGGTATGAAGAGGGAGAGAGAGAGTGAATGGCGAGCAGAGGTATGAAGAGAGAAAGTCAAGAGCGAGTAGAGGTATGTAGAGAGAGAGTGAGTCATTAGCGAGTAGAGGTATGAAGAGAGAAAGTCAAGAACGAGTAGAGGTATGAGGAGAGAGAAAGAGAAACAGTCAATTGCGAGTAGAGGTTGAAGAGAGAGAGAGGGAGAGAGGATGAATAGAGAGTAGAGGTATGAAGAGAGAGGGAGTCAATAAGGAGTAGAGGTATGAAGAGAGAGGGAGATAGTGAATAGCGAGTAGAGGTATGAAGAGAGAAAGTCAAGAGCGAGTAGAGGTATGAAGAGAGAGAGAGAGAGTCAACAGCGAGTAGAGGTATGAAGAGAGAGAGATAGAGAGTCAAAAGCGTGTAGAGGTATGAAGAGAGAAAGTCAAGAGCGAGTAGAGGTATGAAGAGGAAGAGAGAGAGTGAATGGCGAGCAGAGGTATGAAGAGAGAAAGTCAAGAGCGAGTAGAGGTATGAAGAGAGAGAGAGAGAGAGAGCGTGAATAGCGAGTTGAGGTATGAAGGGAGAAAGTCAAGAGCTAGTAGAGGTATGAAGAGTGACAGAGTCAATAGCGGGTAGAGGTATGAAGAGAGAAAGTCAAGAGCGATTAGAGGTATGAAGAGAGAGAGAGAAAGAGTCAATAGCGAGTAGAGGTATGAAGAGAGAAAGTCAAGAGCGAGTGGAGGTATGAAGAGAGAGAGAGTGAGTCATTAGCGAGTAGAGGTATGAAGAGAGAAAGTCAAGAACGAGTAGAGGTATGAGGAGAGAGATAGAGAAAGAGTCAATTGCGAGTAGAGGTTGAAGAGAGAGAGAGAGAGAGAGAGAGGATGAATAGAGAGTAGAGGTATGAAGAGAGAGGTAGTCAATAAGGAGTAGAGGTATGAAGAGAAGGAGATAGTGAATAGCGAGTAGAGGTATGAAGAGAGAAAGTCAAGAGCGAGTAGAGGTATGAAGAGAGAGAGAGACGTGGCCGAGTGGTTAGACCACTTGTCTCTCACCTAGACGGCCGGGGTTCGATCCCAAGCGACCGCATGTGAGATTTGTGGTGGACAAAGCGGCGCTGGGGCGGGTTTTCTCCGGGTACTCCGGTTTCCCCCGCCATCGCATTCCACCGGTGCTCCATCATCGTTCATGTATCACCAGTGTCACTGCCTGCGGTGCCATAAGTAGTTAAAGCGGGCGTTAAACACTACCAAAAAAAAAAAGAGAGAGAGAGAGAGAGTCAACAGCGAGTAGAGGTATGAAGAGAGAGAGATATAGAGTCAAAAGCGTGTAGAGGTATGAAGAGAGAAAGTCAAGAGCGAGTAGAGGTATGAAGAGGGAGAGAGAGAGTGAATGGCGAGCAGAGGTATGAAGAGAGAAAGTCAAGAGCGATTAGAGGTATGAAGAGAGAGAGAGAGAGAGAATCAATAGCGAGTAGAGGTATGAAGAGAGAATGTCAAGAGCGAGTAGAGGAATGAAGATAGAGAGAGAGAATCAATAGCGAGTAGAGTTATGAAGAGAAATTTTCAAGAGCGAGTAGAGTTACAATGAGAGAGAGAAAGAGAAAGAGAGTGAATATGGAGTGGAGGTATGAAGAGAGAAAGTCAAGAGCGAGTAGAGGTATGAAGAGAGAGAGAGAGAGACAAAGAGAGTGAATATGGAGGGGATGTATGAAGAGAGAAAGTCAAGAGCGAGTAGAGGTATGAAGAGAGAAAGTCAAGAGCGAGTAGAGGTATGAAGAGAGAAAGTCAAGAGCGAGTAGAGGTATGGAGAGAGAGAGAGAGAGAGAGTGTGAATTGGGAGTAGAGGTAATAAGCGAGAAAGTCATGAGCGAGTAGAGGTATGAAGCGCGAGAGAGAGTGAATAGCGAGTGGAGGTATGAAGAGAGAAAGTCAAGAGCGAGTAGAGGTTGAAGAGAGAGAGAGAGAGAGAGATAGTCAATAGGGTGTAGAGATATGCAGAGAGAAAGTCAAGAGCCAGTAAAGGTATGAAGAGAGAGAGAGAGTCAATAGGGAGTAGAGCTATGAAGAGAGAGAGAGTCAATAGGGAGTAGAGGTATCAAGAGAAAGAGAGTCAATAGCGAGTAGAGGTATGAAGAGAGAAGTTCAAGAGCGAGTGGAGGTATGAAGAGAGAGAGAGAGGGAGAGAGTGAATATGGAGTAGAGGTATGAAGAGAGAAAGTCTAGAGTGAGTAGACCTATGAAGAGAGAGACAGAGAGAATCAATTGCGACTAGAGGTATGAAGAGAGAAAGTAAAGAGCGGGTAGATGTATGAAGAGAGAGCGAGAGAAATAGTGAGTCAATAGGGAGTAGAAGTATGAGGAGAGAGTCAAGAGCGAGTAGAGGTATGAATAGCGAGAGAGAGAGTGAATAGGGAGTAGAGGTATGAGGCGAGAGAGTCATGAGCGAGTAGAGGTATGAAGAGAGCAGAAGTATGAGGAGAGAGAGTCAAGAGCGAGTGGAAGTATGATGAGAGACAGAGAGATAGTCAATAGGGAGTAGAGGTATGAGGAGAGAGAGTAAAGAGCTAGTAGAGGTATGAAGAGAGAGATAGTGAATAGAGAGTAGATGTATGAAGAGAGAATGTCAAGAGCGAGTAGAGGAATGAAGAGAGAGAGAGAATCAGTAGCGAGTAGAGGTATGAAGAGAGGAAGTCAAGAGCGAGTAGAGGTATGACGAGAGAGAGAGAGTGAGTGAATAGCGAGTGAAGGTAATAAGAGAGAGTCAATAGCGAGTAGAGTTATGGAGAGAGAGAGAGAGAGAGTCAATAGCGAGTAGAGGTATTAAGAGAGAAAGTCAAAAGCGAGTAGAGGTATGAAAAGAGAGAGAGAGTCAATAGGGAGTAGAGTTATGAAGAGAGAAAGTCAAGAGCAAGTATAGTTACGAAGAGAGAGAGAGAAAGAGAGAGAGAGTGAATATCGAGTGGAGGTATGAAGAGAGAAAGTCAAGAGCGAGTAGAGGTATGAAGAGAGAGAGAGTGAGTAGCGAGTAGAGGTATGAAGAGAGAAAATCAAGATCTAGTAGAGGTATAAAGAGAGAAAGTCAAGAGCGATTAGAGGTATGAAGAGAGAGAGATAGAGAGAGAGAGAGTGAATAGCGAGTTGAGGTATGAAGAGAGAAAGTCAAGAGCGAGTGGAGGTATGAAGAGAGAAAGTCAATAACGAGTAGAGGTATGAAGAGAGAAAGTCAATAGCGAGTAGAGGTATGAAGAGAGAGAGTCAATAGCGTGTAGAGATATGAAGAGGGAAAGTCAATAGCGAGTAGAGGTATGAACAGAGAAAGTCAAGAGCGAGTAGAGGTATGAAGAGAGAGAGAGAGAGTGAGAGCGTGAATTGCGAGTTGAGGTATGAAGAGAGAAAGTCAAGAGCGAGTAGAGGTATGAAGAGAGACAGAGTCAATAGCGAGTAGAGGTATGAAGAGAGAAAGTCAAGAGCGATTAGAGGTATGAAGAGAGAGAGAGAAAGAGTCAATTGCGAGTAGAGTTATGAAGAGAGAAAGTCAAGAGCGAGTAGAGGTATGAAGAGAGAGAGTGAGTCATTAGCGAGTAGAGGTATGAAGAGAGAAATGCAAGAACGAGTAGAGGTATGAGGAGAGAGAAAGAGAAAGAGTCAATTGCGAGTAGAGGTTGAAGAGAGAGAGAGAGGATGAATAGAGAGTAGAGGTATGAAGAGAGAGGGAGTCAATAAGGAGTAGAGGTATGAAGAGAGAGGGAGATAGTGAATAGCGAGTAGAGGTATGAAGAGAGAAAATCAAGAGCGAGTAGAGGTATGAAGAGAGAGAGAGAGTCAACAGCGAGTAGAGGTATGATGAGAGAGAGACAGAGAGTCAAAAGCGTGTAGAGGTATGAAGAGAGAAAGTCAAGTGCGAGTAGAGGTATGAAGAGGGAGAGAGAGAGTGAATGGCGAGCAGAGGTATGAAGAGAGAAAGTCAAGAGCGATTAGAGGTATGAAGAGAGAGAGAGAGAGAGAATCAATAGCGAGTAGAGGTATGAAGAGAGAATGTCAAGAGCGAGTAGAGGAATGAAGAGAGAGAGAGAGAGAGAGAATCAATAGCGAGTAGAGTTATGAAGAGAGAAAGTCAAGAGCGAGTAGAGTTACAAAGAGAGAGAGAAAGAGAAAGAGAATGAATATGGAGTGGAGGTATGAAGAGAGAAAGTCAAGAGCGAGTAGAGGTATGAAGAGAGAGAGAGAGAGAGAGAGAGAAAGAGAGTGAATATGGAGTGGAGGTATGAAGAGAGAAAGTCAAGAGCGAGTAGAGGTATGAAGAGAGAGAGAAAGAGAAAGAGAGTGAATATGGAGTGGAGGTATGAAGAGAGAAAGTCAAGAGCGAGTAGGGGTATGAAGAGAGAGAGAGTGAGTAGCGAGTAGAGGTATGAAGAGAGATAGTCAAGAGCGAGTAGAGGTATGGAGAGAGAGAGAGAGAGAGAGTCAATTGGGAGTAGAGGTAATAAGAGAGAAAGTTATGAGCGAGTAGAGGTATGAAGCGCGAGAGAGAGTGAATAGCGAGTAGAGGTATGAAGAGAGAAGGTCAAGAGCGAGTAGAGGTATGAAGAGAGAGAGAGAGAGAGATAGTCAATAGGGAGTAGAGATATGAAGAGAGAAAGTCAAGAGCGAGTAAAGGTATGAAGAGAGAGAGAGAGAGAGTCAATAGGGAGTAGAGCTATGAAGAGAGAGAGAGTCAATAGGGAGTAGAGGTATCAAGAGAAAGAGAGTCAATAGCGAGTAGAGGTATGAAGAGAGAAGTTCAAGAGCGAGAAGAGGTATGAAGAGAGAGAGAGAGTGAATAGGGAGTAGAGGTATGAAGAGAGAAAGTCTAGAGCGAGTAGACTTGTGAAGAGAGAGAGAGAGAATCAATAGCGACTAGAGGTATGAAGAGAGAAAGTCAAGAGCGGGTAGAGGTATGAAGAGAGAGCGAGAGAAAGAGTGAGTCAATAGGGAGCAGAAGTATGAGGAGAGAGAGTCAAGAGCGAGTAGAGGTATGAATAGCCTGAGAGGGAGTGAATAGGGAGTAGAGGTATAAGGCGAGAGAGTCATGAGCGAGTAGAAGTATGAAGAGAGAGAGAGAGAGTCAATAGAATGTAGAAGTATGAGGAGAGAGAGTCAAGAGCGAGAGGAAGTATGAAGAGAGAGAGAGAGAGAGATAGTCATAAGGGAGTAGAGGTATGAGGAGAGAGAGTCAAGAGCGAGTAGAGGTATGAAGAGAGAGATACTGAATAGCGAGTAGAGATATGAAGAGAGGAAGTCAAGAGCGAGTAGAGGTATGACGAGAGAGAGAGAGTGAATCAATAGCGAGTGAAGGTATGAAGATAGAGTGAATAGCGAGTAGAGGTATGAAGAGAGAGAGAGAGAGAGTCAATAGCGAGTAGAGGTATGAAGAGAGAAAGTCAAAAGCGAGTAGAGGTATGAAAAGAGAGAGAGAGAGAGAGAGAGTCAATAGGAAGTAGAGTTATGAAGAGAGAAATTCAAGAGCGAGTAGAGGTATGAAGAGAGAGAGAGAGAGAGAGAGAGAGAGTGAGTAGCGAGTAGAGGTATGAAGAGAGAAAGTCAAGAGCGAGTAGAGGTATGGAGAGAGAGAGAGTGTCAATTGGGAGTAGAGGTATGAAGAGAGAAAGTTATGATCGAGTAGAGGTATGAAGAGCGAGAGAGAGTGAATAGCGAGTAGAGGTATGAAGAGAGAATGTCAAGAGCGAGTAGAGGTATGAAGAGAGATAGTCAATAGGGAGTATAGATATGAAGAGAGAAGTTCAAGAGCGAGTGGAGGTATGAAGAGAGAGAGAGAGTGAATATGGAGTAGAGGTATGAAGAGAGAAAGTCTAGAGCGAGTAGACCTATGAAGAGAGAGACAGAGAGAATCAATAGCGACTAGAGGTATGAAGAGAGAAAGTCAAGAGCGGGTAGATGTATGAAGAGAGAGCGAGAGAAAGAGTGAGTCAATAGGGAGTAGAAGTATGAGGAGAGAGTCAAGAGCGAGTAGAGGTATGAATAGCGAGAGAGAGAGTGAATAGGGAGTAGAGGTATGAGGCGAGAGAGTCATGAGCGAGTAGAGGTATGAAGAGAGCAGAAGTATGAGGAGAGAAAGTCAAGAGCGAGTGGAAGTATGATGAGAGACAGAGAGATAGTCAATAGGGAGTAGAGGTATGAGGAGAGAGAGTCAAGAGCTAGTAGAGGTATGAAGAGAGAGATAGTGAATAGAGAGTAGAGGTATGAAGAGAGAATGTCAAGAGCGAGTAGAGGAATGAAGAGAGAGAGAGAGAGAGAGAATCAGTAGCGAGTAGAGGTATGAAGAGAGGAAGTCAATAGCGAGTAGAGGTATGACGAGAGAGAGAGAGTGAGTGAATAGCGAGTGAAGGTAATAAGAGAGAGTCAATAGCGAGTAGAGGTATGAAGAGAGAGAGAGGGAGAGTCAATAGCGAGTAGAGGTATGAAGAGAGAAAGTCAAAAGCGAGTAGAGGTATGAAAAGAGAGAGAGAGTCAATAGGGAGTAGAGTTATGAAGAGAGAAAGTCAAGAGCGAGTAGAGTTACGAAGAGAGAGAGAGAAAGAGAGAGAGAGTGAATATCGAGTGGAGGTATGAAGAGAGAAAGTTAAGAGCGAGTAGAGGTATGAAGAGAGAGAGAGTGAGTAGCGAGTAGAGGTATGAAGAGAGAAAGTCAAGAGCGAGTAGAGGTATGGAGAGAGAGAGAGAGAGAGTGTGTCAATTGGGAGTAGAGGTATGAAGAGAGAAAGTTATGAGCGAGTAGAGGTATGAAGAGCTAGAGAGAGTGATTGGCGTGTAGAGGTATGAAGAGAGAAAGTCAAGAGCGAGTAGGGGTATGAAGAGAGAGAGAGAGATAGTCAATAGGGAGTAGAGATATGAAGAGAGAAAGTCAAGAGCGAGTAGAGGTATGAAGAGAGAGAGAGTCAATAGGGAGTAGAGGTATGAAGAGAGAGAGAGTCAATAGCGAGTAGAGGTATGAAGAGAGAAGGTCAAGAGCGAGTGGAGGTATGAAGAGAGAGAGAGAGAGAGAGAGAGAGTGAATAGGGAGTAGAGGTATGAGGCGAGAGAGTCATGAGCGAGTAGAGGTATGAAGAGAGAGAGAGAGTCAATAGAGAGTTAAATTATGAGGAGAGAGAGTCAAGAGCGAGTGGAAGTATGGAGAGAGAGAGAGAGAGAGAGCGATAGTCAATAGGGAGTAGAGGTATAAGGAGAGAGAGTCAAGAGCGAGTAGATGTATGAAGAGAGAGATAGTGAATAGAGAGTAGAGGTATGAGGGGTTTGAGTCAAGAGAGGGTGAGGTGAGTGTCTAAACGGTATATGAGATCCTTATGACGATGTGCGCAAGCATGAATTAGTCGCTAGCGATTCCTGAATGAACCCTTCCACCGCCTCTTTGTCCCAACTCTCAACCCCCCAAGCCTCAGGTGGTCTCCGAAAAAACACGTGACTGAGGGTTCCAATACTGTGGTACCCTGATGACTCCAGGACATTGCGTAACCCGCAACCAGCCATCCACTCGCCTGGTCCTTTAACTTTGAAACAGATAGCAAGTAAGTGATGGGAACAGGAAATGAGAGACTGGTGGCTCTAATGAATCTTTTCAGTGTTTGTCCTGTATCCCGGAAAACCAACGTAAACAATCCTTGTGGTAGAAAGGCTGCTCACGGGAATCGAATCCATGACCACCCGAAAGCGAGTCATACGTAACCACACATCAGATTTATTTGTAAATATATCGTTTTTGAAATGTTCCGAGTTATTGGTTTCAGTTTTAAGCTACATTCACTTTTCCATAACGGAGAGTTTCTTTACTTTTGTCTCTCTTTTGTTTACTCCTAGCATTTCGATTGTTTCACCTAGCAACCAGCTTTTAAAAGGTTTGACTATCACTTTTACCCTGTGTATTACCTTATTTCTCTTTTACTTACAAGGAAGCAAGTAATAAGGTAATACTGGAAATATTTAGTTGATTATCATAACTTTTGTGAGAAAAGTTGTTTGTGGAACAGCTAGAGGAAGTCATGGGAATGGAAGACATTAGACTTTTGAGTTATGCTGTTCACAAGCACATTCCTGTTGTTTTAAAAATGTGTTTATTAAGAATGTCTCAGGACGTGATTTGTGTTATTCATTTTTGAATGAAGTACAATACTCCTCTACTTGCTATTCGCAAGGGATACAATAGGCAAACTTGTAGCAGAATGTTTCATTATCGCTTATTTCCCATGAACATTAAAATTCATACAAAATCTGAATCTAAACTAAAATAAAGACGTTTTTACTACAGCTCAGTAATATGAGTGTGATCTAATGAATAACATTTAAAAAAATCTGACGTGTTCCATTCACATGCCTTTCTATACACCTCTGTCACTGATTATTGTTAAAAAGCTTATTCTTCTATTTTCTTCATAATATGCGAGATAAACATTAGCAAAAATTGTCTTAATTACTTGCTTCTTTGTAAGCAGAAGGAAAATCAGGGAATAACTAGCTTAAAGCGATATTAAAATGTTTTAAAAGCTAGCTGCCATGTGGTTGAAATCCGATTCTATGCAGGCGAGGAGTTTACAACTTTCCTTGTAACGTTTGTTTCAAATCTGAAACAAATAACAAGGAATATCTCAGAAATGGTGGATTCAACGGAAAAGATCTGATGTGTTACACTCACATGACCTTCTCTAACTACTCTAAAAACAAACTTCTTACAAAAGATAATTCTTCTTTCAACAGCATGCTAATCGAGATAAACATTAGCAGAAATTGTCTTATTAGTTGCTTCCTTATAAGTAGAAGGTAACTAAGAGAATACACTAGGCTAAAGTGATAGTCAAACGTTTAAAAGCTGTCGTTATGCGATTGTCATTTCAAATCGGTTCTTTGCTTGGCCAGGAGTAGAACAAAAGAAAATCAGACACTTCCATGTTTGAAAAGAATATGTACTTCACAATTGAAGCTAATTGCAAGGAATACCTCGACATATATGACATAACGTGTGTATTTTAATAAGACCTACAATTTTTGTACAGTAAGTTTTTCTCTACCTCTTTCGCTTTACTAGTTATGCCAAATTAAGCAAAATTCATCCAGAATAAACAGGTCTTTAGAAGTTATTCACAAAACATTCAAGATATACATTTTATTTGTGATTGAAGTGGCTTTAATATGTAATATTTTAATCAAAATCCTTAGACATTTTTAAGAAGAAAAAAAATTTCGAACATTTTTCGATGTTAAGGGAAGTTAGGGAGGGGGGATTTTCTTGAAAATCTTCTTGTCGCATCGTTGGAAGATATCAAACTTAAGTACCAAGTACACTTAAATACACACACATACCACGGACCTGTTTCTGAAAATGCTCTTTTTGGATTCAGGGGGATCTAAAAATTCACTCAGAATAAAGAGGTCTATAGAGGCTATTCTCAGAAAATTCAAGATATACCTTTGATTTGCCATATAAATATCTTTAATATGTTTTATTTTAATCAAAATTCGTTAAAGCCATGTTTGATAAAATCAAAATTCTCGAACTTTTTCCCTTGTAAAGGGTAGTTTGGGTGGGGGAATTTTTCTTAAAATCTTCGTGTCGCATCCTTAGAAGATACTAAACTTAAATATCAAGTTTGGTAATTTACTGATTTTGAGTTATCGTGTTCACAAACACATGGGCGGACACACCCCCCCCCAAACACACACACGGAACTTTTTCTAAAAATTCTTTTTTGATGCAGAGGACTCTAAAACTGTATTTTCCGTGAAATCTTGGTATCGAATTTTTGGGTGGAATGTAATACCTTCTCTATATACTATGTACATAGTACGTGTAGAGAAAGTAATAAATAAAACCTAACGATATCAATACACGATTTAACAGCATTTACGATAAGCAATATGTCCTAAATGTAAACGTCACCCATACGAGCATGCAGGTAAAGGCGGAGTATAAACTGAACAATAAAAAAAAAATCTGATATGGTCCATCCACATGACCTTCTCTACATTTCTGCAAAAAAGTATTGTTAAAAAGCTTATGCTCTTATTTACTTCATGCTAATTGAGAACAAATTAGCAGAAACAGTCTTATTACTTGTTTCCCTGTAAGTAGAAGCGAAATAAGGGCGTAACATAGGCTAAAGTGATAGTGAAAAGCTGGCTGGTTGCTATGTGACTGAAGTTCCTTTGTTCGTATTGACAGGAGTTGACAAATTCCTGTATGAGGAAAATAAAAAAAATTTGAAGCTGAAACCAAAAACAAGGAATATATAAAAAACGACCAACTCCACGAAAAAGATTTATATAACATAAATTGTGTGTTTTAATGTGCTCTACATTTTTTGTGTGGTAAGATTTTGTCTATCTCTTACAGTTTAGCAGTTATGCGAAATTCCGTAAAATTCATCCAGAGTAAAGTAACCGAGGAAACCGGATATACATTCTCAAGTATTAAAAGTAAATGCATATTATTTTCAAAGCAAACGAAGCTCAATTTTCAGCCACAAATTTACTTAAGTGGTAATATTCTATCAGTAGTAAAAACAATGAAGGTATTGGGCGTTATTTTCGACCAGAAGTTAACATGGGCTCCTCAGAAAACTGCCCTCAAACAAAATTGCATAAGACGAATAGCGATCTCGAAAACACTTGCAGCAAAGAACCGGGGAGCAGATTTTAAAATCTTACTAAATACTTACAGAAGCATTATTTGATCTAAACTAGATTACGGCAGTATAATATTTAACTCGGCAAAACCATCTGTATTAAATAAACTCAACACAATTCAGACAAAAGCACTCCGAATTATTTTAAGAGCATATCGAAGTAGCCCGAGTGCTAGTTTACAAATACGAGGGCTGTAAATAAAGTAGTGGCAGCATTGATAGAACACAATATTTATTGAACTCACAAGTACAATTGCATTACATTCCTTCAATGTAGTCATCAACAGAGATCGCCTTGCCAAAATCCCCAACAGCTGTCCTACATTTGGTGATGACTGCGAAGGAGCGCCCTACTGCGCGGACTACAGATGCCACGTCAGGAAATCAGCGGCTTCAGAGGGGTTCCTTCAACTTCGGAAACAGGTCGAAGTCACAAGGACTCATGTCTGGTGTGTACGGAGGATGTTCCAAAACCTCCCAATGCCATCGTTGCAATAAGAGCTAGACATTGTTTGCGACATGACAACGTTGTCATGCAACTCTATGGGTGATCGTCTCGCAATAAACGTGGACGTTTGCGCCGCATAGCCGGACGAAGAGGTCGCTCCAGAAATCTGCAATAGTAGTCACTGTTGACGGTTTGTCCCTCAGACACAGCAAGCGTAAGAATAACCCCCTCGTAGTCGTATGTCACAATCAGCATCAGCTTCACCCGACTGGGTTCCTGTCCAACTTTCTGTGGACGTGGTGAACCTGGGTCACGCCATTCAATTCGACTGACGCTTCAATTCCGGCTCATAGGCTCGTGCCCACGTCTCATCAATGGCGACAATACGCTGCAGAAATGCGTATCCTTCGTTGCGGTATCTGTCCAAGTGAATGCCAGCCAGTGCATACTGTACCTCAGTAAGGCGATGTGGAACCCAACAGGACGCAATTTTCCTCAGGTGAAGACATTTCGTCAGGATATGCCACACAGTTTGATGACTGAGACCAACCTCTACGGATAACTCCCGGACAGTCCATCGATGGTCCATGGCAACGAGACCACTCACGATGTCAATCTGATCTTGCGGAATGGACGGCCGACCTGAGAGATGCAAATTCGCAGTCTCAGTCCGACCTGCACGAAACGCCTTGACCTATCGTGCAACCGTCCTGTACGGCAATGCATTCCCACCACAGACTTCACGTAATCCTCGATAACATGTTGATGCATTTTTTCCACGGGCAACCTCGATTTTAACCCACGAACGCTGATCATTGTTAGTAAACATGCTTTAGAGCATGGCACCTGACAATGTTCCTTTCACCGCTACACAGCAACAACACACTTTCAACTGGCAGCCCGACCAAAGCACACCACACTTCGACACTAGTCACCTGATCGCTCCCACATCCTATTGGCTCATACCCGCTCTCCTGTGAATGTGGGGACCATATTGCCACTGCTTTCTTTACAGCCCTTGTAGAAGCAAATGAACTACCCCTTAGTATACGAAGAAAACAGCTGAGTACGTCTTATGCACTTAATATAGCAGCCTCACCCAATTCAAAAATGAAAACCTGTGTATTTCCAAGAGAACATTTACAGAAGAAAAATGCCATGCCTTTTGCACTAAGACAGAAACAGTACTTTCAAGAAATACATTTACCATTTTCTAACATTGCCACAATTAATCAAATCACAGACATCCCTCCTTGGAGAATTATACTTCCTGAAATTAACATGGAAATATCCTACCTTGTGGAAAGCCAATCAAATAAACTGATATACAAGCAACTACTGAAAGAACAATGGCAGCATTACCCAAATTATGTTCACACATACACCGATGGACCACGACTGAAAACGGCTGTGGTTGTGCTGTGGTTTATCCTGATCACACTATGCTGTACACATTACCACATTTTTACTCTATATTTAGTTGTGAGTTATATGCCATTAAGAAAGCATTTCTGTATTTATCCGAGACAAATAAAACTGAAGCTTGCCTAATGCACACTGATTCTAAATCCAGTATACAGGCGCTACAACATTTCTTCTCTACAAATACATTAGTCCAAGAAATTAAAAAATGATCTAATTTCTAATGAAACAAGGAAGGAAAATAGCTCTAATGTGGATACCCTCACATCAGAGCATTTTAGATAATGAGCATGCAGGCTCTGCAGCAAAGGAAGCCACAAGACTCCCCATACATGAAGAGACACCTTTACTTCACAAAGATGTTGCAAAATATGCATCCAGAAAATGTTACAACATCTGGCAAACAACATGGGCACAATCACCTCCTAGCAAACTACACGAAATTAAACAGAACTCTAGAGCATCATATCCACTGCAGAAACTGAGACGGAAAGACCAGACTGTCATCACCAGGCTACGAACTGAATACCAAGCTAACACATTTCCATCTAAATGCAACATTTGTCACACTACCATCACTGTACACCACTTACTCTCAGAGTGTCCTCAATATCAACAGCAGCGAGCAGAATGCAATCTACCAGACATCCAAGAAGCTCTCGACAGTTCATCACACAGAAAAATACTACTTAAATACTTAAAACTAACAAATATGTATAAAAAATATAATGTTAAATTTATGAAATTATATTTACCAATGTAAATTGTTTATAAATGGTACTGTTAAAACATGTCGCGATATGACTGCCTTGTAAGTTAAAGCAACATAAATATAAACAAATTAAAAAAAATAAAGTCTTCAGACGGCTATTCTCAGAAAATTCAAGATATACATATCTATTATTTGTCAGGAAAATATTTTTAATATACGATATTTTAATCAAAAGCATTAGAGCCAAATTTGAGAAAGTCAAAATTCTCTAAATTTTTCCCACTAAAGTGTACTTTCGGGTGGCGGGGATTTTTCTCAAAATGTTCGTGTGGCATCTCGGGAAGATACTAAACTTAAATATCAAGTTTGGTAATTTTCAGACTTTTCGTTTTGGAGTTATCGTGCTCTCAGGCACATGGACACAATACCTTTTTCTAAAAATCTGATATGTTCCATTCACATGACTTTCTCTACATTTTTGCAACAAAATAGTTTTAAAAAGCCCATGCTTCTATTTATTTCATGCTAATCGACAAAAAATTATCAGAAATAGTCTTATTACTTGCTTCCTTGTAAGTAGAAGGGAAATAAGGGAGTAGCATAGGTTAAAGCCATACTCAAAAGCTGGTTGCTATGTGACTGAAACTCCTTTGTTTGTATGGACAGGAGTTGACAAATTCCTGTATGAGAAAAGCTACGTTTGTCGAACCTGAAGAAAAAAACAAGGAATATCTCAAAAACGATCAACTCCACGAAAAAAATGTATACAGCATAGATTGTGTGCTTTAATGTGCTCTACACTTTTTGTGGGGTAAGTTTTTGCCTAACTCTTACTTGAGCAGTTAGACAAAATTCCGTAAAATTCACTCAGAATTAAGTAGTGTTCAGGGGCTATTCCCAGAACATTCAAAATATAAATTTTATTTTTTAGGTAAATATCTTTAATATACGATATTTTAATCAAAATAGTTGGAGCCATTTTTTAGAAAATCAAAATTTTCGATAAAAGCTCCTTGTAAAGTGTAGTTTGGGATGGGGGAATTTTTTTCAAAACCTTCGTGTCGCATCCCTAGAAGATACTTAACTTAAATACCAAGTTTGGTATTTTACCAACTTTTCGTTTTTGAGTTATATTCAGAGACACGGACACACACACAAACATAGGACCTTTTTTGTGAAAATACTTTTTTTGGATACAGGGGACCCTAAAACATATATTTCCGGTGAAATCTCGGTATCGAGTTTTTAGGCGGAGTGCAATACCTTCTCAATACACTATGTACATAGTGCGATAGAGAAAGTAAAAATGCTCCTTTTTTGATACAGGGGACCCTAAAACTCTATTCCCGGTGATATCTTGGTATAGAATTTTTGGGTGCAATACCTTCTCTATACACTATGCACATAGCACATATAGAGAAAGTAAAAAATAATACCTAACGATATCATTACACGAGTTACCCATTTCCGATATGTTCTAAAAAAATTTGATGTGTGCCATTTATATGATTTTCTCTATGCCTCTGCAACAAATTATTGTTAAAAAGCTTATGCTTCTATTTACTTCATACTAATCGAGAAAAAAAGTCACAAATAGTCTTATTACTTGCTTCCTTTTAAGTAGAAGCGAAATAAGGGAGTTCCATAGGTTAAAGTGATAGTCCAAGGCTGGTTGATATGTGACGGAAATTCCTTTGTTTGCATGGACAGGAGTTGTCAAATTCCTGTAAGAGAAAATATAAGGTTTTGAAAGGTTAAATCAAAAACAATGAATAACTAAAAAACGATCAACTCCACGAAAAAAAAAATTGTATAACATAAATTGTGTGTTTTAACGTGCTCTACATTTTCTGTGTAGTAAGCTTAAAAAGTTTCATGTAAAGGGTAGTTTGGGGTGGGGGGATTTTCTTGAAAATCTACGAAGATACCAAACTTAAATACCAAGTTTGCTTTTTAATGGTCTTTTCGTTTTTGAGCGATGCTGCCCACAGACACACACACATACACAAAGACAGACACACTCACACACACGGACATATTTCTAAAAATACTTTTTCTGAATTCAGGGGGTCTCAAAACATATATTACCGGTGAAATCTCGGTATCGAATTTTTGGGTAAAATGCAATAACTTCTCTCTACACTATGTACATAGTATGTACAGAGAAAGTAAAAATCCGATGTAATCCATTCACAAGACTTTCTCTATATCTCTGTAACAAAGTTTTGTTAAAAAGTTTATACTTCTATTTACTTCATGCTAAGTGAGAAAAAATTAGCAGAAATAGCCTTATTACTTGCTTCCCTGTAAGTAGAAGCGAAGTAAGGGAGTAAAATAGGTTAAAGTGATAGGAAAAGATGACTCCTATGTGAATGAAGTTCCTTTGTTTGTATGGAGCTGACAAATTCCATTATGAGAAAAGTATGTTTTTTAAGGCTGAGACAAAAAACATGGAATATCTAAAAAACGAACAACTCCACGAAAAAATGTATATAGCATAAATTGTGTTTTAATGTGCTCTCTCTCTGATTGTGTGGTAAGTTTTTATCTATCTCTTACGGTTTACCAGTTACCCAAAATTCCGTGAAATTCATCCAGAATAAAGTAGTCTTTAGACGCTATTCTCAGAAAATTCAAGATATACATATTATTTGTCAAGTATATCTTTTTAATATATGATATTTTAATGAAAATCGTTAGAGCCATTTTTTAGAAAATAAAAATTTCCGAAAATGCTTCCATGTGATGGGTAGTTGAGGATGGGGGATTTTTTTGAAAATCTTCGTGTCGCATCCTTGGAAGATACTGAACTTAAATACCAAGTTTGAAATTTAACGGTCCTTTCTTTTTTGAGCTATGCTGCCCACAGACACACACATGCACACAGACACTCACACGGACATTTTTCTAAAAAAGATTTTTACTTTCTCTAGCCCCATATGTACGATGTACATAGGGATAGAGAAGGTATTGTAATGCACCCAAAAATTCGATACTGAGATTTCACCGGAAATATATGTTTTTGGGTCCCCTGAGTTCGAAAAAAGTATTTTTAAAAAAAGGTCCGGGTGCATGTGTGCTGTTTGTGTGTGTGTCTGTTGACAGCATTGCCCAAAAACAAAAAGACCGTTAAATTTCAAACTTGGTATTTAGGTTTAGTATCTTCCAAAGATGCGACACGAAGATTTAAAAAAAAAAAATCCCTCCACCACAAACTACCGTTTACATGGAAAAATTTCGAAAATTTTGATTTTCTTAAAAATGACTGTAACGATTTTTATTAAAGTCCCGTATATTAAAGCTATTTATGTCCGAAATAAAATATATATCTCGAATTTTTTTGGGAATATCCTCTTAAGACCTCTTTATTCTGGATGAGTTTTGCTGAATTTTGCTTGACAGCTAAACCGTAAGAGGTAGAAAAAATAGTACTACACAAAAAATGTACCTCATCACAAAACACACTTTTTGTCCTTTACGTTTTTGTTGTGGAGGTAAGCGTTTTCGAGGTATTCCTAGTTATTGGTTTCAATTGGGAAACACTTAAACTTTTCTCACACAGGAAGTGTCTGTTTTTCTTTTGTTCTACTCCTGGCCAAGCAAAGAAGTGATTTGCAATGACAATCGCATAACGATAGGTTTAAAACATTTGACAATCACTTTAGCATTGTGCATTCCCTTATTCCCTTCTACTTGTAAGGAACTATGTAATAACATTCTGCTAACATTCCGGTGAAATCTCGGTATCGAATTTTTTGGTACAATGCAATACCTTTTCTATACACTATGTTCATAGTACGTATAGAGAAAGCAAAAAAAGTCACCCATACGATCATACAGTTAAAGGTCATGTACAAATGGAACAATAAAAAGATAAAAATACATGTATATAAGATGTCAGCCGATTGTGTAATTGAAAGTATTAACTGATCTCACAATGTTTTCATTTTGTTGTGTTAATGGAGGTGAAAGTTACTGACAATAAATAAACATATAAATAACTGTAGTAGGTTACAAGTATCAAATACCTACTTTAATTCATTGCTTTAGAAGTGAAAGTAACACCATTATGTAAACAACTGCTCTTTGAACTTTTCTGTGACTTACATTGCAAAAAATAATGTAATGAAATGTTCTGTTTATGTTTGGTATATTATTACGCCTGATTAAAACAGGATCCTTAATACCAGATACCTGCATCCAAGGCAAACATACGATATGCTACAACCGCACGACTTTCCCTACCAAACATAATTTATTTTCGTAACTACTTTAAAAATCTGATGTGTTCCATTGATATTATTTCTCTACACCTACTATGTACATAGTGTATAGAGAAGGTATTGTAATGCACCAAAAACTGCAATACCGATATTTTACCGGTAATACATGTTTTGAGACCCCCTGAATCCCATTTTTTTTTAGAAAAATGTCTGTCTGTCTGTGTGTATGTGTGTGTGACTGTGGGCAGCATAGTTCAAAAACAAAAAGACGTTAAAAACCAAACTTGGTATTTAGGTTTGGTATCTTGCAAAGATGCGACACGAAGATTTCCAGCAAAATTTCCCTACCCGCAACTACCCTTTACATGGAACTTTTTTCGAGAATTTTGATTTTCTCAAAAATAGCTCTAGCGATTTTGATTAAAATGTTATATATTAAAGATATTTACACGACAAATAAAATTTATATCTTGCATTTTTTGGGAATAGCCTCTGAAAACTACTTTATTCTGGATGAATTTTACGGAATTTTGCATAATTGCTAAACCGTAAGCGATGGACAAAAACGTACCACACAGAAAATGTAGAGCACATTAAAATACACAATTTATGCTATATACTTTTTTTTTTTTTTTTTTTTTTTTTTTTTTGTGGAGTTGGTCGTTTTTAAGATATTCCTTGTTTTAGATTCAGCATTGAAAATCTTATACTTTTCTCATACAGGAGTTTGTCAACTCGTGTCCTTATAAAGGAACTTCAGTCACATAGCAACCAGCTTTTGACTATCACTTTAACCTATGGCACTCCCTTATTTCGCTTCTAATTACAAGTAGGCAAGGTATTTCTGGTAATTTTTTCTCAATTAACATGAAGCAAATAGAAGCAAGAGCTTTTTAACAATAATTTGTTGCAGTGATGTAAAGAAAGTCATGTGAATGGATACTTGTGGTGCGCAAAATCGAAACCAAAATGCTGTTGCTCTTTTGTTATATGTGTTCAGATCTCTAACATTAATGTTACTGAACGTCTGGCCATGCTATGATGGACTGTGGCAGTATGCACAGTGCCTTGAGAACAGAAAGAAATTCGTATCTGTTCACACTAGGCAAGACTGACTAAACATCTTTCCATCTGCCCGTTCCTCAAGAAAAAGTAAAGATGCTGCACCTTATAATGTGAAAGAGCTGAAGTTTGTTGACTTTATTGATTTATCAGGCCTGTCCAGAACTATTCCGTACCACAGTGAAGGTAAAGTAGTGGAAAATAAAATGCTATATATGAAAAAGAGAGCTGTGGAATTCTGAAATATAGTTGAGCATTTTGGGAGCTATTCACTAATAAATGTGTTTGGACAAAGATGTCCCATTAGAATGCCTACTCTCCTCAAGGCGTATAATCCTCCATTTCCTATATCAGACTGAAATATAAGGTTTTATTGCCTAGGTGTGATAAAGTAGTCGTTCTTTTTTGAGTTGCATTCATTGTATCGCTCCTTGCCACATTAAAAAAAAATTTGATGTGTTACATCCACATGAGTTTCTCTACATCAAATTTTTCTTAAAAAAGCTAATGCTTTTATTTACTTAATGCTAATCGAGAAAAAATAGCAGAAATAGTCTTATTTCTTGCTTCCTTGTAAGTAGAAGCGAAATAAGGGAGGACCATATGTTAAAGCAATAGTCAAAAGTTGATTACTATGTAACTGAGGTTCCTTTGTTTGTATGGACACGAGTTGACAAATTCCTGTATGAGAAAAGTATGAGTTTTTTAAAGCTGAAACCAAAAAACAAGGAATATCTCAAAAACGATCAACTGCGCGAAAAAAAATGTATATGACATAAATTGTGTGTTTTAACGTGCTCTACAATTTTTGTGTCATAAGTTTTTGTCTATCTCTTACGGCTTAGCTCTTATGCAAAATTCCGTAAAATTGATCCAGAATAAAGAAGTCTTCAGAGACTATTCCCAGAAAATTCAAGATATACATATTATTTGTCATGTAAATATCTTTAATATATGATATTTCAATCAAAATCATTAGAGCCATTTTTGTGAAAACCAATATTTGCGAAAAAAGTTCCATGTAAAGGGTAGTTGGAGGTGGGGGGGATTTTCTTCAAAATCTTCGTGTCGCATCCTTGCAAGATACCAAACTTGGTATTTAACGGTCTTTTCGTTTTTGTGCTATGCTGTCCACAGACACACATACACGGATCTTTTTCTGAAAATGCTTCCTTTTTTGGATACAGGGGCCCTTATACATATATTCCGGTGAAATCTCGATATCGAATTTTTGGGTGGAGCGGAGTACCTTCTCTGTACACTATGTACATAGTACGTGTAGAGAAAGTAAAACGTAGAAGATAGGATCCTAGAGCCAAACATCTGAAGTGATAATGAAACTGAAGGATAAAACACTAATTAATTTGGATCGGAGTAAATTTAACTAAATAAAGAACAAACTCATTTTTAAGTTTCTTCAAATGCTATGTGTTAAAAGTTTTTAATTTTAGCAGTTAATCATGGATTACTTTCAATTTCATATGTAGTTGCAAACTAATGCAAAACGTTTTAGGCAGGCATTTTTCTATATCGGTGTACTGAACCATATGTTTGTAAAGTTTAAAGTGTCAAGGAAATAAAAACTGTAAAAAATTCTGTAGACAAGAGCTAATACATTTATCATAAAACACTAAACTCTTTTGTTTTTTACCCCAGTGGTCATCTTATTTCCTTTAAAGTATCCCCTACTCTTCAGGCAGAAGTCACTTTTTTAGAAATTTTAAGGAATTTTACAGAATATTTATGGAAAAAAGGGTTAGAATCATTTTAAAAATAACTAAAACGTGTACATGCTTGTAAAATGTGTTTTACGTTTAGTATAAGGTCATAACGGATGTTTAGGACCAAGCCAAACTTTAAATTCGCGGTATCTCTAAACACAGATTTTGAACTTAGTGATTTCTGCCAGAACGCTGACGATATTATTCCTTTATCTTCATTATTCTAATCGAGGTAAACATTAACAGAATTGATCTATTATTTGCTTCTTTTTAAGCAAAAGGTAAATAAGGGAATGCACCAGGTTAAAGCGATAGTCAAATATTTTAAAAGTTGTCGCTATGTAAAAAATAGTTCGTTTCGCTTTGCATGGCCAGCAGTAAAACAAGAGAGACGGAACGAAAAGTGTTACTTTTTGAGAAGAGTTAGCGTCGTTTAAAATTGAAACCAATAACAAGGAATATATCGTAAATTTTCCAACAAAAAAAAAAAAAAACGCATATGACATAAATTATGTGCTTTAACGAGATCTATAATTTTTGTGCAGTTAGTTTTTGTCTATCTCTTACGGTTTATAACGAAGACTTTCAAGAAAATGCCCCCACCCTAAACTACCGCTTACATGGAGCATTTAAATACCGTATCTTAAATATTTTCACATCACAAATAAAATGTACATTTTGCATTTTCTGGTAATATCCCCTGAAGAGCTCTTTATTCTGGTTGAGTTTTGTAAAATTTTGCATAACGGTTACGCCGTAAAAGGTAGACAAAAACCTACTGCACATATAATTTAGATCTTATTAAAACCATAATTTATGCTATGTATATGTATATGTTTTTGTTTTTTGTTGTTGTTGTTGTAGAGTTGCCAGTTTTCGAAATATTCATTGTTATTGATTTCAATTTTAAACTAATTAACTTTTCTCAAACGGGAGCAAGCAAAGTGAACCGAACCTCAATTGTTTCACATAGCGACCAACTTTTAAAAGATTTGACTATTGCTTTATCCTAGTGTACTCCCCTAATTCCCTTCTACTTACAAGGAAACAAATAATAAGACCATTTCTCAATGTTTATCTAGATTAGCATTACGTAGATAAAAGAATATATTTTTTAAGAAAAATATGTAGAAGAACTAGAGATAGTTATGTGAATGGAACACATCATATTGTTGTATGTTTGTTTTTTTACTGGTTCAGCGTGTGTAATGCATTTTCTGTTGACTATTTTTATTACCCAGACATATAAATATTGAATTCTAACAAAACTATTGAAGCTTGTCAGCAAAACTATATTAGCAAAGTCAACAAACTATACTAACTGGTGTCCAGCGGAACTCTACTGGTAATCAGTACAAACTTTTCACAATTTAATTATTATTACTTTCTCTACACGTTCTTTGCACACAGTGTGTAGAGAAGGTATAGCATTCCACCCAAAAATTCGATTACGAGATTACACCTGAAATTAACGTTTTGGGTCATTCTGAGTCCAAAAAAAAAAAAAAACATTTTTGGAAAAAGGTCCGTGTGTGCGTGTGTATATGCGTGTGTGCGTGTGTATATGCGTGTGTGAGATATTTCTTGTTTTTGGTTTCAGCTTTTGAAAACTTATACTTTTCTCATACAGCAATTTGTTTCGCTTCTGCTTAAAGGAAGCAAGCAATAAGACTATTTCTGCTACTTTTTTTTCGATTATTATGAAATAAATAAAAGCATAAGCTTTTTAATAATAATTTGTTGCAGATATATAGAGAAAGTCATGTGAATGGATAGTATAAGATTTTTTATGCATTCATTGCAGAGTTGGCCTTTTGTTGCCATGGCTACTTGTTAACATTTGTCATTTATCAGATCCACCTTACAAGTGCTGTTTACAGGGACTTCATTCATAACACTCTCCCAGACTTATTAAGAATGTGCCTCTGCAAATAAGAAGTAACAAGTGGTTCATGCATGATGATCTAGTACAATGTAGTCTCATTGTTCGAGGAGCTCTGGCTGGTACCTAGCATGACAAATGGAAGGGTAGAGGAGGGCCAATTCCATGGCCTGCACGTTCTCCCGACCTCAATCCTTTGACTTTTTATGTTTCGGAGGCGCTTTAAACCATTGGTTTAAGTGCAGACACTCCGGATGAAGAAACTCTTAATCTAGTCTCATGGAAGCTTGCCAAATTATTCGATACCGACTTGGGAGTATTTGACATTCCGTGCTTCGACGAGTACATGCGTGTCTAGACGTAAGAGGAGAATATTTTAATCATTTTCTATAAGTGGTATTTGTGTGAAATACTTCATAACAAGCTGAAAAGGTCAGAAATATAATAATGTGTTTTGATTAATAGCATTTTGAGCCTCAATGAACTCAGAACATTTTTTTCTCTTTTTGAGGTAAGGAACCTGTCTCCAAGCTTTGTAATAGTTTTTTTGAATCATCCTGTAGAGTATCATTACATTCCAGTATACCTATTAATGGTATCGTGTAACACGCTTTCAGTCTTTCTCAACTTGAGCGTATTTCAAATGCTACGTTTACAACTGATGATGTACATCCAGTAGGGAAAATTCCAGTGAAAGCAACAAAACTAAATTATATTAGTAGATTACTCCCATACTTACCTAGCGGGCATAGAGAATTCAATCAAGAAATTACATTTTGACCCACAAGTGCAGTCATTGACCCCCACGAGAGCAAAGTGACTAAAGAAAGAAAACTAGATGGGTTGATTTTTATGTTTGCTATTTAATTACATACAGCTTGTTTTGAATGCCAATTGTTTTACTTTATCCCATGCTCATACCCTTTCACAATCCTAAATTGTAAATATAACCTCAAAGTAATAAATGAAATTTGCTATTTCCCCAAGAAAGTACAAAACAATTCTGATGTGTTCCATTCGCATGACTTTCTCTACATCTCTGCAACAAATTATTGTTAAAAATCTTATGCTTCTATTTATTTCAATCTAATCGAGAAAAAATTAGCGGAAATTGTCTTATTACTTGCTTCCTTGTAAGTAGAAGTGAAATAAGGGAGTACCATAGGTTAAAGTGATAGACAAAAGCTGGGAGCTATGTGGCTGAAGTTCCTTTGTTTGTATGGGCAGGAATTGACAAATTCCTGTATGAGAAAAACATAAGCTGAAACCAGTAACAAGGAATATCTCAAAAATGACCAACACCACGAAAAAAATGTATATGACATAAAGTGTGTGTTTTAATGTGCTCCACATTTTTTGTGTTGTAAGTTTTTGTTCATCTCTTACGGTTTAGCAATTATGCAAACTTCCGTAAAATTCATCCAGAATAAAGTAGTCTTCAGAGGAATTTCCAGATGGTTAAAGATATACATTTTATTTGCCAGTGAATATCTTTAATATAGAAATTTTAATCAAAATCGTTAGAGCCATTTTTGAGAAATGAAAATTTTCTAAAAATGTTCCATGTAAAGGGTAGTTGGAAGTGCGGGGATTTTCTTGAAAATCTTCGTGTCTCATCTTTGGAAGTTATCAAAACTAAATACCAAGTTTTGTTTTTAACGGACTTTTCGTTTTTTGAGCTTTGTTGCCCACAGCCACATACATACACACAGACAAACAGACAGATACATACACACATGGACATTTTTCTAAAAATGTTTTTTATTCAGGGGGTCTCACAACATGTATCTCCAGAGAAACTTAAAATTAAAACTTTAAGAATCTCTCAAGTCTATGCTTGGTCTTAAGGCTGAATAAAACAAGCTCTACTTATATTGAAATATGCCACAAGTAGTCGGTTTGCTTTAGCTTAGTACACAATTTGCATTGTTTCACTAGCTATCTGACAGGGAACGTTGATATAATTCTTAATTGTATCGGAAAATTCAGTGCCACCAATATTTGAATAGAAATTATCACCAGCAATTAAAAGATTGTGAAACTAGAGCGAAGCACCATGTTTGGTATAGGCTAGTGTGTGTGTGTGTGTGTGTGTGTGTGTGTGTGTGTGTGTGTGTGTGTGTGTGTGTGTGTAAGTAAACTGATTTTCCTGAACTTAGGTGTTAATAATTTCCACTGGTTTCACCAAAGCATGTTTAGTCCCATTTTCCAAAGATGCGGTACGAAGATTTTCAAGAAAATTCCCCCACCCCAAACTACCTTTTTGTGGATTTTTTTTGAAATCCCATTTTCCAAAGATGCGGTACGAAGATTTTCAAGAAAATTCCCCCACCCCAAACTACCTTTTTGTGGATTTTTTTTGAAATGTTTGTTGCTTTCAAAAAAAAAAAAAAAAAAACTCTGATGATTTCCATTAAGATGCTCTAATTTAAAATCTTTTCATTTTTTTTATAGTGTTTAACGCCCGCTTTAACTACTCATAGCACCGCAGGCGATGACACTGATATACATGAATGAAGATGGAGCTCCGGTGGAATGCGATGGCGGGGGAAACCGGAGAATCCGGAGAGAGCCCGCCCCAGCGCCGCTTTGTCCACCACAAATATCATATGCGGTCGCTTGGGATCGGACCCGGGCCGTCTAGGTGAGAGGCAAGTGGTCTAACCACTCGGCCACGGCGAGGCCGAAAATCTTTTCATTACAAATGAAATGTATATATTGAATTTTTTGCAAATAACCTCTGAAGAGCTCTTCATTCTGGATGACTTTTGTGTAACTGGTAAACTGTATGAGACAGACATAAGCTTACTACAGAAAACATTTATATCTCGTTAAAACACGCAATTTATATCATTCACATTTTTTGTACAGTTAAACATTTCTAGATAATTTCAGTTAGAGAGTTTTTTTTTTTTTATTGTTTCATTTATATAGCCCCATTTTACATCTAAGGTCATATCGGGGGCTTTGTACTTGAAAGAACTCGTTGCCTGCAGGTTTTTAAATCATTTTATTTTCTTCAAACACACTCACATCCACTTCCAGACTCTGTGGGAGATAGGGAATAATTATGGTTACAGAAGAATTCCCTGCCCCAGCCGGGAACCGAACCCGGGACCTCCGGGTGGGAAGTCAGCTCGCTGACCACTCTACCACGGAAGCGGTATATCTGTCTTTTGTTTATTCCTAGCGACCAGCTTTTAAAAGATATGATTATCGCTTTAGCCAGTGAATTCCCTTACTTCCCTCCTACTTACGAAGAAGCAAGTATTAAGACCAATTCTGGCAACGTTTATCTTGATTAGCATGTCATAAATAAAAGAAACGTTTTTGTCAGAAAATTTTGTGGAATAAATAGAGAAGGTCTGATTTTTTTAAGGAATGCTTATCTTGGATACAGGTGGTTGAAAGAATATAATGAAATCTCTACATCGAACTTTCGGATGGAATGCAACACTTTTCCATTTTCTATTCTTTAGTGGAGAAAGTGAAAATGAGGTTACGAAAACAAAACGTGTTAAACAAGGAAATAAAGACATAAAACTGGAACGAAGTTTTTTGAGCATTTTATGATCTATAAAATCTAAATGCTAACAAACTTTTAACTGCTTTAAACCTACTATCAAATCGGAATTTTATGAGCCTCTATTGTTTCTTTAGACTACAGGGATCTTGATTGTTTAAGATGTTTATATTTTAAGGACTATAAAACACGTTATATTGTAAACATTTGCTGCGGAACCTTGTGTGTGTTTACAGCTTTTCAAAAGCAAGATTATAAACGAATTTTAACGAGATGAATGAGTAATTCAAATGGAGAGCTCCGGTATCCCTAACAACTGCCATCAACTGGTTTATTGCTTAGCGCTCACTTTTCAGCGCCATTCATTATACGCGCTCATTTCGTAACAGAAACATTAACATTAAAAATCTGACGTGTTACACTCACATGACTTTCTCTAGCTGTTCTACAAACTTCATACATAATATTCTTCTTCTTTCTGCACCTTGCTAATCGCGGTACTCATTAGCACAATGTTTTTATTATTTAGTTCCGTATAAGTAGGAAGAAAATAAGGGAATACACTAGGCTAAACCAATAGTCAAATGTTTTAAAAGCATTCGTTATGCGATTGTCATCACAAATCGCTTCTTTTCTTGGCCAGGAGTAGAACAAAAGCACTCCCGTCTGAGAAAAGTACTTCTCAACTGAAACTAATAACAATCAATACCTCGAAAACGGTAAGCTCCACGAGAAAAATGTATATGGCATAACTTGTGTATTTTAACAAGACCTAAAATTTGTGTACATTAAGCTTCTATGTATCTCTTATGGTTTACTAGTTATGCCAAATTAAGCAAAATTCATCCAGAATAAACAGGTCTTCAGAAGCTATTCCCAGAAAATTCAAGATATACATTTTATTTGTTACGTAAATATCTTTAGTATATGATATTTTAATCAAAATCGTAAGAGCCATTTTTAAGAAAATCATAATTTTCGAAAAAGGTTCCATGTAAAGGGTAGTTTGGGGTGGGGGATTTTTCTCAAAATCTTCGTTTCGCATCCCTGGAAGATACTAAACTTAAATACCAAGTTTGGTATTTTAGCTATTTTTCGTTTTTGAGTTATCGTGTTCACAGGCACACGGACCTTTTTCTGAAAATGCTTTTTTTGGATACAGGGGGTCCTAAAACATGTATTTCCGGTGAAATCTCGGTAACGAATTTTTGGGGGAATACAACACTTCTCTATCCCTATGTACATTGTACATATGGGGCTAGAGAAAGTAAAACGTCTTGGGTTTAAAATTGGATGTATATAACGCGAGTGATTTCATTCATTAATACAGTAAAACCCCGCTGTGCTGAAAAGAAATTATATATACATCTTTTGAGACAGACGTTTTAAAATTAGTATACAATTATTTTATTTAGTTATTTATTAATTAATTGTTTTATTTAACAAGGTTCCCAGAGAAAGAGCTCTTAGGTGGGCTTTGGGTTAAACTTTCACAAAAAACTATTTTCCCAATATTTTTATTTGGTACATTTGCACGTGTTACAAGGATATTTTGTTTTCTGCCTAACTCAAAGCTAATTTCAGTCATTAAATACTTTAGCAGCACAATTCTGCTATATGCATTTTTACTTTCTCTACACGTACTATGTACATAGTGTATAGAGAGTAAATTCGATACCGAGATTTCACCAGAAATACATGTTTTCGGTCCCCCTGAACCCAAAGAAAAGCATTTTCAGAAAAAAGGTGCGTGTGTGCGTGTGTTTGGACAGCATAGCTCAAAAAAGAAAAGTCCGTTAAATATCAAACTTGATATTCAAGTTCAGTATCTTCCCAAGCATGCGACACGAAGATTTTCAAGAAAATCCCCCACCCCAACTGCCCAAACATGGAAAAATGTTCTGAAAGTGGCTCTAGGCATTTAGATTAACATATTGTATATTAAAGATATTTACCTGACAGTATCTTGAATTTTCTGGCAATTGCCTCTGAAGACATTTATTCTGGGCGAATTTGGTGAAATTTTGCATAACTGCTAAACCGTAAGAAACAGACAAAAACTTATTACACAAAAAATGTAGATCACGATAAAACACACAATTAATGTCATATACATTTTTTTCGTGGAGTTGGCCGTTTTAGAGATATTCCTTGTTAATGATTTCAGTTTTAAAATACTTGTCAACTCCTGGCCACACAAGAAACGGATTTCAATCCCATAGCAAACACATTATAAAATATTTGTTTGTCGGTTTAGTCTAGTGAATTCTCTTATTTCCGATCTACTTATAAAGGAACTTATAAAGTTTCTGTTAAATTAAATAGAAGAATAGGCATGTTACATAGAAGAAGAGAAAGTGATGTGAATGGAGCACATCAGATTTTTTAAACAGGCACCGGTTATGTGGTTATATGTGTGAGTTGTGTGTTATTGTTATTTATTATGCTAAAATAGTATTTTAAATAAAACTCAAATCACTGTTGAGAATACAATAATAGTTAAACAAAATCTGATGTGTTTCATTCACATGAATTTCTCTATATTTCTATAACCAATTGCCTACTTCAAGATAATTGAGATAAACATTAACAAAAACGGTCTTATTACTTAGTTCCTTTATAAGTAGAAAGGAAATAAAGGAATACACTAGGCTAAACCGACAGTCAAATGTTTTAAAATGTGGTTGCTATGGGATTGAAATCCGCTTCTTTGCGTGACCAGGGGGTGACAAGTTCCCGTATGGTAACATATTTTAAAACTGAAACCAATAACAACAAAACCAGTGGTAAACTCAAAAAAAAAAAAAAAAAAAAAATGTATATGCCATAAATTTGTGTTTTAAGAACTACATTTTATGTGTAGTAAGTTTTTTTTTAAATCTCCTACGGTTTATCAGTTTTGTAAAGTACAGAAAAACTCATCCTGAATAGAGAGGTCTTCAGTAGTTTTTCCCACAAAATTGAAATCTACATGTTATTTGTCAAATATTTAAATATAAGAAATTTTAATCAAAATCATTAGAGTCATTTTTGAGAAAACCAACATTTGTAAAATGTTTTCCATGTAAAGGGTAGTTGAGGGTGTGGGGATTTTATTGAAAATCTTGGAAGATAATAAACTTAAATATCAATTTTGGTATTTGATGGACTTTTCGTTTTTGAGCTAAGCTGCGCACAAACACACATACGGACCTGTTTCTAAAAATGATTGTGTGAGTTCCACCTACGAACTGAGTAAAAATCTTACTTGTTATACCCATTATCATATAACTTTCTCTACTGCATGAAGTAGATCTGCTGCGAGCCACCACCCCTCAGGAGGAACGGTTGGCGTGAGGAAGCCACAGGAGACCATAGTGCGCCCTAACAGGCTACAGAGATGCGCGGTAGTCAGTGATTCGCCGTACAGCTGCCAACACTACAGGTTCCGCGTCTCGTAAAACGTCCTCGGCCGAGTGAAGTAGCGACCATATTGCCGCCTCTACGCCGAGGAAAGCATTTCAATCTCTCCAGGTAGACTTAGTTCATGTGTTCTCCACACATTCTGATCGCTATATTACAAGCTCAAACCCAAATGTAAAATCATTATTGTCTGTGCATTGACTAAGACAGTGTTATAGAGTTGCATTGAATTTGAAGTTTTTAAATGAGTACAAAAATATTTTTGTTCTTGAACTGAGGTTCTTTCTGTATGGAGCAAAAGGTACTTTAACCTTGAATTGTATTTATTTATTACATTTTCTACACGTACTATGTACATAGTGTATAGAGAAGCTATTGTATTGCTCCCAAAAATGTGATATCGAGATTTCACCAGAATTTGAGACCACCTGAATCCCAAAAAAAAAAAAAAAGCATTTTTTAGAAAAAGTCCGTGTGTGTGTCTGTGGACAACATAGTTCAAAAAAAATAATAAAAGAACCGTTAAATACCAAACTTGGCATTTAAGTTTGATATCTTCCAAGGATACGACACAAGGATTTTCAAGAAAATCCGCCCAACCACCAATTATTCTTTGCGTGGAAACATTTTTTCAAAATTTTGATTTTCTCAAAAATGGCTCTAAACATTTTGATTAAAATATATAACGACATTTACATGACAAGCAAAATGCATATCTTAAGTTTTCTGGGAATAGCTTCTTAAGATCTCTTTATTCTGTATGAATTTTGTTTAACTGCTAAACCGTAAGAAACAGACAAAACTTTACCAACAAAACATGTAGAGTTCGTTAAAACACACAACATTTTTTCGTGGAATTGATCGTTTCTGAGATATTCCTTGTTAATGGTTTCAGCTATAAAACACTTATACTCTTCTCATAAGGGAATTTTTTTAACTCCTGTCCATACAAGCAAAGGCACTTCAATCACATGTCAACTAGGTTTTAAAACTTTTGACTATTTCCCTTCTAATTACAAGAAAACTAGTAAAATACCTTTGGTGCTAATTTTTTCTCAATTAGCATGAAAAAAATCCTATATGTTCCATTCACATGACTTTCTCTACATCTCTGCAATAAATTATTGTTAAAAAGCTTATGCTTCTATTTACTGCATGCTAATTGAGAAAAATTGACAGAAATAGTCTTATTACTTGTTTTCTTGTAAGTAGAAGCGTAATAAGGGAGTACCGTAGTTAAAGTGATAGTGAAAGGCTGGTTACTATGTGACTGAAGTTCCTTTGTTTGTATGGACAGGAGTCGACAAATTCCTATATGAGAATAGTATAGGTTTTTTAAAGCTGAAGCCGATTGTGTTTTGAAAATCTTTGTGTTGCATCCTTAGAAGATATCAAACTTACATACCAAGGTTGGTATTTAACGGTCTTTTCGTTTTTGAACTATGCTGTCCACAGACACACACTCACACACGAACCTTTTTCCAAAATTACTTTTTTGGATTCAGGGAAACCAAAAACATTCGGGCGAAATCTCGAATTTTTGTTTGGAATACAATACATTCTGTATACACTATGTAGATAGTACATTTAGAGAAAGTAAAATTGGATGAATAAACTTTTTAAAAAGAATTTATTGCAGAGATATTGAGAAAGCCATGTGAATCAGATTTTTCCCAGAATCCAAAGAGAACTGTTGCACAAGTGTGAATGCAAACAAATTGTAAACGCGTGGTTAAATGCTGTAAATAGCTAACAAGTGCCTCTCGATGTTGATGGTTGTCGGATGAATCAGTATGTAAGGTCAGTCTCAGGAAAACAACCACAAGCAACTGCAGCCCAGAGCAATAAATCAGCTGTTGGCTCTTGCTCGTATTAACAACACTAGTGCTTCAAAACTGGACTCCAGGTGGCAATACTAACCAACATTTTATCTTTTATAAACTTTTACTAAACTTGTATACAGTGTATACAGAAGGTATTGTATTCTACACAAATTCCACCGGAATCACACGTTTGAGGACCCCATGAATAAAATTAAACATGTTTAGTAAAAAGCCAGTGGGTTTTGTGTTTGTGTGTGTTTGTGCACTGCATAGCTCAAAAAGAAAAAGTTTCCTTAAATACCAAACTTTACTTCCAAGTGTGTTTTTGTGTCTGTTTGTGTGTTTGTGTGCTTGTGTGTTTCTGGACTGCATAGCTCAAAAAGAAAAAGTTTCCTTAAATACCTAACTTTACTTCCAAGTGTGTTTGCGTGTTTGTGTGTGTATGTGTTTGTGGACTGCATAGCTCAAAAAGAAAAAGTTTCCTTAAATACCAAACTTTACTTCCAAGTGTGTTTGTGTGTGTGTGTGTGTGTGTGTTTGTGGACTGTATAGTTTAAAAAGAAAAAAATTCCTTAGATACCAAACTTTACTTCCTAGTGTGTTTGTATGTGTTTGTGTGTGTGTTTGTGTTTGTGGACTGCATAATCCAAAAAGAAAAAGTTTCCTTAGATACCAAACTTTACTTCCTAGTGTGTTTGTATGTGTTTGTGTTTGTGGACTGCATAGTCCAAAAAGAAAAAGTTTCCTTAAATACCAAACTTTACTTCCTAGTGTGTTTGTATGTGTGTGTGTTTGTGGACTGCATAGTTCAAAAAAAAGTTTCCTTAAATACCAAACTTTACTTCCAAGATTGCGACACGAAAATTTTCAAGAAAACCACTCACCCTAAACTACCCTCTGCATAGGAATATTAGTATCAATTTTATTTTCTGAAAAATAGCCTTAACGCTTTTGATTAAAGTCCCGTATGTTAAATATATTTACATGGCAAATAAAATGAACACATTGACTTTTCTGGAAATAACTTCTGTTGACTTCTTCATTCGGGATGGACTTTGATAACTGGTAAACCGTAAAAGAAAGACGAAAACTTACTACACAAAGAAGGTGAAGTTATTATTATTATTATTATTATTATTATTATTATTATTAAAACACTCAAATTTGTCCTATACATTTTTTGCGGCATTAACTGTTTTAGAGATATCACTTTATTGGTTTCAACATTAAATGTTTTTTCTCAAACAGGACATCGTCTTTCGTTTCATCTCTCTTTGTTTTACTCCTAACTGTGCAAAGCGAATCAAATTTTAATCGTTTCACATAGCAATTATAAAAAAACTTGACTATTGCGTTGGCCTACTGTATTATCTTAGCTCCCTTCTCCATAAAAGGAGCTAATACAGATATTTCTGTTAATGTTTAAGTCTATTACCATGATATAGATAAATAATATATATTTTTACTTTCTCTACACGTGCTATGTACATAGCATATAGAAAAGGTATTGTAAAGCATCCATAAATTCGATACCGAGTTTTCAAAGGAAATGCATGTTTTGGGACCCCCTAAATCCAAAAAAAGAATTTTTAGAAAAATGTCCGTGAGTGTGTATGTGAGTGTGTCTGTGGGTAGCATAGTTCAAAACCAAAAGACCGTTAAATACCAAACTCGGTATATAAGTTTGATATCTTTCAAGGATGCGACACTAGGATATTCAAGAAAATTTCCCCACCCGAACTACACTTTACATGGAACATTTTTTGAAAATTTTGATTTTCTCAAAAATGGCTCTAAGGATTTTGATTATAATACCGATATATAAGACATTTTTATGAATAACGAAATGTGTCTTGGATTTTCTGGGAATAGCCCCTGCAGATCTCTTTATTCTGGTTGACTTTTGTGTAACAGGCAAACCATAAGAGATATACAAAAACTAATCACACAAAAGTGCAGATCACATTAATACACACAATTTATGCCATATAAATTATTTGTAGAGTTAAACGTTTTTGAGATATTCCGGATTATTGGTTTCAGTTTTAAAGTTTTCTTAAACGGGAAGACATATTACTTTCTCTACACGTATTATGTGCATAGTGTATAGAGAAGGTATTGTATTCCACCCAAAAATTCGATACAGAGATTTCACCGGAAATACACGTTTTGGGTCCCCCTGAATCCAAAAGAAGCATTTTTGGAAAAAGGTCTGTATGTGTGCGTGTGTGTGTCTGTGTGTCTGTGGACAGCATAGCTCAAAAACGAAAAGACCGTTAAATACCAAACTTGGTATTTAAGTTTGGTATCTTCCAAGGATGCGACACGAAGGTTTGCAAGAAAATCTCCCCATTTTCTTAAAAATGGCTCTAACATTTTGATTAAAATATCGTATATTAAAGATATTTACCCGACAAATAATATGCATATCTTGAATTTTCTGGGAATAGCCTCTGAAGACTACTTTATTCTGGAGGAATTTTGCATAACTGCTAAACCGTAAGAAATGGACAAAAACTTACCACACAAAAAATGTAGAGCACATTAAAACACACAATTTATGTTATATGATTTTTTTTCGAGCAACTGGTCGTGTTTGAGATATTCCTTGTTTTTGGTTTCAACTTTGAAGCACATACTTTTCTCATACAGGAATTTGTCAATTCGTGTCCATACAAACAAAGGAACTTCGGAACTTCACAAAGCGACCGGTTTTTAAATGACTTGACAATCGCTTTATTCTGAGCATTTTCTAATTTTCCTTCTACTTACTTACTTAGTTTTACTTATGTATTATGATTAGCATGATGTAGATAAAAGATTAATCTTTTAAATAAAATGTTCGTATGCCAAACGGCTAGAGGACGTCATGTGAATGGAGCACATCCGATTTTTACTTTCTCTACATTTACTGTGTACATAGTATATAAAGAAGGTATTGTAATGCACCCAAAAATTCGATACCGAATTTTCACCGGAAATACATGCTTTTAGACCACTTGAATCCAAAACAGCATTTTTAGAAAAATTTCCGCGCGTATGTATGTATGTGTGTGTGTGTGTGTGTGTGTGTGTATGGTGGTGTCTGTGGACAGCATAGCGCAACAACGAAAAGACCGTTAAATACCAAACTTGGTATTTAGGTTTGGTATCTAGCAAGGATGTGACACGATATTCAAGAAAATCACTACCCTTTATATGGAAAAAAATACGAACATTTTTATATTCTCAAAAATGGCTCTAACGATTTTGATTAAAATCTCTTGTAAATTTTAGATATTTACATGCCAAGTAAAATGTATATCTTGAATTTTTGGGAATAGCCTCTAAAGACCTCTAATCTGGATGATTTTTATTGAATTTTGCATAACTGATAAACCGTAAGAGATAGATAAAAACTTACAACACAAAAATGTAGAATCGGATAAAACACACAATTTATGTCATAAACATTTTTTTCGTGGAGTTGATCGTTTTTGAGATATATATTTTTATTGGTTTCAGCTTTGAAAAACTTATACTTTTCCCATGCAGGAATGTGTCCTGTCCATACAAACAAAGCCACATAGCAACCAGCTTTTACTATCACTTTAACTTATGCTACTCCCTTATTTCGCTTCTACTTACAAGGAAGCAAGTAATAAGGCTATTTCTCTATCAGCATGAAGTAAATAGAAGATTAAGCTTTTTAATTATTATTTGTTGCAGAGATGTGGAGAAAGTCATGTGAATGGAACATATAAATTTTGTTATATTATATTGTTGGTTAGGTTGTTGAATTTGAAAATTGCGGAGCGCTTGGAAAACATCCGTAAGTAATTTACAGACCTAGAAACCCGTGCCAACTTCTTGCGTTATGCTTAGTGCTGCCTTATGAATGATCTCCCTTGTACTTAAGCTCGTGAGGTATGCGCTAACGTCTCTTTGTGAATGTAGCCTAATGATCCTAATGAAGACACGAAAAGGAACAAATGAATACCAGCAAAGAAAACGCAACATTCGAAACTAACATAACACCAGAAAAACAGAACTAAACTTCTACAATAAAATGTCAATTCATCCCCGCAAATTTGGTTATTCTCATAATTCCAACTCACAAAGTCCAGGCAAATTAAGACGCGATGAGTCATCCCAAGCTCTTAGGAATAATCTAAAATCAAAATTACATCAAATTATCTCTGTATCATTGTTAAGTGCCAACTTTTAACTCCCCTGCTTCCTACATACTAAGGAGAGAAAATATTGCATCCACCCGAAAATCTGATACCGAGATTTCGCTGTAAATATACCTAGGGTATAGAGCTTCTGAATAATAAATAAATAATCTGTTGTGTTCCATTCACATTACTTTCTCTACATCTCTAACATAAATTATTGTTAAAAAACTTATTCTTCTATTTACTTAATGCTAATCAAGAAAAAAAAAATAACAGAAATAGTCTTATTACTAGCTTCTTTGTAAATAGAAGCAAAATAAGGAAGTAGCATAGGTTAAAGTGATAATCAAAAGCTGGTTACTATGTTACTAAAGTTCCATTGATTGTATGGAAAGAAGTTTTCAAATTCCTGTATGAGAAAAATATAGGTATTTTAAGCTGAAACCAATAACAAGGAATATTTAAAAAAAGATCAACTCCACGAAAAAAATGTATTTAACATAAATTGTGTGTTTTAACGCGCTCTACATTTTTTGTGTGGTAAGCTTTTGTGCATCTCTTACAGTTTAGCAGTTGCACAAAATTCCGTAAAATTCGTCCAGAATAAAGTAGTCTTCAGAGGCTATTCCCAGAAAATTCAAGATATACATAGGTTATTTTAATCAAAATCATTAGAGCCATTTGTTAGAAAATCAAAACTTTCGAAAAATTTCCATGTAAAGGTAGTCCGTGTTGCATCCCTGGAAGACACTGAACTTAAGTACCAAGTTTGGTATTTAACGGACTTTTCGTTTTTGATGCTGCCCACAGACACACACACACACTCACGCACACACACACATACACAGAGACAGACACACACACGGACATTTTTCTAAAAATCCCTTTTTTTTTTTGTATCCAGGAGAACCTAAAACATGTATTTCCGGTGAAATCTCGGTATCGACTTTTTGGGTGGAGTGCAAACCTTCTCTATGTTGTGGGATAGGTGGAGAAAGTTATGTGGATATTTTTACTTTCTCTACATGTACTATGTACGTAGTGTATAGAGAAGGTATTGTGTTCCATCCAAAAGTTCGATACCGAATGTTTAGAGATTAAATGTAATGGAGTATTATTTATGGAACTACTGTTGTTCTCAGCATCCCATTCTATATTGTATGTGAAAGACCATTTAATTTTGTTCAGAGGCCTCTTTCTCAGGCTTGAGGCACTTTTACGTGCCATAAATCTAAGACACGGCTTTACTTCCCTTCCGAAGGAAGCCATCCTAAAGACTTTTACGCCCGAAAAAGTCCATCGACCTCCGTCGGCAAATGTTTTGAGATCCCCTGAGTTCAAAAATGGAATTTTTGGAAAAAGGTGCGAGCGTGTGGGTGTGTGACTGCGAGTGTGACTGTGTATGTGTGAGTCCAAGGACAGCATAGCTCAAAAACGAAAACCCGTTAAATACCAAACTTGGTGTTGAAGTTTAGTGTATTCCAAGGCTGCGACATGAAAATTTTCAAGAAAACTTCCCGATTCCAAACCACCCTTTATTTGGACACATTTTCGGAAATTTAGTGTTTCTCAAAACTAGGTCTAACAATTTTGTTTAAAATGCCGTATATTAAAGATTTTTACATGCCAAATAAAACGTATATCTTGAATTTTTTGGGAATAGCCTCTGAAGACCTCTTTATTTTGGATGACTTTTGCATAACTGGTAAATCGTAAGAGCTAGACAAAACATTACTACACAAAAATATGTATATCTCGTTAAAACACAAACTATGTCATATAGTTTTTTTTTTTTTTTTTGTACCATTAACCCTTCCGAAAGTATTCATTGTTGTTAATTTCCGTTTTAAATTGCGTAACTTTACTAAAAATCTGATGTGTACCATTCACATCACTTTCTCTATATCCCTGCAACACATTATTCTTAAAAAGTTTATACTTCTATTTACTTCATGCTAATCAGTAAAACATTAGCAGAAATAACCATATTACTTGCTTCCTTGTAAGTAGAGGTGAAATAAGGGAGTACCATAGGTTACAATGATAATCAAAAGCAAGTTGCTATGTCACTGAAGTTCGTTTGTTTGTATGGACAGAGTTGACAAATTCCTGTATGAGAAATGAATGTTATTAATAGCAGAAATCAAAAATAAGGAATGTCTCAAAAACGACGAACTCCACGAAAAAAATGTATATAACATAAATTGTGTGTTTTAACGTGCTCTACATTTTTTGTGTAGTAAGTTTTTGTCCATCTCTTACGGTTTAGCAGTTATTCAAAATTGAGTAAAATTCATACAGAATAAACTACTCTTCAGAGGCTATTCCCAGAAAATTGAAGATATACATTTTATTTTTCAGGTAAATGTCTTTACTATACGAAATTTTAATCAAAATCGTTAGAGTCTTTTTTGAGAAAATCAAAATTTTCGAAAAAAGTTCCATGTAAAGGGTAGTTGGGGGTGGGGGGATTTTTCTCAAAATCTTCGTGTCGCATCCCTGGAAGATACTAAACTTAAATACCAAGTTTAGTATTTTACCTACTTTTCGTTTTTGAGTTATCGTGTTCACAGACACACGGAGACACACACACGGACCTTTTTCCAAAAATGCCTTTTTTAGATAAAGGGGACCGTAAAACATATATTTCCTGTGAAATCTCGGTATCGAATTTTTGGGTAGAGTGCAATACCTTCTCTATACACTATGTGCATAGTGGGTATAGAGAAACTAAAAAGGGAAGTATTTTTTCGTTTCATTTCTCTATTTTTTCACTACTGACCATGCAAGGCAAACCGAACTTCAATTGTTTAACCAAACAAGCATCTTTTAAAAGATCTGACTATTGCTTCAGCCTAGCGAATAGCCCTTCTGCTTAGAAGGAAGCAAACAAGCAATAAGAGAATTTCTGGTAATGTTTATCTCAATTAGTATGATATAGATAACAGGATCTCATTGAAGAAGAGCTTGTTACAGAACTGGTAGAGAAAGCCATGTAATTAGAGCACATGAACTTTGCAGTAAAATATAGTTCAGATTTCAGGTTGAAATTAATGGAAGTGTTCACTTCAACTCCTGACGATTTCAGAGCAAATCTCGATTCCGTGTCTCATAGAATTCCCGCGGAGGCAAAAGGTTCTCTGTTTGTGATGATGAAAAAATATTGCTAGAATTGCAGGAAGTGAGCTCTTCAGTTTTCAAAGTAGCACGACTTCTAGGAGGAACAAATGCCGCAGATCATCTAGAACGGAAATACTATACTAAATTTAACCGGTTTGCTCTGCAGTGTAATTAAAATACAAGGGTCATTCAGAAGGTGGTGGAGTGGTTAGGTCACTCGCCTCTCTCCTAGTTCAATCCCAAGCGATCGTATGCGAATTGTAGTGAACAAAGCTGTTCAGGGGTTCTCTGGTTCCCTCGCCATCACATTCCACCGGCGATCCATCTTTATTCCATGTATTATCAGTGTCATCGTCTGCGGTGCCACTAAGTAGTAAAGCGGGCGTTAAACACCACTAAAAAAAAATCAGAAGGTAACGAAGAGTTTGTCATAACTAAATAATAACAAAAGATAATAACACCAAAGCACCTTACATTATTACCGAGGTAGGTCTTGGGCGTTTCGTGTGAGACTGGAAGTCGTGGGATCAATAACCCTCTCTCACACGTATCTGTTTCCGGGTCACTAGGCTAGGCTGGGGAGATTTGTTGATTCCCCCTTCCTTTTCTGTCATTTCATCCACACGGTCTCTTTCAGGGTTATACGTGTCACAGTGGTGGTGACTGCGCTCCGGAAATACAGTCCTTGGCGGTGGGATGGCGTTTGAAGTCGTCTGTAGAACCAGGAGTTTGGTCAAAACTGGAGCGCGGGGTCCAGCGCTCTTCTCGTCAGGATGAAGAACTGCTTGGAAACTGTAAGGGACACACTATGGTGGCTCCCTCTTCATCCGTTTTCGGCCACCCGTTGTAATTACTCATATATCATCCTATCCTCCTAGGTTCTGACGTCAATAAGCGAATGGCTGCAGTGTACATACAATTCCCTCCGGAATCTCTCACCACATACACACATTTTCACACACATCACACACATATATACAAACATACACAGATACACACACATACATATATACATACATGCATACATGCATACATACATACATACATACATACATACATACATACATACATACATACATACATACACAGATACACACATCACACACACGCACATGCACACACATACACACATACCACATAAACACACATGCACATATATACACACATGCATACATACATACATACTTATACAAACATACACAGATACACACTTACACATACAAACATACACAGATACACACATACACACATCCACATGCACACACATACACACATACCCCATAAACACACATGCACATACATACATGCATTCAAACATACATGCATACATGCATACATACATACACACATACACACATACATACATACATACATACATACATACATACATACATACATACATACATACATACGTAGTAGCCTTCCGTGGTGTAATGGTTACCATGCTAACTTCATAAACCCAAGGTCGCGGGTGCAAACCCGGCGGAGAACGATGGATTTTTTCGGAAGGAAAGTAAAGCCGTTGGTCCCGTGTCGTACATTTATAGCACATAAAAGAATCTCAAGCCTGAGCAAAATTAAGCGGTATTTCACTCCCAATTTAGAAGGGACGCTGAGAACCACAGTAGTTAAAGAGCGTCCATAAATAACACGCCATTTCCTTTTCCATTACACACATACACATAGACACAAACATACATACACACATACGCACACACCACACATACACACAGCATAGATTAAAAAAATACATACAATACATCACACACACACACACACACACACACACACACACACACTGTTTCTCAACGTAATCTCCATTCTGTCAAGGCGTTTACTGTCGCGTGGTATTAAAAAATACATACAATATATCACACACACACATACACACACATCACACACATACACACACACGCCCTGTTTCTCAACGTAATCTCCATTCTGTAAAGGAGTTTATTGTCGTATGGTATCTGTTTTTCAAAGCCGATGTCGAACTTCTCTACCGCCAAAGAACTTATTTGTTTTTACTTTTTTTTTTAATGAATAAAATATGCAGACGCCTGCCTGGGTAGTGTGGTGGTAGCGTGTCTGCCTCGCACTCAAAAGGTCGTGCGTTCGAATCTCGCTTAGGGTGAGTTACCCGCGTAAGGTGTTTTTCGGGGTTTTCCCTTATCCTGAGAAGACGAATGTCGAGTGATTTTAAGTTCCCGAGATCATTTCACCAATTTCATTCATCGTACGATATGACCAACCAGGTTAAAGGACGTTAAACCAAAAAAAAAAAAAAAAAATGTGCAGACAGTGGAATTTTTATAGCGCAAATCTATGAAGTTAATGCAATGCACGAGTTGTCAGTAAGCAAATGGTGGATAATTTAGGAGTAATCAAAGAAGAACACTGTGCAAAAGTTCCCCAATCGTTATGGAAGACTTGAAAGGAAATTGAAAGCAACATGTATTTTCAATGAAATCTCTGTATCAATTTTTTGGGTGCAGTAGGATACTATACATTATGCACATAGTACGTGTAGAGAAAGCAAAAATCCGTCATTCGTCTAAACTAAATTTTGAAATTTTGACGGGAATTCCTGCTCTCGCAGCCTCCACGTCTGGACCAAAGCGAAGATACAGATGTTCAACCAAAACAGCGGGATGTAAACGAGTTACGCAATAACATGAAGAGGCATGCACCGGGTTCTGTAACAAGTTACCTTTGGAGGGGGGAGGAAGAGGAGGAGAGCACTTTCGCCTAATCTGCTTTCCCAAGGGAGGGGGGTACATGTAAGGTGTCTAAGTGACGGAAACTGACGAGGAAAGTGCACTTGTATATAAAGCAGGGATTATGTCAGACACGCATCACTTTCTGGCTGTTCTTCAGCTCCTGCACTGCCACAATGAGGTCAACAGTAAGTACATCATCATCAACTCCAAAAACAATTCTTAAATTTGGTTTTCATGTCATCTAGTTTGAGCAAGTATCAAAAGTACAGAAATACCACATTTAAAACAATCTGATGTGTTCCAAACACATGACTTTCTCTACATCTCTGCAACATTCTTAAAAACCTAATGCTTTTATTTACTTAATGCTAATCGAGAAAATATTAGCAGAATAGTTTATTACTTGCTTCCTTGTAAGTAAAACCGAAATAAGGGAGTACCATAGGTATTATATTAGTGATAGTCAAAAGCTGGTTGCTTTGTGACTGAAGTTCCTTTGTTTGTATGGACAGGAGTTGACCAATCCCCGTATGAGAAAAGTGTAAGTTTTTCAAAGCAGAAACCAAAATCAAGGAATATCTCAAAAACGACTAACTCCACGAAAATAATGTACATAACATAAATTGTGTGTTTTAATGCACTCTACATTTTTTTGTGGTAAGTTTTTGCCCATCTCCTACAGTTTAGCAGCTATATACAATTCCGTAAAATTATTCAGAATAAAGTAGCCTTCAGAGGCTATTCCCAGAAAATTCAAGATATAGGCTAATATCTTTAATATACAACATTTTAATCAAAATCGTTAGAGCCATTTTTGAGAAAATCAAAAGGGTAGTAAAGGGTAGTTTGGGGTGGGGGGATTTTCTTCAAAATCATCGTTTCGCATCCTTGGAAGATACCAAACTTAAATACCAAATTTGGTATTTAACGGCCTTTACGTCTTCCAGCTATGCTGCCCACAGACAGACACACACGGACGTTTTTCTAAAAATATTTTTTTTGGATTCAGGGGGGCCCAAAACATGTATTTCCGGTGAAATCTCGGTATCGAATTTTTGGGTGCAATATAATACACTATGTACTTAGTACGTGTGGAGAAAGTAAAAATCTGACGTGGTGCATTCACATGATTTCTCTACTGTTCTGCAAACAAACTATTTTTTTTACAAAAAATCACTCTTTTTATCTTCATCATGCTAATGCTGAAAAACATTACTATAAAGGTATTGTTGTTTGCTTCCTTTTAAGTGGAAGGGAACTAAGGATATATAAAACTGTGCGCTATGTGAAACAATAAAGTTCGGTTCTCTTTGCCTGTATGTTTTTTACGAGGTCTATATTATTGTAAGATTTTATCTATCTCTTACGCTTTACTGGTTATGTAAAATCATCCAAAATGAAGATGTCTTCAGAGGCTATTCCCAGAAAATACAATATATAAATGTTATATGTGATTTAAATATCTTTGGTACACGGTATTTTAATGAAATTCGTTAACCATTTTTGAGAAGAAAAAAAATTGAAATATTTTTATACAAAGGATAGTTTGGGGTGTGGGGATTTTCTTGAAAACCTTCGTGTCGCATCCTTAGAAGAGGCTTACTAAAATACCAAGTTTGGTATTTAGGCGACTTTTCGCTTACAGGTCATGCTGCTCAAAGAGACACGCGCGCGCGCACACACATACCACACGCATACTCATGGGTCTTTTCCTGTAAGTTTTGGATTTAGGGAGCCTCAAGTAAATACTTCCAGTGAAATCTGTTTATTTAATTTTTGGATGGACCATAATACTTCTTCTGCTTATATAGGTAAACAGTAGAGGAGGTAAAAAGAAAACAAATAATTGAAAAATATACGTACTTTAATATTCACGTTTCCACTACAATTGTTACGTAGTTAAGCGTTGTGCCATTTAATGACAATTTTCGATTAGTTTGTTGAAATTAGAATCTAAAAAATCTGATGTGTTCCATTTACATGACTTTCTCTACATCGCTGTAACAAATTATTGTTAAAATGCGTGTTCTTCTATCTAGTTTATGATAATCGAGATAAACGTTAGCAGAAATTGTCTTATTACTTGCTTCCTTGTAAGTAGAAGGGAAATAAGTGAATACACTAGACTAAAACGATAGTCAAATCTTTTAAAAGCCGGTTGCCATGTGATTGAAATCCGCTTCTATGCAGGGCCAGGAGTTTACAACTTTCCGTGTGGGAAGTATTTTAAATATGAAACAAATAACAGGGAACATCTCTGAAATGGTCAATTCCAGGAAAAAACCGTACATGACAAATTGCGTGATTTAACGTGTTCTATACTTTTTGTGTAGTAAGATTTTGTCTATCCCTTACAATTTACCAGTTACGCAAAATTCAACAAAATTCCCTCAGCATAAAGAGGTCTTTAGAGGCTATTCCCTGAAAATTCAAGATATGCATTTTATTTGTTACATAAATATCTTTGATATACGTTATTTTAATCAAATGTTTCCTTGTAAGGAGTAGTTTAGGGTGGGGGAATTTTTCTCAAAATCTTCGTGTTGCATCCTTGGATGACACTATACACCAAGTTTGCTATTTTAGTGACTTTTAGTTTTTGAGTTATCGTGTTCACTGAACCATGGACACACACACGGATCTTTTTCTAATCATATTTTTTTTATATACGGAAAACCCTAAAATGTGTATTTCCGGTGAAATCTCGGTATCGAATTTTTGGGTGGAGTGCAATATCTTCACTGTACACTATGTACACAGTACGTTTAGAGAAAGTAGAAAGATATATTTATGCACCCCATTTATTGGGGCTTTCTGCCATGTGTGTCATAATCGTTGCTTAGCAATAATGGCATAATACAGTCATGATAGATTCATTTCTAGTTGCCTCTTAAGCCAACTTTTTAAAGTCTTGTGTAATATTGGGCTTTTGTTTCCTTTTTATTTGAGTTGGCAATGGAAACGAAAACGATTTTTTTTTGCATCCAAGGTCAAATATTTGTCTGACCATTATACTTATTTACATGGCAAAACGTATAATAAACCAACGCTTGAAATTTCGTTAGTCGATATACCAACATGACGTACTATAAATTTGATGCTCATTTGGCTGTTATCATACTCTACTTACCGCTTTTTGTTCATCAAACCTCTCGTTCTTGGTTAAATCTATCAAAAGTATGGGAAAGCTGAAAATTTAAGTACAAAGGTAATACATTATTTTTAAAATATGCGTAATCATGGTAATGGTCATATTTATTAAATATTTGTAACAGCTTCCTTCAGTAATGACAGCGAATATCCTCCGTTTGTTTGAATTATTGCCACACTTGGTAAGCAAGCTTCTCTTTGCAACAATAACACCGTATTTAAGCTAAGAAGAACAACATTCCATTGAAATCAATACTTTTCGAAACTATTATTAATAATGTATAATACTAGGATGTTGGGTACCTCCTTTTTATGCCACTCCGGCCTCAATGTAAAAGATTATACATTTGTTATGTAAAATAACAATTTTGATTCATTTAGCTTAATTAAGAATGGGGTCAGTTTAGTTAAAAGTCCCTTGATAACGTTGGAATCTTTCATATTCGATTGCCATGGGCCCAAAACTTTCTGCCCGTTCTAACTCCATATTGTTTCAGTCTTTTAATTGTTTTTTACCGTTATTCGCTGGTATGTAAGTATAGTTTTTCTAAAACATTTTGATGGAATTTCTGAGTTATCATCCTTGTTTTGTAAGAAATTAAAGAGGTATGCAGGTCAAAATAAGTGATGCATTGAACGATAATATAAACAGAACTTTGATGAATGTAGCGTAGCATTTAGCTCGAAATTCCACTTATAGCAGCGACTTGTCATTAAGGATACCCACCATTGAAAAATGGACCAACATTAGCAACGTTGATAAAGAAAAATATTACTGCTATTAAACAATACTGTTTAAATCTGTCATATAGGTAATTACATGCCTAGCTTTCAATAAACTTATACTAAATACACCTGTGAAGAAAACGCTTCAAGAGATGGCCTCAAATAATCAATTACACGCAGAAAATAACATAGAGGTGTGTGTGTATATGTGTGTGAACTAAATGCTCTTTAACAGTATAAAGTTAGAAGCGGTGTTATAATTTTTAAATTTTGTTTTCTAGGGTATCTATTTTCAAATGATTCACACAATGTACTTTTAGGTATGAATGAATGAAATTGTATACCAATAACTTCTTATATGTAACAGGATGAAACTGATGAGATGCATTTTTGGTGTATGAAAAATGAATTTTAGAGATAGAATTAAAATCTCATATTTATTGCTTATTTTATCCCAGTTTAGAAGGTTAATTAAAACTACACCTCTAATATTTTTACTATAGAAAGGTTTAATCATAGAATATATTTTGAAAAATATAGTTGCATTAAAATAATTAACATCTTTATAAATCTGAAATATGTATTTTAAATTAATTCCTAATCTGGACATCCATTGCAGACACGTGCTCCACTAAACATGGTGTTGGTGTTGGTAATCTGGACGTGTTTCGACAACCTTCGTTATCATTATCTTTTGCAGATTCGCAGACGTGAAATTTTTGGCTGAAATGCAAAAGCTAATGAGAGCGAAGGTTGTCGAAACGCGTCCAGATTACCAACACCAACACCATGTCTAGTGGAGCACGTGTCTGCAATTTATGTCCAGATTTATACAAGAAGATAGCTTCACTGTATGTAATGGCTTTTTTAAAAAAATTAAATTTTAACCTAATTGCTATATTAAAATTTCTAATGAATGTAATTAAAATTATATATTTAACAATTGGGTGTCCTTACATGGTATCCTTAAATTCGCTACGAATTAAACAGCATACCTCCAACATGGGGCACATCAGAAATGTTCCTTTAGGCTGCCTTGGGAGCATCTACACCGAATACACTGCTGGTTTAGATCTCGATACCTTGCTCCTAAATGTGAATACGCTCTTTCAAACTTTAAACCGCTATAAATGTTATAATGTTTCACATAGGATAAAACAAAAGAGGTTACACACTAGACAAACAACGGGTAGAAAAAGTCACGTGAATATACAATATTAGACATTCTTTATTCTCCTCATAGATATGTCTAGCCATGTATTTACGGTGAAATCTCTGTATCGAATTTTTGGCTGAAATGCAATACCTTTTCTGTCCATGTACTCCGCACTAAGAAGAAAAAGTTTTTTTATTTTTTACAATTTGTGTTCAAATTTCACAGATGCGTCATCTTAAGCGAGTCCTTTGTAATGTAGGGGTAATTTACTAGTCTTAGGTTCCAGGGTCGGGGGTTCAAATCCTTAGCGTGGCTTCTTTCAGAAAGGAAGTAAAGCAGATGTACCGTGTGGTAGATTTACGGCACGTAAAAGAACCTCATACCTGATTAAGCGGTCTTTCTCGTACAATATAGAATGTGACGTAGAGAAACATAGCAGTTAAAGGGTGTCCATAAATAAACCTCAAGGTGGTTTTCCAACAGAATCCCGACTATTCTGAAACTAATTTCAGCCCCCAGAATTCATTTCACTACCTAGAAATCAGAGTTATAGCTGACATAATGTTTCTCTTACAGAAATATCTGGTAACGGCGTGTTTGTTTGTCCTCGCCGTGTGTGAGGAACAGAAGAAGGCTGAGGAGACCGAGAAGAAACAGGACAAACGAGGACTCCTGGGTCTAGGATATGGAGGTGGATATGGTGGCGGCCTGGAACATTCCATAGGCCTTAGCAGTGGTGGACTCGAGCTGGGTCACGGTGGCGGTTATGGAGGAGGCTACGGAGGCGGTTATGGAGGTGGTTACGGAGGTGGCTTAGGAGGTGGTTACGGAGGCGGTTACGGGGGCGGAATTGGTCTCGGAGGCGCCTCTATCCAGCACGGCCACGTCAAGGCCATCACCATCACCAAGGAGGTCGCAGTTCCTGTACCACAGCCGTACCCCGTCCACGTTGAGAGGAAGGTACCATACCCCGTCAAGGTTCCCGTCGCTGTCCCCGTAGAGAAACCCTACCCAGTACATGTACCCAAGCCCTACCCCGTGTACGTCGAGAAGAAGGTGCCATACCCAGTCGAGAGGCCTGTTCCCTACCCAGTTAAGGTTCCCGTCAAGGTCCCCGTGCCACATCCCGTCCCAGTTCACGTGCCCAAACCCATCCCTGTCCCAGTACCCAAGCCTGTGGCTGTTCCTGTACCCCATCCCGTCATTGTCAAGAAGCCAGTGCCCGTCATTGTGAGCAGCCATGGTGGTGGTTATGGAGGCGGTGATCTCGGCGGATACGGAGGTGGATTCGGAGGTGGATACGGAGGCGGATACGGAGGTGGACACGGAGGTGGATACGGAGGCAGTTACGGGTATTCCTCAGGAGGCCATGAAGGGTATTCCCTTGGCGGCGGACACGAGAGCTTCGGCAGCAGTTACGGCGGTTACCATCATTAAGACCATTTCGTTTCTCCCTCTGTTCCCTTCTTTGTTACCTGATGTGATATTTTGTACAACTTTTTGTATCATATTTTGCACAAATAAAACTATTCTTTATAAATAAATCAATTTTATTTTTCTCTGACAACCTACAAGTTAGAATGTAATATAGCAATAGCACATATATACACTAAATCATTTCCCGCCTTTGAATCTAATAATTGAACTCCATTTTATACACACACACACATACACACACACACACACACACACACAGAGGGTGCTAATGAACTACAGCAAAATAATTTGCGAGATTGTGCACATGACTGATATAAGTAATTTGAGATCGGCGATGCATGGTCCCGGATAAACATAACGCAACTACATAGCGTTAAACGTGTGGGTATCAGGTGCTGATAAGTCGGTGTTAAAGCAAAGCAGGTTGAAAACATGGCTTAGAATGTCTTTAAAACTGCTGCCCGAGTATAGAAATATCGATTTTGAGTATTTGACAGTGCGACACTGAGCATTCATTAACTACGTTCTTGTGTTATGTAGCCTACTCTGGAGGCGTTTTTTCAATTGCTCTGGTGGCTCAATGCGTAACGCAGGAACCTGCTATCCCAAAGGTAATGACTTCGATTGCTGTCATAGAGTAAATGTTTTTTATTATTATTTTTTTCATTCCAGACGAGGTGCCGCGATACCTGACGTACTAGCACTTCAGAAACTTAGAGCCATTACTTCGAAATTTCAATAAACAGGCCATAAGTCTCATATCTCAAATTACTTATTTAAGTAATCTACATATTCTGTGAAAATATTTCGGTATAGTTTATTAACACCTGTGTATATATGATGTGCTTTATTCGCATGACTTTCTCTAGCCGTTCCTCAAACAAACCTTTCTTAAAATTGGTTATTACCATGATAAACATTAGAAAAATTGAATAAGTTGAGTCAGACTGAAAAATGCAATGCCATGTTCGGGATTTGAAGGACGGATCTCCTGGTATGTAGCCGGTTGTTCTACCAATGAGCTACCATCACAATATGCCTGACACTGCATTACACTTCTCAACTGAGTCGCATGTTTCCCGATAAACTACAAGGTGATCTCAAATTATTTTGAGATGACAACCCCAATGGCGACTTACAATGTTGCAAGTAGAGGGTATTTGGGATGGTGCGATTATCTTGAAAATCTTCGTGTCGTATACTTGGATGATACTGAACTTCAATAGCAAGTTTGCTATCGAACCAACCGTCTTTTCGTTTTTGAGCTATGCGCTCAAAGACACACACAGATCATATTCTAAAACTGTTTTTTTTTTTTTATTCAGAGGGCCTAAAACAAGTATTTCCGGTGAAATCTCGGTACCGCGTTTTGGGTGGAGTACAATACCTTCTCTACCTCCTATGTACATTGTGCATACGTGCTAGAAAAAATAAAACTCTGATGTGTTCCATTCACATGAGTTTCTCTACCTCTCTACCTATTTTGATAGAAACAAATCTTACAAAAGCGTGTTTTAATATCAGCAAAAATATCATAATTTTAGCTCTGCGAATCAGCTATAGTCGGTTTAACGAAAACAGACTTCTTAACATTAAAATTATAGCTGATGCTTTTATTACTGAGCTTTATAAAATTTGTAAAATAAACACAAAAAATCTGATGTGTACCATTCACAAGAATTTCTCTACATCTCAGCAACAAATTATTCTTAAAAACCTTTACTTCTATTTCCTTCATGCTAATCAGAAAAAAAAAAAAAAAAAAAAATTAGCCGAAATAGTCTTATTACGTGCTTCCTTGTAAGTAGAAACGAAATAAGAGAGTACCATAGGTTAAAGTGATAGTCAAAAGGTGGTTGCTACGTCACTGAAGTTCCTTTGTTTGTATGGACAGCAGTTGACAAATTCCTGTATGAGAAAAACACAAGTTTTTTAAAGCAGAAATTAAAAACAAGGAATGTCTCAAAAACGATAAACTCAACGAAAAAAATGTATGAATATAAATTGTGTGTTTTAACGTGCTCTACATTTTTTGTGCGGTAAGTTTTTGTCCATCTCTTAGGGTTTAGCAGTTATTCAAAATTCAGTAAAATTCATCCAGAATAAAGTACTCTTCAGAGGATATTCCCAGAAAATTCAAGATATGCATTTTATTTGTCAGGTAAATATTTTTAATATACGAAATTTTAATCAAAATCGTTAGAGCCATTTTTGAGAAAATCAAAATTTTCCAAAAAAGTTCCATGTAAAGGATAGTTGGGGGTGGGGGATTTTTCTTCGTGTCGCATCCCTGGAAGATACTAAACTTAAATACCAAGTGTGGTATTTTACCAACTTTTCGTTTTTGAGTTATCGTGTTCACACGGACACGCACACACGGACCTTTTTCCGGAAATGCTTCTTTTAAATAAAGGGACCCTAAAATATATATTTCCGGTGAAATCTCGGTATCGAATTTTTGGGTGGAGTGCAATACCTTCTCTATACACTATGTACACAGTGCGTATAGAGAAAGTAAACAGTAAAGAGCATAAACCAAAAGAAGAAACACCTTTTCCTGCAACAATTATTAACATATGAATTAAATTTGAAATGAAATAGTCATACGAAATCTGTCCTGAAAGCACTCGTCAAAAACGAAAGCCACTGGAATTAATTCACAAAATATTTTGTTTAATAACGTTACCATAGAAAGATGTGTTTGTTTATTTATAAAATCACAGAGCTGTAAATAGATTTCCCCACGTCAAAACTTTTATGTGCTCCATTCACATGACATTCTCTACATCTCTGTTACAAATCATTGTTAGTAAGCTTATTCTTCTATTTCATGCTAATCCAGATAAACATTGGAAGAAATGGTTGCTTATAAGTAGAAGAGAAACAAGGGAATAGGCTAAACCGACAGTCAAATGTTTTAAAACGTGGTTGTTATGGGGTTGAAATCCGTCTCTCTGCGTGGACAGGAGTTGACAAATTCCGGTATGAGAAAAGTGCACCCAAAATTTCGATACCGAGATTTCACCGGAAATACATGTTTTGGGTTCCCCTGTATCCTAAAAAAACATTTTTGGAAAAAGGTCCTGTGTGTGCGTGTGTGTGTGCGTGTGTCTGTGGACAGCATAGGTCAAAATGAAAAGATTAAATGCCAAACTTGGTATTTAAGTTTGGTATCTCCCAGGGATGCGATACAAAGATTTCCAAGAAAATCTCCCCCTCCCAAAGCTACCCTTTATAAAGAACTTTTTTCGAAAATTTTGATTTTCTCAAAAATGGCTCAAACGAATTTCATTAAAATATCGTATATTAAATATATTTACATGACAAATGAAATGCATATCTAGATTTTTCTGGGAATAACCTCTGAAGACTACTTTATTCTGAATAAATTTTACGGAATTTTACATATCTGCTAAACCATAAGAGATGGACAAAAGCTTAAAACGCAAAAACTGTAGAGGAAGTTAAAACACACAATTTATGTTATAGACATTTTTTTCGTGGAGTTGATCGTTTTTAGATATGCGTTGTTTTTTGTTTCAGCTTTAAAAAACTTACTTTTTTGATACAGGAATTTGTCAACTACTGTCCATACAAACAAAGGAACTTCAGTCACTTTTGACTATCACTTTAACCAACGGTACTCCCTTATTTTGCTTCTACTTACAAGGAAGCAACTAATAAGGCTATTTCTGATAATTTTTCTCGATTAGCATGCATTAGTGCTATGTACATAGTGTATAGAGAAGGTATTGTAATGCACCCAAAAATTCGATACCGAGATTTCACCGGAAATAAATGTTTTGAGACCTCCTGAACCCAAAAAAAAAAAAAAAAGCATTTTTAGAAAAATGTCCGCGTGTGTGTGTGTCTGTCTGTCTCTGTGTGTCTGTGTGTGTGTATGTGTCTGTGGGCAGCATAGCTCAAAAACGAAAAGTCCGTTAAAAACCAAACTTGGTATTTACGTTTGGTATCTTCCAAGGATGCGACACGAAGATTTTCAAGGAAATCCCCCCATTCCCAACTACCCTTTAGCTTTTTAACAATAATTTGTTGCAGAGATGTAGAGAACAATATGAATGGAACATATCAGTTTTTTTGTGTATAAAATGTTCCATGCGGCGCTTTGTCACCACGAATCCCACGTGCGGTCGCCTGGGTGAGAGGTGAATGGATTAGGAGCTATTTTTCAGAAAATTGAAAATTTCGAACCATGCTCCACGTAAAATGTAGTTTTGGGAAGGGGACTTTCCTGAAAATCTCTGAGAACATATTAAAGTTTAGTATTTAACCGATTTTGCATTCTCTAGTTCGCAACTATAATGCACATATGGATAGCAAAGGTATTGTATTCCACCCAAAAATTTCATTTCGAGAGTTCACCGGCAATGCATGTTTTGAGACCTTTAAATGCAAAAAGAGCATTTTGGAAACATATCTAGGTGTGTATGTATGTGTGTGTGAGCAGCACAGCTCAAAAACGAAAAGTCGGTCAAATACCTTAGTATTTAAGTTCAGTATCTTCCAATGTTGCAACGCGAAGATCTTCAAGAATATCACTCCACCCCCAACTACCTTTACATAGAAACATTTTTCGAAAATTTGAGTTTCTCAACAATGGCCCTAGTAATTTTTTATTAAAATTCCATTTGTTTAAGTTATTTTTATGACAAACGAAATGTATATCTTGAATTTTTTGGGAATAGCCTCTGAAGACCACTTCAGTTGAATCATTTTTGTATAACTGGTAAAATATAAGAGATAGACAAAAACTTACTACACAAAGATGTAAATCTCATTAAAGCACAATTTGGGTCATTTATGCATTTTTTTAGAATTAACCGTTTTCGAGATATTCTTTGCTTTGGTTTCAATTTTAAGCTAATTCAACGTTTCTCAAAGGGGAGACATTTTTCTGTCGGTCTCTTTTTATATATTTCTTGCAAGTAAAGAGGACCAACCTTCAATTGTTTCACTTCCCGGCTGACTTTTAAAATGACTTTCACTTTAGTCTAGTGTATTCCCTTAGTACCTTTCTACTTACAAGAAAGCAAGTATTAAGACCAATGATGTCAATGTTTATCTTGATTTGCATAATGAAGATAAAGGAATAATCTTTTGTAATGGAAGTTTTTTGTGGAACACCTAGAGAATGCCATGTAAATGAAATAAATCAGTTATTTTAGTTATGCTGTCCACAGGTGGACACCCGGATAGTTTGGATTCCCCGGACATCAAAACTTATGTATCCCGTGAAATTTTGGCATAGAATGTTTGGTTAGAATGGAATAATCCTTCTACTAGTTTATATAAATGATTTTAAGAACCTTTATTTGTATACTAGAATAATGTTGGCTCTTTTGGTTAAGATACCAATGGTGGATTTGGTGTTGATATCCCAAATTTTAAATCAATTTTGCACTTTTTATTTTATCCTTCTATTTATAATAAGCAGTAGAGAAAGCAAGAAACGAATAGTGACCTACCAGTTGGAAATAATATAAAGATTTTAAAATTACATTTATAAGAAGAATATCTTAGAAATGCTCTAACGCCACAAAAAGTATATTTATAATGAACTTCGCGTTTTAACGATATAATATGGTAAACAGTAGATAAGAGCCCACTTGGGCAGTGTGGTGGTAGCGTGTCTGTTTTATATTTAAAAGGTCGTGAGTTCTAATCTCGCTTAGGGTGAGTTGCCCGGATAAGGTTCATTCCGGGGTTTTCCCGTATCCTGAGAAGACAAAAGTCGAGTAACTTTAAGCTTCATAAGACCCCAAGATCATTTGAGCATCATTTCACCAATTTTATTCATCGTCCGATATGACCAACCAGGTTAAAGGACGTTAAGCTACCGAAAAAAGAAGACATATTGAACATGTTACTACGCAGAAAATGTAGGTAGCTTAGTCGAGATAAGCATTTGCAGAAATAATGTTATTACATTTCCTTGAAGATACAATGGGAATAAGGAAATACGCTAGGCTAAAGTGATTGTCATCTCTTCTATAAGCTGATCACTCTGTGATTGCATCGAAATTCCGCCTTTCTTTAATTACAGGGATGAAAAAATGAAAACAATCAAACTTCTAATAAACAAAAGGGACAAATTCATTACATTATAGAAAATATACAAGCGTTAGAAGAGTTTAATAAATAATAAGGAATATTTTGGAAATGGTTAACTCCACAAAAAATTCACTTAGCAAAAACTGTTGCCTTAACGATGTATACATTTTTAGCAATAAGATTTTCGTCTAACGCATTTATTAGAAAGCCATTCAGAGGACTAGATGTGCTATTCCCAGATACTCTTCACTATCACGAATGGAACTTAAACATAGCTGACCCATATTTGAGAAAATCAAAACTTTCAAAAAGGGATGCTGTAACTGTCTTCATGTTGTAGCCTTGGAAGATTCTGAAATTAAATAGCAGGTGGGGTTTTGATTCTTTTTGCTTTCTCTAGCACTTATAAACAATATACGTAGTAGTTAGAGAAGCTGTTGTACTCCATCCAAAAATTCGATACCGAGATTTCACCAGAAGTACATGTTTTGAGACCTCTGAATCCAAAAAAACACTTTTAGAAAAAGTTTCCTCTGTGTGTATGGGAGGGGGGCGGGAGCATAACTCAAAAATGAAAAGTCTGTTGGTATTTAAGTTTAGTAACTTTCAAGGATGCGACACGCAGATTTTCAGAAAAAAAACCCACCCTCAACTACTCTTTACATGTAAAGATTTCAAAAAGTTTCATTTTCTTAAATATGTCTCTAACACTTTTGTTTAAAATACTGTGTATTAAAGATATTTACATGACAAATAGAATGCACATTTTAAATTTTCTGGGAATAGCCAATGAAGACCTCTTTTTCTTTTTATAGTGTCACTTATATAGTCCCCTTTAACATCTAAGGTCATATCGGGGGGCTTTGCATTAGAAACAGCTCGTGTGTAGGTTCTTTACGTTGGATTTAAATTATTTTATTTGCCTCACACACACACACACACACACATTCACCCTCACATACATACTTCCAGTCTCTGTGGGGGATAGGAAATAGTTATGGTTAAAGAAAAATTCACCGCCCCAGCCCGGAATCGAACCCGGGACCTCCATATGAGAAGTTACCTCGCTGTTTAATGACTTAATAACTGGTAAACAGGAAGAGTTGGACAGAAACTTACTACACAGAAATGCAGATTTATGCCATATACAGTTTTTTGCGGAGTAAACTATTTCCGTGATACTCCTTATTATTGGTTTCAGTTTTAAAATACTTTAATGTTTCTCAAAAGGGAATAAGTGACTCCTGTTTCTTTTATTTTACTCCTGGTCATCCAAAGAAAACAGAATTCCAATCACAATAGTAAGCAGCTTTTAGAATGTAGTATTATCAGTTTAGCCTTGTGTATTCCCTTATTTCCCTTCTGCTTACAAGGAAGAAAGTAATAAGACCATTTCTGCTGATGCTTATCTCGATTATCTTGAACTAGATAGAAGAATAAGCCTTTTAAGAAAATTTTGTTTATAGAACAGGTAGAGAAACTCATGTGAATGGAACACTCACATAATCACATAGTCATACAGACCTTTTCGAAAAATGCCTTTTCTGGTAAATCCTGAAACACTAAATGTTTGGTCGGAATACAACTTTTCCTCGACTTACTATATGTAATAACGAAAGTATGAATGGATAAGTGTATTTATTGGCATAACAATATCATACACTGAACTTCAACAATCGCACGGGTCCACAGACCGTACGTGCTTTTGTAATACACACTAAAAAAATATTAAAACAACAACTAAGAATTAAAAGAGTAAACATGAAAATAAAAAGACAAAGGTAATACACACAAAAAAAAAAGCAATATTAAAACAACAAGGAAGAATTAAAGAGTAAACACGAAAATAAAAGGACAAGAGATTCAAATACAGCAATTTAAACTTACAGCACAAAGAATACACCTTATTCAGAAGCATAAACGTACCCTCTTATAATAGATAAATATACTTAAAAGAAATATATACACAATATATAAGACCATAACAACACAATGACCTAAGTATGACATAAAATATATGTATGTAAAACATTGTAGTCACTTTTGTTTAGTTGTTCTTATCCCTCCCCTCTTCTCTATTGGCAGCCTTCACAGATCTCAGCTGTCTTGCCTTAAGTATAAATTTACCTAGCCCATTCACGTTTTCCGTACTGCCAGTAGCGTCCAACATGCACCTAGCTCTACATTCGCGGTGGTAAAGAATCGCGATAAATATTTTCCCGCCATTCCTCCGTACCCTTACATCTTGCCAAGATGTGGATCCAGACTCTTCCTCCTGGCGAATGGTAATACGATATTTATAATGGGTAGAGAACGTTGTGTGAGTGTCGCACATTAGATTTTTCTGATTCTTTGCCCGTGTGATTGGGACAAAGGAAGGTGAAAGCGCTTTATAAATGTTCGTAATTTGTGTAAACTAAGTGAATCCCTCATAACAGAAAGCTGAGTCACTTTTAGCTTCAAATGTGCACACTTTGGTATCTTATATCAAGATGGCATCATGGCGTGTTTGTCTTTAAGGTCAAACATCCGCATTAGAAAGCGAAATGCAAAGACTTTGAAGAAATAAGGAATTCAGCTCGCTAAGCCTTAACATTACAGGAAATGTGAAAATCTTTATGCCTGCCTAGCTTCACATCAAGGCTGCGAAGGACCTGCAGGAATCAAAGAAACATAATACTAGTTCAAATTTTTACTTTCTCTACACCTACTATGTACATAGTGTATAGAGAAGGTTATTCCACCCAATATTCGATACCGAAATTTCACTGGAAATACATGTTTTGGGTTCCCCTGGATCCAAAAAAAGCATTTTGAAAAAGGTCCGTGCAGCATGGTGCAGGCAAAATCGCGTACGCTATCACTCGCTTCCGCTGCTCCCTGATAACGCGCTCAAACTTGCCATTGCTGCAGCTATGCCGCCAGCACGCAGACGTTTTTATAACAGACGCAGAAATATTGACACAATAGCTCATGCGATTGACAACAATTCGATACCACTGTGGACAGTGCCCGATACTGGAACATTGTTGAGCTGGAAGCTTCATTTAGACTTTAGATCAACTACTCTTCAAGGTGCGTGTGTGTGTGTTTGTGTTTTTGTGTGTGCCTGTGTGTGTCTGTGTGTGTGCCTGTGGACAGCATAGCTCAAAAATGAAAAGACCGTTAAATGCCAAACTTTGGAATCTCTCAGGGATGCGATACGAATATTTCCAAGAAAATCCCCCCACCCCAAACTACCCATTACATAGAACTTTTTTCGAAAATTTCGATTTTCTCAAAAATGGCTCAAACAAATTTCATTAAAATATCGTATATTAAATATTTTTCATGACAAAAGAAATGTATATTCCAGAATTTTCTGGGAATAGCCTCTGAAGGCCACTTTATTCTGAATGAATTTTACGAAATTATGCATAACTGCTAAACCATAAGAGATGGACAAAAAATTAACACGCAAAAATGTAGAGCAAGTTAAAACACACAATTTATGTTACGTACATTTTTTTTTTTGTGGAGTTGATTGCTCTTAGATATCCCGTGTTTTTTGTTTCAGCTTTGAAAAACATACTTTTCTGACACAGGAATTTGCCAACTCCTGTCCATATAAACAAAGGAACTTCAGTCACAAGCAACCAGCTTTTGACTATCACTTTAAGTTTTTGTCCATCTCTTACTGTTTAGCAGTTATGCAAAATTCCGTAAAATTGATCCAGAATAAAATAGTCTTCAGAGGCTATTCCCAAAAAATTCAAGATATACATTTTATTTGTCAGGTAAATATCTTTAATATACGACATTTTAATCAAAATCGTTATAGCCATTTTTAAGAAAATCAACATTTCCGGAAAAAGTTCCATGTAAAGGGTACTTTGGAGTGGTGGGGATTTTTCTCAAAATCTTCGTATCGCATCCCTGTAAGATACTAAACTTAAATACCAAGTTTGGTATTTTACCGACTTTTCATTTTTGAGTTATCGTTTCAGAGTCACACGGACACACGACACGCACGCACGCACACACACACACACACACACACACACACATATGGATTTTTTTCTGAAAATTCTTTTGTTTTGGATTCAGGGAACCCTAAAACATATATTTCCGGTGAAATCTCGATATCGAATTTTTTGGTGGAGTGCAATATACCTTCTCTATACACTATGTATATAGTACGCATAGAGAAAGTAAAAAGTACATAAAAAAAAGAAAAGTAATTACTGGCAGGGTTAAGGGCCTTGTGGTGTATATAGTAGCGCAGGGCGGGTTTTCTCCGGGTTCTGCAGTTTCCCCTGCCATCGTATCCACCGGTGCTCCATATTTATTCCAGGATTCACCGGTGTCATCGCCTGCGGTGCCACAAGTAGTAAAACCTAGCGTTAAACTCTGCCAAAAAATCTGATGTGTTCCATTACATGACTTTATCTATATCTCTACAACAAATTATTGCTAAAAAGCTTATGCTTCTATTTACTTCATACTAATAGAGAAACAATCTGCAGAAATAGTCCTATTACTTGCTTCCTTGTAAGTAGAAGATAAATAAGGGAGTACCATAGGTTAAAGTGATAGTCAAAAGCTGGATGTTATGTGACCAAAGTTCCTTTGTTTGGGCAGGAGTTGTCAAACTCCTGTATGAGAAAAGTATGTGTTTCATAGCTGAAAACGAAAATAAGGAATGTCTCAAAAACGATCAACCCCACGATAAAATGCATTTAACATAAATTGTGTGTTTTAACGTGCTCTACATTTTTTGGGGTAAGTTTTTGTTTATCTGTTACGCTTTAGTAGTATGCAAAATTCCGTTAAATTCATCCAGTAACCCTCAGAGGCTATTCCCAGAAAATTCAAGGTATACATTTTATTTGTCAGGTAAATTTCTTAATATATGATATTTTAATCAAAAACGTTAGAGCCATTTTTGAGAAAATCAAAATTTTCGAAAAAAGTTCCATGTAAAGGGTAGTTAGGGTGGGGGATTTTTCTTGAAAATCCTTGTGTCGCATCCTTGGAAGATACCAAACTTAAATATCAAGTTTGGTATTAAAGGGTCTTTTCGTTTTAGAGCTATGCTGACCACAGACACACACAGACACACACACGCACACTCACATGGATGTTTTTCCAAAAATGCTTCTTTTTGGATTTAGGGGGACCCAAAACATGTATTTCCGGTGAAATCTCGGTGTCGAATTTTTGGGTGGAATGCAATACTTTCTCTACACACTATGCACATAGTACGTGTAGAGAAAGTAAACATTTGATGTGTTTTATTCCAATACTTTCTTTACATCTGTGCAACAAATTATTGCTAAAAGGCTTATGCTTCTATTTACTTCATGCTAATCGAGAAAAAAATTGCAGAAATAGTCTTATTACTTGCTTCCTTGTAAGTAGAAGCGAAATAAGGGAGTACCATAGGTTAAAGTGATGGTCAAAAGCTGGATGCTATGTGACTGAAGCTCCTTGTTTGTATGGACAGGAGTTGTCAAACTCCTGTATGAGAAAGGTATTAGTATTTCATAGCTGAAACCGAAAACAAGGAATATCTCAAAAACGATCACCTCCACGAAAAATATGTACATAACATAAATTGTGTGTTTTAACCTGCTCTACATTTTAGTGTGGTAAGTTTTTGTTTATCTCTTACGGTGTAGCAGTTATGCAATATTCCGTAAAATTCATCCAGAGGCAATTCCCAGAATATTTAAGATATACACATTATTTGTCAGGTAAATATCTTTAATATACGATATTTGAATCAAAATCGTTACAGCCATTTTTGAGAAAATCAAAATGTTTGAAAAAAAAAGTTCCATGTAAAGGGTAGGTTGAGGTGGGGGATTTTCTTGAAAATCTTCGTGTCGCATCCTTGCAAGATACCAAACTTAAATACCAAGTCTGGTATTTAACGGTCTTTTCGTTTTTGAGCTATGCTGTCCACAGACACACACACACACACACACACACACACACACACACACACGCGCGCACGCACACTCGCTCACGGACCTTTTACCAGAAATGCTTTTTTTGGTTTTAGGGGGACCCAAAACATGTATTTCCGGTGAAATCTCGGTATGGAATTTTTGGGTGCATTACAATACTTTATACACTATGCACATAGTACGTTTAGAGAAAGTATAAATAGGTGTAGTGGACACAGTCTTATGTTTTAATGATGGAACCAGAAGCAGAGTGAATGTCCTAGAAAAATTAGGCATCCATCTTGGTTTCAACACTTCTGCAGTTCACGACAGTGAGCTCACGAAGCAGAAATGTCAGTCAAAGAGATGACAAGGGAAGCGAGAACCATCAGGAGAAGAGAGGAAAAGAAGGGAGAGGGCCGAGAAACTCAGAATGAGCAAGGATATGCACCTGGAGTGTTCTTAACCACGAAATTAATGAGTTACAATTCTTAGTAATTTTGTTTTCCTTTTTTCCGAAAATTTGAAATTTTCATATTTAGGTATAATTTTCTCAAAAACCAATAAGGCTACAGTTATGAAACTTTGTACACCTTTAAATTATCCTGTTAGTATATCTGGTAGCACTTTAATTAAATTATCTCCTAAAACTTAAGTTTCAGAAATGTAACACTGGTTAAATTTAATTAAATATTTGAGTAAATATTTTCATTGTGATAAATTACGTACTAGGTACATAGTGTATAGAGAAAGTTTTGTAATGCACCCAAAAATTCGATATCGAGATTTCACAGGAAATACATGTTTTGGTTCCTCTGAAGGGGAAAAAAAAAAAAAAAAAACTCTGGGAGAAAATCTTTGTGTAGGCGTGTAAAAAGTCGAAAAAATGTGAATAAAATACTACACATTAAAGCTATATCTATAACAAAAAAAGATATATGTAGAATTTGCTAAAGACCTGTTTATTTAGGATGAATTTTAGTTAATTTGTAATAACTAGTTAACCGTAAGAGATAGAAAAAACCGTACAAAAACCGTAGATCTTGTCAAAATACACAAGTTATGTCATATACATTTTTTCATGGAGCTTAATGTTTTCGAGGTATTCCTTGTTATTGGTTTCCATTGTGAAGTACTTATCCCTTTCTCAGACGGAAGTATCCGTTTTCTTTTGTGCTACTCCTGGCGAAGTAAAGAACCTATTTGTAATGACCATTGCATTACGACAGCTTTTAAAACATTTGACTGTCACTTTAGCCTAGTGCATTCCCTTAGTTTCATTCTACTTATGAGGAACTAAGTAATAACATTCTGCTAATGTTTATCTGAATTAGAATGGGGTTGAAAGAAGAATTATCTTTCGTAAGAAGTTTTTAGAGTAGCTAGAGAAAGTCATGTAAGTGTAGGATATCAGATTTTTATTCTAAGAATAGAAATTAGAAGATTCAGGCCCATTCAATTTCTTAACTTTGTTTTCGTCGAAGTCACTCGCGAAAATACCATTTTAACTGTAGCGTTAATTATGTGTAGTCTGAAAGCGTTAAACGCAAATAAAGAAAGTTATTTTAAAACATAATCTCCAGCTGAGCTTTTAAGCATAATGGCTATACACAAGAAATTCAAACCATCATCCTTTTATTGAAAATAGTTATCCAGTCGAAAGTCAGAAGCATCCGCCACTGATGTTCAAGTTCTGCAATAATAGAGTTATGTGTGTCTGTGTCTGTATGAGTCTGTGTGTGTCTGTCTATGTGTGTGACTGTGTCTACCTGACTGTCTGAATCTGTGTCTGTGTGTGTGTGTGACTCTACCTGACTGTGTGAGTCTGTGTGTGTCTGTCTATGTGTGTGATTGTCTATCTGACTGTCTGAATCTGTGTCTGTGTGTGTGTGTGACTCTACCTGACTGTGTGAGTCTGTGTGTATGTGTGTGTGACTGTGTCTATCTAACTGTGAGGATCTGTGTGGATGTGTGTGTCTGTCTGTGCGTCTGTGTGTGCGTCTGAATCTGTGTAAATCTGTGTGTCTGTGTGGTGATGGTGTCTACCTGACTGTGTGAGTCTGTGTGTCTGTATGGTGACTGTGTCTACCTGACTGTGTGAGTTTGTGTGTCTGTTTGTGTGACTGTATCTGCCTGACTGTGTGAGTCTGTAGGTCTGTGTGCCTGTGTGGTGACTGTGTCTACCTGACTGTGTGAGTCTGTGTGTCTGTGTGTGACTGTGTCTAACTGGCTGTGTGAGTCTGTGTGTCTGTATGGTGACTGTGGCTACCAGACTGTGTGAGTCTGTGTGTCTGTTTGTGTTACTGTAACTGCCTGACTGTGTGAGTCTGTGTGACTGTGTGTGACTGGGTCTACCTGACTGTGTGAGTATGTGCGTCTGGGTGGTGACTGTGTCTACCTGACTGTGTGAGTCTGTGTGTGACTGTGTCTACCTGGCTGTGTGAGTCTGTGTGTCTGTGTATGACTGTGTCTACCTGACTGAGTGAGTCTGTGTGTCTGTGTGTGACTCTGTCTACCTGACTGTGTGAGTCTGTGCGACTGTGAGTGACTGTGTCTACCTGGCTGTGTGAGTCTGTGTGTCTTTGTGTGTGACTGTGTCTACCTGACTGTGTGAGTCTGTGTGCCTGTGTGTGACTGAGTATACCTGACTGTGTGGGTCTGTGTGTTTGTGTAATGACTGTGTCTACCTGACTGTGTGAGTTTGTGTGTCTGTGTGTGACTGTGTCTACCAGGCTGTGTGAGTCTGTGCGTCTGTGTGACTGTGTCTACCTGGCTGTGTGAGTCTGTGTCTACCAGGCTGTGTGAGTCTGTGTGTCTGTGTGTGACTGTGTCTACCAGGCTGTGTGAGTCTGTGTGTCTGTGTGTGACTGTGTCTACCTGACTGTGTGAGTCCGTGTGTCTGTGTGTAACTGTGTCTACCTGACTGTGTGAGTCTGTGTGTCTGTGTGTGACTATGTCTACCTGAATTTGTGAGTCTGTGTGTCTGTATGGTGACGTGTCTACCTGACTGTGTGAGTCTGTAGGTCCGTGTGTGACTGTGTCTACTTGGCTGTGTGAGTCTGTGTATCTATGTGTGAATGTGTCTACCTGACTGTGTGAGTCTGTAGGTCCGTGTGTGACTGTGTCTACTTGGCTGTGTGAGTCTGTGTATCTATGTGTGAATGTGTCTACCTGACTGTGTGAGTCTGTAGGTCTGTGTGTGACTGTGACTACTTGGCTGTGTGAGTCTGTGTGTCTGTGTGCGACTGTGTCTATCTGACTGTATGAGTCTGTGTGTGACTGTGTCTACCTGACTGTGTGAGTCTGTAGATCTGTGTGTGACTGTGTATACCTGGCTGTATGTGTCTGTGTGTCTGTTTGTGTGACTGTGTCTACCTGACTGTGTGAGTCTGTGTGTCTGTTTGGTGACTGTGTCTACCTGACTATGTGAGTCTGTGTGTCTGTGTGTGACTGTGTCTACCTGACTGTGTGAGTCTGTGTGTCTGTGTGTGACTGTGTCTACCTGACTATGTGAGTCTGTGTGTCTGTGTGTGACTGTGTCTACCTGACTATGTGAGTCTGTGTGTCTGTGTGTGACTGTGTCTACCTGACTGTGTGAGTCTGTGTGTCTGTGTGACTGTGTCTACCTGACTGTGAGTCTGTGCGTCTGTGTGTGACGGTGTCTACCTGACTGTGTGAGTCTGTGGGTCTGTGTGGTGACTGTGTCTACCTGACTGTGTGAGTCTGTGTATCTGTGTGTGACTGTGTCTACCTGACTGTGTCAGTCTGTGTGTCTGTGTGGTGACTGTGTCTACCTGACTGTGTGAGTCTATGTATCTGTGTGTGACTGTGTGTACCTGACTGTGTGAGACTGTGTGTGACTGTGTCTACCTGGGTGTGAGTCTGTGTGTCTGTGTGTGACTGTGTCTACCTGGCTGTGTGAGTCTGTGTGTCTGTGTGTGACTCTGTCTACCTGACTGTGTGAGTCTGTGCGTCTGTTTGACTGTGTCTACCTGGCTGTGTGAGTCTGTATGTCGGTGTGGTGACTGTGTCTACCTGACTGTGTGAGTCTGTGTGTCTGTGTGACTGTGTCTACCTGACTGTGTGAGTCTGTGCGTCTGTGTGTGACTGTGTCTACCTGACTGTGTGAGTCTATGTATCTGTGTGTGACTGTGTGTACCTGACTGTGTGAGACTGTGTGTGACTGTGTCTACCTGGGTGTGAGTCTGTGTGTCTGTGTGTGACTGTGTCTACCTGACTGTGTGAGTCTGTGCGTCTGTGTGTGACTGTGTCTACCTGACTGTGTGAGTCTGTGTGTCTGTGTGTGACTGTGTCTACCTGACTGAGTTTGTGTGTTTTTGTGTGTGACTGTGTCTACCTGACTGTGTGAGTCTGTGTGGCTGTGTGTGACTGTGTCTACCTGACTGTGTGAGTCTGTGTCTTTGTGTGTGACTGTGTCTACCTGACTGTGTGAGTCTGTGTGCCTGTGTGTGACTGGGTCTACCTTACTGTGTGGGTCTGTGTGTCTGTTTTTGTGACTGTGTCTACCTGACTATGTGGGTCTGTGTGTTTGTGTGGTGACTGTGTCTACTTGACTGTGTGAGTTTGTGTATCTGTGTATGACTGTGACTTCCTGGCTGTGTGAGTCTGTGTGTCTGATGGTGTGACTGTGTCTACTCGAATGTGTGGGTCTGTGTGTTTGTGTGGTGACTGTGTCTACCTGTCTGTGTGAGTGTGTGTCTGTTTGTGTGACTGTGTCTACCTGACTGTGTGAGTCAGTGTGTCTTTGTGTGTGATTGTGTCTACCTGACTGTGTGAGTCTGTGTGCCTGAGTGTGACTGTGTCTACCTGACTGTGTGAGTCTGTGTGCCTGTGTGTGACTGGGTCTACCTTACTGTGTGGGTCTGTGTGTCTGTTTTTGTGACTGTGTCTACCTGACTATGTGGGTCTGTGTGTTTGTGTGGTGACTGTGTCTACTTGACTGTGTGAGTTTGTGTATCTGTGTATGACTGTGACTTCCTGGCTGTGTGAGTCTGTGTGTCTGATGGTGTGACTGTGTCTACTCGAATGTGTGGGTCTGTGTGTTTGTGTGGTGACTGTGTCTACCTGTCTGTGTGAGTGTGTGTCTGTTTGTGTGACTGTGTCTACCTGACTGTGTGAGTCAGTGTGTCTTTGTGTGTGATTGTGTCTACCTGACTGTGTGAGTCTGTGTGCCTGAGTGTGACTGTGTCTACCTGACTGTGTGAGTCTGTGTGTCTGTGTGTGACTGGGTCTACCTGACTGTGTTGGTCTGTGTGTCTGTTTTTGTGACTGTGTCTACCTGACTGTGTGGGTCTGTGTGTTTGTGTGGTGACTGTGTCTACCTGACTGTGTGGGTCTGTGTCTTTGTGTGTGACTGTGTCTACCTGACTGTGTGGGTCTGTGTCTTTGTGTGTGACTGTGTCTACCTGACTGTGTGGGTCTGTGTCTTTGTGTGTGACTGTGTCTACCTGACTGTGTGGGTCTGTGTCTTTGTGTGTGACTGTGTCTACCTGACTGTGTGGGTCTGTGTCTTTGTGTGTGACTGTGTCTACCTGACTGTGTGAGTCTGTGTGCCTGTGTGTGACTGGGTCTACCTGACTGTGTTGGTCTGTGTGTCTGTTTTTGTGACTGTGTCTACCTGACTGTGTGGGTCTGTGTGTTTGTGTGGTGACTGTCTACTTGACTATGTGAGTCTGTGTATGTGTGTATGACTGTGTCTGCCTGGCTGTGTGAGTCTGTGTGTCTGATGGTGTGACTGTGTCTACTCGAATGTGTGGGTCTTTGTGTTTGTGTGGTGACTATGTCTACCTGTCTGTGTGAGTCTGTGTGTCTGTTTGTGTGACTGTGTCTACCTGACTGTGTGAGTCTGTGTGTCTGTGTGTGACTGTGTCTACCTGACTGTGTGAGTCTGTGTGTCTGTGTGTGACTGTCTACCTGACTGTGAGTCTGTGTGTGACTGTGTCTACCTGACTGTGTGAGTCTGTGTGTGACTGTGTCTACCTGACTGTGTGAGTCTGTGTGTGACTGTGTCTACCTGACTGTGTGAGTCTGTGTGTGACTGTGTCTACCTGACTGTGTGAGTCTGTGTGTGACTGTGTCTACCTGACTGTGTGAGTCTGTGTGTCTGTGTGTGACTGTGTCTACCTGACTGTGTGAGTCTGTGTGTCTGTGTGTGACTGTGTCTACCTGACTGTGTGAGTCTGTGTGTCTGTGTGTGACTGTGTCTACCTGACTGTGAGTCTGTGTGTCTGGGTGTGTACCTGACTGTGTGAGTCTGTTTGTCTGTGTGTTACTGTGTCTGTTTAGTTCTGAGAGTCTGTGTCTGTCTGAGTCTGTGTGTGTGCGATTGTTTGTGTGTCTATCTGATTGCGTGAGTCTGAGAGTGTTTGTGACTGTGTCTACCTGTCTGTGTGCGTGTATCTGTGGACAGCATAGCTCAAAAGCGAAATTCACCAAGTTCAGTCTTGAATGTGACCTGTGGCAGGTATATACAATGTACCACTGCGACTCTGTCCTCTACCGCTAACTGCCCCAAATTTCTTTGTAGTGCAGTACAGTATCTCTGGTGACGTAGACTTGGATACACCTGATGTGGAATATTCTTTTGTACGAATAATTTGTTTGCAGGACAGGTGAGGGAAACATATCAATATGTCTACTTTCTCTAGCCCGTGTGTACAATGTACACAGTGTATAGAGAAGGTATTGTGTTGTACCGAAAAATTCGATACCGAGTTTTCATTGAAAATATATGTTTTGTGACCTCCTGAATAAAAACATATAATTTTTAGAAAAATGTCGATGTGTGTGTGTGTGTTTGTGTGTATATGTGTGTGTCTGGGGCAACAGAGCTCAAAAACAAAAACATCGTTAAAAATAATCTTGGTATTTAATTTTTTTTATCTTCCAAGGATGCGAAACAAAGATTTTCCATTTACTCATTACTTGGGAAAAATTTCTAAAGCGTTGATCGTCTAAAAAATGGCTCTAACGATTTTGATTAAAATCTCTTATATTTAAGATATTTACATGACAAATAAAATGTATACCTTGAATTTTCTGGGAATAGCCTCTGAAGACATGTTTGTTCTAAATGAATTTTGCCGGATTTTTCTTAACTGCTGAACGTAAGAGCGAAAAAACCTTACTGCACAAAAAATGTAGATCTCGACAAAACATACAATTTATGATATTTACATTTTTGTCCTGGAGGTAACCGTTTTCGATATATTCCTTGTTATTGGTTTCAATTATTATAAAGTACTTATATTTTTCTGAGACAAGAAGCGTCCGTGTTTCTTTTGTTCTACTACTGGCCAAGCAAAGAAGCGATTTTTAATGACAATCCCATAACGACAGATTTTAAAGCATTTGACTATCACTTTAGCACAGCGCGTTCCTTTAGTTCTCTTCTGCTTATAGGGAACTAAGTAACAAGAACATTCCGTTAATGTTTATCTCCATTAGTATTGGGCAGAAAGAAAAACAATCTTTTGTAAGAAGTTTGATTGTAGAGCAGCTAGAGAAAGTCATGTGAGTGTAACATTTGTTTATTTTATCTAAGGTAAGTACTATGTACATAGTGTTCAGAGAAGGTATTGCATTCCGCCCAAAAATTCCATACCGAGATTTCACCGGAAATCATGTTTTGGGTCCCCCTGATTAACAAAAAAACAATTTTACAAAAAGGTCCGTGTATGTGCGTGTGTGTATATCTGTATGTGTGTCTGTGAACAGCATAGCTCAAAAACGAAAACACCGTTAAAATACCAAACTTGGTATTTAAGTTTGGTATCTTCCAAGGGTGCAACACGAAGATTTTCAAGAAAATCCCCCCACCCTACTACCCTTTACATGGAACTTTTTTCGAAAATTTTGATTTTCTCAAAAATGGCCCTAACGATTTTGATTAAAATGACAAATATTAAAGATAAATAAAATGTATATCTTGAATTTCTGGGAATAGCTTCTAAAGACCTGTTTATTCTGAATGAATTTTATTTAATTTGGCCTAACTAGTAAACCGTAAGAGATAGACAAAAACTTACTGTACAAATCTGATGTGTTACACTCACATGACTTTCTCTAGCTGTTCTACAAACTTCATGCATAAGATTATTCTTCTTTCTGCACCTTGCTAATCGTGGTACTCATTAGCACAATGTTCTTATTATTTAGTTCCGTATAAGTAGGAAGAAAATAAGGGAATACACAAAGCTAAACCGCTAGTCAAATGTTTTAAAAGCTGTTGTTATGCGATTGTCTTTACAAATCGCTTCTTTTCTTGGCCAGGAGTAGAACAAAAGAAAAGCGGACACTCCCGTCTGAGAAAAGAATAAGTACTTCACAACTGCAACTAATAACAATGAATACCTCAAAAACGGTAAGCTCCACGAGAAAAATTTATATGACATAATTTGTGTATTTTAATAAGACCTACATTTCTTGTATAGTAAGTTTTTGCCTATCTCTTATGGTTTACTAGTTATGCCAAATTAAGCAAAATTCATTCGCAATAAACAGGTCTTCAGAAGCTATTCCCATAAAATTCAAGATATAAATTTTATTTCTCAGGTAAATATCTTTAATATATAATATTTTAATCAAAATCGTTAAGAGCCATTTTTAAGAAAATCAAAATTTTCAAAAAAAGTTCCATGTAAAGGGTAATTCGGGATGGGGGGATTTTTCTCAAAGTCTTCGTGTCGCATCCCTGGGAGATACTAAACTTAAATACCAAGTTTGGTATTTTAGCTACTTTTCTTTTTGAGTTATCGTGTTCGCGTACACACGGACTACACACACATACAGGACCTTTTTCTGAAAATGCTTTTTTTGGATACAGGGGGTCCTAAAACATGTATTTCCGGTAAAATCTCGGTATTGAATTTTTGGGTGGAATACAATACTTCTCTATCCCTATGTACATTGTACATATGGGGCTAGAGAAAGTAAACAAATTAGATTTTGTTAGATTACAGAAGTTATGTCAGATACATTTATTTTCGTGGTACTTACCGTTTTCGAGATATTCTTTGTTATTAGTTTTTATTGTGAAGTACATATACTTTACTCAGACGGAAGTGTCCGTTTTCCATTTTTTTTACTCCTGGCAAGCAAAGAAGCGATTTGCAATGACAATCGCGTAATCGCATGACTATCACTTTACCGTGGTGAATTCCCTTAGTTTGATTGTACTTATAAGGAACTATGTAATAAAATTCTGCTAATATTTATTTGATTAGCATGCTGTAGAAAGAAGTTTGTTTGTAGAGTAGTTAGAGAAAGTCATGTGAGTGTAACACATCAGATTTTTTATTTTATGGTATGTACGTAGTGGATGTAATTCATTTTACATTCTAATGATTTCTAGTAGTAAAGTGAATGCAGTTTAGATATAATTGCAGATTAAGCACATTTCCACTTTCTAAATCACAGAGTGTTTAAATCCGAAGTGAAAGATTGTAATTATAGGAGAGATAATAACTTTGTCATATTTCTGAGGAGTTCTCTTCAAGACAGGAACGTACGTGCTAATGAACAGTACCATGTTGACTGTATCCCAGCAGGCGAGCTCTCTGTAATTAGAAACCCTGCCAATCTTGTGTGTCACTAGAGCAACTCAAGACAGGAACGTACGTGCTAATGAACAGTACCATGTTGACTGTATCCCAGCAGGCGAGATCTCTGTAATTAGAAACCCTGCCAACCTTGTGTGTCTGTGTGTCACTAGAGCAACTCAAGACAGGAACGTATGTGCTAATGAACAGTACCATGTTGACTGTATCACAGCAGGCGAGATCTCTGTAATTAGAAACCCTGCCAATCTTGTGTGTCTGTGTGTCACTAGAGCAACTCAAGACAGGAACGTATGTGCTAATGAACAGTACCATGTTGACTGTATCACAGCAGGCGAGATCTCCGTAATTAGAAACCCTGCCAATCTTGTGTCTGTGTGTCAGTAGAGCAACTCAAGACAGGAACGTATGTGCTAATGAACAGTACCATGTTGACTGTATCCCAGCAGGCGAGCTCTCTGTAATTAGAAACCCTGCCAATCTTGTGTGTCTGTGTGTCACTAGAGCAACTCAAGACAGGAACGTATGTGCTAATGAACAGTACCAGCAGGCGAGCTCTCTGTAATTAGAAACCCTGCCAATCTTGTGTGTCTGTGTGTCAGTAGAGCAACTCAAGACAGGAACGTACGTGCTAATGAACAGTACCATGTTGACTGTATCCCAGCAGGCGAGCTCTCTGTAATTAGAAACCCTGCCAATCTTGTGTCTGTGTGTCAGTAGAGCAACTCAAGACAGGAACGTATGTGCTAATGAACAGTACCAGCAGGCGAGCTCTCTGTAATTAGAAACCCTGCCAACCTTGTGTGTCTGTGTGTCACTAGAGCAACTCAAGACAGGAACGTATGTGCTAATGAACAGTACCATGTTGACTGTATCCCAGCAGGCGAGCTCTCTGTAATTAGAAACCCTGCCAATCTTGTGTGTCTGTGTGTCAGTAGAGCAACTCAAGACAGGAACGTACGTGCTAATGAACAGTACCATGTTGACTGTATCCCAGCAGGCGAGCTCTCTGTAATTAGAAACCCTGCCAATCTTGTGTGTCTGTGTGTCAGTAGAGCAACTCAAGACAGGAACGTACGTGCTAATGAACAGTACCATGTTGACTGTATCCCAGCAGGCGAGCTCTCTGTAATTAGAAACCCTGCCAATCTTGTGTCTGTGTGTCAGTAGAGCAACTCAAGACAGGAACGTATGTGCTAATGAACAGTACCAGCAGGCGAGCTCTCTGTAATTAGAAACCCTGCCAACCTTGTGTGTCTGTGTGTCACTAGAGCAACTCAAGACAGGAACGTATGTGCTAATGAACAGTACCATGTTGACTGTATCCCAGCAGGCGAGCTCTCTGTAATTAGAAACCCTGCCAATCTTGTGTGTCTGTGTGTCACTAGAGCAACTCAAGACAGGAACGTATGTGCTAATGAACAATACCATGTTGACTGTATCACAGCAGGCGAGCTCTCTGTAATTAGAAACCCTGCCAATCTTGTGTGTCTGTGTGTCAGTAGAGCAACTCAAGACAGGAACGTATGTGCTAATGAACAGTACCATGTTGACTGTATCACAGCAGGCGAGCTCTCTGTAATTAGAAACCCTGCCAATCTTGTGTGTCTGTGTGTCACTAGAGCAACTCAAGACAGGAACGTATGTGCTAATGAACAGTACCATGTTGACTGTATCACAGCAGGCGAGATCTCTGTAATTAGAAACCCTGCCAACCTTGTGTGTCTGTGTGTCACTAGAGCAACTCAAGACAGGAACGTATGTGCTAATGAACAGTACCATGTTGACTGTATCCCAGCAGGCGAGATCTCTGTAATTAGAAACCCTGCCAATCTTGTGTGTCTGTGTGTCACTAGAGCAACTCAAGACAGGAACGTACGTGCTAATGAACAGTACCATGTTGACTGTATCACAGCAGGCGAGATCTCTGTAATTAGAAACCCTGCCAACCTTGTGTGTCTGTGTGTCACTAGAGCAACTCAAGACAGGAACGTATGTGCTAATGAACAGTACCATGTTGACTGTATCACAGCAGGCGAGATCTCTGTAATTAGAAACCCTGCCAACCTTGTGTGTCTGTGTGTCACTAGAGCAACTCAAGACAGGAACGTATGTGCTAATGAACAGTACCATGTTGACTGTATCCCAGCAGGCGAGCTCTCTGTAATTAGAAACCCTGCCAACCTTGTGTGTCACTAGAGCAACTCAAGACAGGAACGTACGTGCTAATGAACAGTACCATGTTGTCTGTATCACAGCAGGCGAGCTCTCTGTAATTAGAAACCCTGCCAACCTTGTGTGTCTGTGTGTCACTAGAGCAACTCAAGACAGGAACGTATGTGCTAATGAACAGTACCATGTTGACTGTATCACAGCAGGCGAGATCTCTGTAATTAGAAACCCTGCCAACCTTGTGTGTCTGTGTGTCAGTAGAGCAACTCAAGACAGGAACGTATGTGCTAATGAACAGTACCATGTTGACTGTATCACAGCAGGCGAGATCTCCGTAATTAGAAACCCTGCCAATCTTGTGTCTGTGTGTCAGTAGAGCAACTCAAGACAGGAACGTATGTGCTAATGAACAGTACCATGTTGACTGTATCCCAGCAGGCGAGCTCTCTGTAATTAGAAACCCTGCCAATCTTGTGTGTCTGTGTGTCACTAGAGCAACTCAAGACAGGAACGTATGTGCTAATGAACAATACCATGTTGACTGTATCACAGCAGGCGAGCTCTCTGTAATTAGAAACCCTGCCAATCTTGTGTGTCTGTGTGTCAGTAGAGCAACTCAAGACAGGAACGTATGTGCTAATGAACAGTACCATGTTGACTGTATCCCAGCAGGCGAGCTCTCTGTAATTAGAAACCCTGCCAACCTTGTGTGTCTGTGTGTCAGTAGAGCAACTCAAGACAGGAACGTATGTGCTAATGAACAGTACCAGCAGGCGAGCTCTCTGTAATTAGAAACCCTGCCAACCTTGTGTGTCTGTGTGTCACTAGAGCATCTCAAGGATACGACACAAAGTTTTCAACAAATTCTCCCTACACCAAACTACGCTTTACATGGATAGTTTCTCTCAAATTTGTTTTTCTCAAAACAGGTTATAACAATTTTTATTAAAATAATATATTATGATTAACGACATGTATGACTGAATATTGTTATCCTTTTGAAATTTAAACCATGGTTATAATATTATACAAATAATGTTTATTTAATATATTTTTTTACACAAGCCGTATGTAGCACAGGAGTTGGGTAGATAGAGTCCGACCGAAAAATTCAATGTCACAGCCGGGATTTAAACCACGGATCCCTCTGTCTCCAGCCGGTTGCTCTACCACTGAGCTACCATGGCAACATACCGGTATGCTATTGAATTTCTCAACTGTTTCGAATGTTTTCCGGTAAACCACAAGGTGATCTCAAATTATTGATTTATCTACACGTAGTATGTGCATAGTGTATAGAGAAGGTATTGTATTGCACCCAAAAATTCGATACCGAAATTTCACCAGAAATAGACATTTTAGGGCCCCCTGCAACCAAAAGAGCATTTTTGGAAAAAGATCCAAGTGTGTGTGTGTGTGTGTGTGTGTGTGTGTGTGTGTGTGTGTGTCCCCGTATGTTAGTGAACACGATAACGCAAAAACGGAAGGTCGATAAAGTACCAAACTTGGTATTTAACTTTAGTATCTTCCAGGGGTGCGACACGAAGATTTTGAGAAAAATCCACCCGCCAAGCTACCCTTTATTTATAAAAAAGATTAAAAAAATTGATTTTCTCAAAAATGGCTTTAACAATTTTGATTAAAGTTCCGCATATTAAATATATTTATATAGCAAATAAAATGTATATCTTCAACTTTCTGGGAATGGATGAATTTTGCGGAATTTTGCATTAAGAGGTAAACCGTATGAAATAAATAAAAACTTGCCTTACAAAAAATGTAGAAAATTTATGTTGTATACATTTTCTCGTAGAATTGGCCGTTTTTATGATATACCTTGTTAATGGTTTGAGCTTTAAAATACTTATACTTTTCTCATACGGGAATTCGTAAAGTACTGTCCATACACACGAAGTAACTGCAATCACATAGGAACCAGATTTTGAAAGATTTAACTACTGATTAAGCCTTTCGTATTCCCTTATTTCCTGTCTATTTGACAAAGAAGCAAGTAATAAGACGCTTTCTGTTAATTTTTTCTCGCTTAGCTTTAAGTAAATAAAAGAATACTTTTTTAACAATAATTTATTGCAGAGATGTAGTGAAAGTCGTGTGAATGGAGCACATCAGATTTTTTGAGACGATATTCTCCAATGAAAACTTATAATCTCGTATGTAATACATATAATTTAGAGTGCAAATTTAATCTATTTTGCTGTAATTATTCAGAAGATATAGTAAAATTTGTTTATGTTTTTGTTAGGTCACTAAATACGACAGAGAGATTAAAATGTTGATCTAGTATTTTAAGCTTAGGTTCACAATACATTTAATTTTTGAAATTGCGCTGGTTTACTCTGTGACTATTTTGGTTTAGGCTCCAACATTTTTAAAATAATACATGAGTTTTTTTTTGTCAAAAAATTGTAATTTTTATGTTTAAAAACTAAAAGCATATGCTTGAATACATCTTAAGTAAACGTAGAGCAATTTTTATTTATTGTACCTCTGCGAACATACAGAGAAAATTTTATTTCTGTAACAGAAAAACTACTCAGCAAGGAAGAAGAAAAATACTGAAAATATCACGAGGGCCATTTGTTTTCAACCTCAGACAGGCTATAAATAAAACACAAATTCACAGAAAACAACTATTTTATTACTAAACGTTTTGTACACTTCTGGTTACTTTTCAACATAATCACCGAAAATATTGAGACATTTATTGTACCTGTGCACAAGCTTTGCAATACTCGCTTCAAAAAATGTTGCCGCCAATGATTTCAAATGAGCATTGACGTTGTTTTGAGGATTTTCGTTGCTTTAAAAGTGCTGCCCTCCTAGCCACGCCTTCAGTTCAGGGAAAAGGAGAAAGTCGCTGGATGCCAGGTCAGGAGTGTACGGCGGATGATTGAAAATGTCCCATTGAAATTGTTCAAGGAGCCGGTGGGTTGTGCCAGTAGTGTGTGGACGAGCGTTGTCATGGATCAACACAATTCCTGAAGTCAGCATTCCTCTTCGTTTGTTTTGAATGGCTCTCCGCAAACGTCGTAAAGTACGAAGATCTTCAAAACAACGTCCATACTCATTTGAAATTATTGGCGCCAACATTTTTTGAAGCGGGTTTTGCAAAGCTTGTGTACAGGTACGATAAATGTCTTAATCTTTTCGGTGATTATGTTGAAAAGTAACCATAATTGTACAAAACTTTTAGTAATAAAATAATGTTTTCTATGAACTTGTCTTTTATTTATAGCCTATCGAAGGTTGAAAATAAAAACGGCCTTCGTAATATCAAGTAAACAAGGAAAGATTTGAATGCATGGCTCGCATTAAAATCCACCAGGTTGGTAAGATGCACCCTCAGCTGTTCTCTTCCTCTTCTCTGCTCTGCCTTTTCATCTTGAATCGCTACTTTTGTTCTGCACAACTTCGTCGTTTGTTTTGCATGATGCGGCTGAGGTCTCGTCGGGCTGAAAAGTTCTCGCAGAGTCCTGAACAGTTTCACCTCTAATGCGATGCTGTAGCTCCAGTTAAGGCAGTTAAAATGGCGCATAGTGGTCAATTATACCTTTTTACTTTCTCTACACGTAGTAATTTTGATTTTTTTAAAAATGGCTGTAACGATTTTGAGTAAAATCTCATATATTTAAGACATTTACTTGACAAATAAAATGTATATCTTGAATTTTCTGGGAATAGTCTCTGAAGACTACTTTATTCTGGACGAATTTTACGGAATTTTGCATAACTGCTAAACCATAAGAGATGGACAAAAACTTTCCAAACAAAAAATGTACACCACGTTAAAACACACAATTTAAGTTATATGTATTTTTTCATGGAGTTGATCGTTATTTAGATATTCCTTGTTTTTGGTTTCAGTTTTGAAAAAAATACTTTTCTGAGACAGGAATTTGTCAACTCGTGTCCATACAAACAAAGGAACCAGCTTTTGACTATCACTTTAACCTATGCTACTCCCTCATTTCGCTTCTACTTACAGGGAAGCAAGTAATAAGACTATTTCTGATTATTGTTTCTCGATTAGAAGAAGTAAATAATATAATTTGTTGCAGAGATGTAGAGAAAGTCATGTGATTCCACATCCGATTTTTTATTTTTGCTATGGAAGTATGAAGTTTATTATTTAATTACACTGGTGATATTAGAAAAAGTCATGTCATCAATTTTCTTTTATACTATTTTTATCCAAGCATAAAAATATTTAAGCTTTTGTTTTGAAAACTACATCGTGTGGAACAATTTGTAATTTTGAAAACGCTGAAAAATAAAAAACGATAAAATAGGTTTTAAAGTTTAACATTCAATTTAACACTATTTCTTTGTAAGTCTTAGAATTTCATATTCTCCTGTAGCAAATTTTAAACCATGAATATCTGTCAACTCTCACGGACTATTTACACAAATTCTGAACAATATATAAAGCAAAGAAACACCCGAAGTCATTTGGTCCGAGTCAAGCTGCAATCTGCCGCCAAAACCAGTCTCTATTTCATGGCCGGAAATATGCTGTTGGTGGAGTGTCGGGAGGCCCGCCGGGTACTCTATCTCGCCTGTGGTTTAGGATGGGGAGGGCCCAGGCTAAATAATCGGTGGTACGGCAAGTCTGTATGATGACGGGGCAGGTAGAAGGTGTGAGACCTGTTTTGTAAATTTTGAAACATATGACTATACTCACTTTTTTTTAGTAATTAGTGGCTATTATTGTATTTTAACTTGAAATAGACACATTTAAGGCAAAATGATGTTGGTCAAAACCAAATTTCAACTTTTGGCAATTTTTCGCCATAGTGGAAAGGTTAAAACACTTATAGTCATCCATTTAAATCGTCACGTGATACGGTTTAAAGCGCCGCATGGTAATAAAAACAACAGGAAATTGATCTACAAGCATAACATTATTTAATTAGGCCTTTGTTTTTTGCACTTTTTGGTCAATTTTCAAAGATGGGTATCCATAATCGAGAAAAAATTAGCAGAACTAGTCTGATTACTTGCTTCCTTGTAAGTAGAAGCGAAATAAGGGAGTACCATGGGTTAAAGTGATAGTCAAAAGCTGGTTTCTATGTGACTGAAGTTTGTTTGTATGGACAGGAGTTGACAAATTGCTGTATGAGAAAAGTATAAGTTTTTTAAAGCTGAAATCAAAAACAAAGAATAACTAAAAAACGACCGACTCCAAGAAAAAAATGTAAATAACATTAATTGTGTGTTTTAACGTGCTTTACATTTTTGTGTGGTAAGTTTTTGTCTATCTCTTACGGTTTAGCAGTTATGCAAAATTCCTCAAAATTCATCCAGAATAAAGTAGTCTTCAAAGGCTATTCCCAGAAAATTCAAGATATACATTTTATTTGGCAAATAAATATCTTAAGAAATTTAATCAAAATCATTAGAGCCATTTTTAAGAAAATCAAAATTTTTGAAATTTTTTCCATGTAAAGGCTAGTTTGAGGTGGGGGGATTTGAAAATCTTCGTGTCGCATCCTTGGAAGACACCAAACTTAAATACCAAGTTTGGTTTTTAACGGTCTTTTCGTTTTTGAGCTATGCTGCCCACAGACACACACATGGACATATTTCTAAAAATGCTTTTTTGGATTCAGGGGATCTCAAAACATATATTTCCGGTGAAATCTCGGTATGGAATTCTTGGGTGCAATACAATACCTTCTCTATACACTATGTGCATAGTACGTATAGAGAAAGTAATAAAGGAGCATCAGCAGTGTGTCTCGCGTCATTTCTGAACTTCTCACCTAAAAATGACCGAGTCTGCAATTTTACTAGGCAATACGAGAACACACCAGACAGAGTTCTGGGAGCTCCTACTTCAAGACCGAGTAGATGCGCGGCAATGTGGCTACCCACGCAGGTTTTTTTTTTTTTTTTTTTTTTTTTTTTTTTTTTTTTTAATAAAACAGTAACGGAGTCTGATCAGGACTCCGGTACTGTATCCCTATTTACATTTCCCCCCGTAGGTTTTTACTGATTACTGGTTTACTGTTTCTTTTACAAACGTATACACATTGCACAAACATATAACACCCATGCCCAAGGCGGGACTCGAACCCACGATCCCCTGCCCACGAAGCACCAAAGCGAGACGCTTTAGCGAGCGTGGCCATGTGGACCGGCCAGGGTTGAGACTCTCTGCCTCTGACGTAGCTGAGGGCGAAGTCGAACGCATGGAATACATATTCAGTGCAGAGAAAGCACTATTTTTCACTACTTATCAACCATTAAAACACATTTTTAAGTTTTTTAAAAGGCATATTATTTCACATACATTGTGGACATATACCGCAAATGAAAGTGAGTGAAAACTGCATGCTAGTAATGGCTAACTATTGGAATAAGGAGTACGGGAGCGTTAACTGTAGGTGCTACAAGAAACATGCGTTTCTTTTAGAGCGATAGTGTTGGTTTATTGTGTTTTGGAAGATGTTGCGGCCTACTGCTTATTCTTCCTTATTACTTGTTGCCTATTTTTTTTTTTTTTTAATTTAAATATCTACTTCTAATAAAGGTTCTAGTTAGAACATAGAGCGCAATAATTTTTCCTGGAAATCTGGAAACTTTTATTTTAGCGAAACTAGTAAAGCTTTTAACATACATTTGACTTGTGAAACGGTTTGCCGTGAAATGCACAAAACACTATTTCAAATTGGCGAATTGTTTCCACCCATTTCTGACTTGGAAATAACCGATGTCCAGTGTTTGGTTGCTTCTGGTGGCACTGAATAAGCTTCGTTTAGGGAACACAGACTTCTTTCTATTGTTTTACATTTAAATATGTGCTATGTAGCGAGCTAAATATTGCAGGGCGTCTTGGCTAACGTCCATAGCTGCTTTAAGCTTCTTCACCTCTTAGAAGCATCTGCTGTTTCTTCCTCCTCTGTCCCTCCACCTCCTCCTCCTTCATTCTCCTCCTCCTTCCTCAACTTCCGCCTCCTCCACCTCCTCATTTTCCGCCTTGTCCTCATTCTTCTCCTCCTTCTCCTCCTCCTCCTCCTTCTCCTTCCCTCCTCCTCCATCTCCTCCTCCATCTCCTCCTCCATCTCCTCCTCCTTCTCATCCTCTTTCTCCTCCTTCTCCTGCTCCTCCTTCTCCCCCTTCACCTCCTTCTCCTCCTCCATCTCCTGCTTCTCCCTCCCCACCTACTTCTCCTCCTCCTTCTCCTGTTCCTCCTCCTTCTCCTTCTTCTTCTCCTCCTTTTCCTGCTCCTCCACCTCCTCCTCCTTCTCCTCCTTCTCCTCCTCCACCTCCTTCTGCTCCTCCTTCTGCTCCTCCTACTCCTCCTCCTTCTGCTCCTCCTTCTCCTCCTTCTCCTCCTCCTCCACCTCCTTCTCCTCTTTCTCCTTCTCCTCCTTCACCTCCTTCTTCTCTTTCTCCTGATCTTCCTTCCCCTCCTCCCCCTTCTCCTCCTCGTCCTTCCTCCACCTCCTCCTCCTCTATCTCCTCCTCCCCTTCTACCTTGCCCTCATTTTCCTCCTTCTACTCCTCATTCTCCTCCTCCTTCTCCTCCACCTTCCCCACCTCCTTCTCCTCCTCCTCCTCCACCTCCTTCTCCTCCTTCTCCACCTCCTTCTCCTCCTTCTCCCCCTCCTTCTCCTCCTCCCTCTCCAACTCCTTCTCCTACTCCTTCTCCCCCTCCTATTCCTCCTCCTTCTCCTCCACCTCATCCATTGAAAGTTTATGATTGAGAATCCTCGCCCACAATGTCGATGCACAATTCACTTGATCTGAAGTGCTCAAGCTCCCCTTCATTGTCAGTGGGATTCGTTACACTAGTAGACGGAGGTTCTTCTATCTCTGATGCTCTATTAGAGAGAGGAATTATATTTCATTTGCCTGATATAAGCAGTGACCTGATTCCATTTCTTATTTCATAAGCAGTTGGATTGTTGTAACTAAACTCGAACTTTAGAAAAAAAAATTGCAGGCAATCCTGATTTAGTCTAGAGGCGAGGAAGAGGGAGATTTCTTTGCTTTTCCTTACGTCAAACAGACCAAACATCGACTTTACTGAAATTATATAACCCGTTTGAAAGGGGAGTAAACATTTTGTTTTTCCCACTTTCACACCAGTAATACGTAACTTCCAGAAACCTTTTCAATGTGTTCTCCTGACTTTGCAGTTTTAATCCATAGCCACTTCTAAGGGGTCTCTATTGTCACCAGGTATTATAGAATTTAGCACATCAAATGCATCATTTACTAATTCAATAAAGTGGCTCTCGCTTTGTTTGTCAGAAACATATCTGAGCAGTTCGCCTAGACAATAGCCGGGCTGAAAATCTGGCGTGATCTTCCTGTAAAGCTAAGGTGAGCATCTCTGAAGTTTGCAACCATTGTCAGTTGTGTACTGGTATTATGTACATAGTATATAGAGAAGGTATTCTATTGCACACAAAAATTCAATACCGAGATTTCACTGGATATATACTCGTATGTTTTGAGACCCCCTGAATCCAAAAAAAGCATTTTTGAAAAATGTCCATGTGTGTGTGTGTGTCTGTCTGTGTGTGTGTCTCTGTGTATGTGTGTCTGTGTGTGTCTGTGAACAGCCTAGTTCAAATACGAAAAGACCGTTAAATACCAAACTTGGTATTTAAGTTTGGTATCTTCCAAGGGTGCGACACGAAGATTTTCAAGAAAATCCCCCCAACCCTAACTACCCTTTACATGGAAAATTTTTCGAAAATGTTGTTCTTAAAAATGGTTCTAATGATTTTGATTAAATGCCACATTAAAGTCATTTCTATCACAAATAAAATGTATATCTTGAATTTTCTGGGAATAGTTTCTAAAGAAGTTTCTAAAGATGAAGTTTGCTTAATTTGTTATAACTAGTAAACCGTAATAGATAGACAAAAACTTACTATACAAGAAATGTAGATCTTGTTAAAATACACAAGGTAGGTCACAAATATTTGATTATCACTTTAGTCTAGTGCACTCCCTTAGTTCCATTCTACTTATAAGGAACTAAGTTACAGAAATTTTCTGCTAGTGTTTATCTCGATATGTGAGTGTAACATATCTGAATTTTTAAAAATAATCCTTCAAAATAAACCCTTCGTCCAGAAAATGGTTTCGTAGGAGCTTCAGCACGTGTAGCACATCATAAAAAATCTGATGTGTTACATTCACATGACTTTCTCTATATCTCTGCAACAAATTATTTTTAAAAAGCTAATGCTTCTATTTACTTCCTGCTAATCGAGAAAAAATTAGCAGAAATAGTCTTATTACTTGCTTCGTTGTAGTAGAAGCGAAATAAGGAAGTACCATAAGTTAAAGTGATAGTCAAAGGCTGGTTGCTATGTGACTGAAGTTCCTCTTTATTGTATGGACACGAGTGCACAAAGTCCTGTATGAGAAAAGTATAAGTTTTTTATAGCTGAAACCAAAAACAAGGAATATCTCAAAAACTATCAACTCCACGAAAAAAAATGTATATAACATAAATTGCGTGTTTCAACGTGCTCTACATTTTTTGTGTGTTAAGTTTTTGTCAATTTCTTACGATTTAGTAGTTATCAAAATTCCGTAAAATTCATCCAGAATACACACAGACATATTTTCGGTAAAATCTCGGTATCGAATTTTTGGGTGCATTACAATACTTTCTCTATACACTATATACATAGTACGTATAGAGAAAGTAAAAAACCTCATCCGGGTAACTCACCCCAAGTGTGATTCGAACTCACGACCTTTCCATTGTGAGGCAGAAACGGTTCCACCACACTATCCAAGCGGATCTATCCGTTTGTGTAAAGCAGGCAGAAACGGTTCCACCACACTATCCAAGCGGATCTGTCCATTTGTGTAAAGCAGGCAGAAACGGTTCCACCACACTATCCAAGCGGATCTATCCGTTTGTGTAAAGCAGGCAGAAACGGTTCCACCACACTATCCAAGCGGATCTGTCCATTTGTGTAAAGCAGGCAGAAACGGTTCCACCACACTATCCAAGCGGATCTATCCGTTTGTGTAAAGCAGGCAGAAACGGTTCCACCACACTATCCAAGCGGATCTGTCCATTTGTGTAAAGCAGGCAGAAACGGTTCCACCACACTATCCAAGCGGATCTATCCGTTTGTGTAAAGCAGGCAGAAACGGTTCCACCACACTATCCAAGCGGATCTGTCCATTTGTGTAAAGCAGGCAGAAACGGTTCCACCACACTATCCAAGCGGATCTATCCGTTTGTGTAAAGCAGGCAGAAACGGTTCCACCACACTATCCAAGCGGATCTGTCCATTTGTGTAAAGCAGGCAGAAACGGTTCCACCACACTATCCAAGCGGATCTATCCGTTTGTGTAAAGCAGGCAGAGCGGTATTTCCCTTTCTCAGGTATTCATATGCTGCTTTTAGAAAGCGCCCTTAATGCAATGGCATTTGCTCTGTCTTCAGAGGACATCTTATTCTCTCATTCCCACTTAAAATACTTCTTATTGGTCCTGGAGTGAAACATATTGATAGTACTTTTACTTTCTCTATACGTACTAGGTACATAGTGTATAGAGAAAGTACTATATTACACCCAAAAATTCGTTACCGAGATTTCACCGGAAATATATGCTTTAACACCCCCTGAATCCAAAATAAGCATTTTTAGAAAAATGTCCGTGTGTGTCTGTGTGTGTGTCTGTGGACAGGATAAGTCAAAATCGAAAAGTCCATTAAAAACCAAACTTGGTATTTAGATTTGGTATCTTCCAAGGATGCTACACGAAGATTTTCAAGAAAATCCCCCACCCACAACTACCCTTTACTTGGATTTTGTTTCGAAAATTTTTAAATTCTCAAAATGGCTCTAACGATTTTGATTAAAATGCCGTATGTTAAAGATATTTACCTGAAAATAAAATGTATATCTTGAATTTTCTGGGAATAGCCTCTGAAGACTACTTTATTCTGGATGACTTTTACGGAGTTTTGCATCACTGCTAAACCGTAAGAGATGGACAAAAATGTACCACACAAAAAATGTACAGCACGTTAAAACACCCAATTTATGTTATATACATTTTTTCGTGGAGTTGATCGTTTTTGAGATATTCCTTGCTTTTGGTTTCAGCTTACTTTTCTCATACAGGAACTTCAATCACGTAGCAACCAGCTTTTGACTGTCACTTTAACCTATGATACTCCCTTATTTCGCTTCTACTTACAAGGAAACAAGTAGTAAGACTAATTCTGCTACTTTTTTCTCGATTAGCATGAAGTAAATACAGGAATAAGCTTTTTAACAATAATTTATTGCCGACATGTAGAGAAAGTCATGTAAATGGAAGACATCTGATTTTTTGTGTATACGTTTATTATTAGAAATGAATCATCTAGTATCATAATCTGTTTTATTATTGATCAATAGAAATAGTACAATTTGACACCAGCTTTTAAATAAGCCTTTCACAAGGCCAGATAACCCTTTAGAATTACAAAACTGTTTTCTCGCTTTCTATTTGTTTTCTCTGTTTTTACGCATTCAAAATTTCCCACACGTTACAAGTTGTTATCGTATTTTTTCCGAATATTATACAGATACACGCAAAGCTATAAGTATTAATATTTTTGGAGTAATTTTGCTTCTTCTGTTATCACTGGAATAAAATAGATAAATAAGACACTTAAATTATTGAAAATGTTGTTTTTCAACAAATATGTTCCAAAATTTGTTCTTTAATACTTTTTAGTATCAAAACTGGTATTTATATTAGAATATTATATCAGTATCATTTTAAATTTTTCATCGTCTGGAGAATTTTTATTTACCGTTAAACAATTAAAAATGAATAAATTAAAAACCACGTGAGAAATTCCAATTAAAGTGTGTAAACATGCTTAATATTTTGTGTGACACTTGCGGTATAATTTTAAAAAACATATGTTCATAAAATATATAGAATTTATAAATTTCAACCACGGGTACCCTTAACACCTAACCACCTTGCTACGTGACAACCAAATAGCGCTGGGGTGCCGACCTTCTAGCAGCTCGAATTTTCTATGGATAGTTGACTGTTAATAGTAATTGCCACCTATTTTCAATTTTGCTGTTGTTTCAGACTGCAGATGGAACTTTGCACTGTGGTGTTAAATATTCAGGTCACTAGGAAAATCACACACAAAAAAACTGTTGTGTTGTATTCACATGACTTTCTCTATATCTCTATAACAAATTGCTGTTAACAAGCTTAGTTTTCTACCCTCTTCATGCTAATCGAGATAAGCACGGTAGAAATGGTCTTATTACTTAGTTACTTATAAGTAGAAGGGAAATAAAAGAATACACTAGGATAAACCGACAGTCAGATGTTTTAAAATATGGTTGCTATGGGATTGAAATCCGTTTCTTTGCGTGGCCAGGAGTTGATAAGTTCCCGTATAAGAAAGGTATAAGTATTTTAAAGATGAAACCAATAACCTCCCGTGAAACCAACAATCCCATAGAGTCGGGGATTCTGGTGGCAGGACTGGCCGGCGCGAGCTTAAGGTGAAAACGTTTCGCTGGTTAAGAAAACTGCTAGGTTCACTATATTCAAGCATGAAAGGTAACCTAGAAAAATAATATGCAACTAACCTGTTTAAAGAATATGTTGAACATGTTTACCATTTTCTTGAAGACACAAATCACTCGTTTTTTTTCGAATACTGTGATTAATGTCTCCTTTGTTACAGATATGTAATCTTCTATTGCTGTTTTCAGCTCATCGATTGTTTTTGGATTGTCCTTATAGACCGAAGCTTTAGCGGCTCCCTAAAGAGAATAATCCTGAGGGGTAAGATCAGGAGACCACGGAGGCCACAGACATTTAGAAATTAGTCTTTACCCAAAAACTTACACTAACAGTCCCATGGATTTATGTGGTGTATGTGCAGTGGCGTTATCTTGTTGCAAAAATACACTGTTCACTTCATCTTCATTTAGCTGTGAAATAAATGGAAAAAGAATATCCGAGCAATAAACATCTGAATTAATTGAGTTATGGAAAAAATTGGCCCAATAATTCGAGAGCGAGAGATTGCACGATATACACCAATTTTTTCTTAATGTAAAGGGGTTTCCTGAATTGCATTAGAATTTTCAGTAGACCATACTCGCGTATTTCATGAATTCACGCATCCTGATAAGTGGATCCAAGCTTCATCAGTAAAAATGTCCTATCTAACACGTCAATTCCATGGTGAAAAATAAACCTCTGAAACCATTCACAATAATGAACTCTTTTCCCGTGATTTGTGGATTTTAATTCGTGGACGATGATACCTTATATGGATACAAACCTAGTTCTTTTTTGACTGCTTTGTATGCAGAACCGTAAGAAATATCACATTGTTGGGCCAATTTGTTTATTGATTTCTGTGGAGTTTTAAGTATTCTATCCGATATATCCGATAGTTTTTCTTCTGTTAGCACACTGGACCTTCCACTTCTAACAGCATCATATACTGAACCTGACTCCCGAAATGTATTAATTAAATCACGCAGAGAATCTCGGTGCGGTGGTTTTGAGTTCGGGCACCTGACAACGAAATTTTGTTTCACTTTCTCAGTATAATTTCCACGTTCATTAACAACGTTTTCCACTAGAAACACACGTTCCTCTGTAGAATATATTGATTTCGCTTCAGGCACACGTCAGAACTCACAGCAGAGTAGACCAGACTAACCAGTACAATAAACAATTCATGCGCTCGCAGCCGCTGATAACGGCGATAATCATAACATCCCGTCGGAATTGAATGCTATAAACCTAGGGATGCCAATCTTTTATTGAGCGGTGGCCAGCAGGGTGCGGAGGAAGTTCATGATTAGTAGAGAAAGTAAAAAGAAGTAACCAAATTGGATGTTCGTGGGATTTGAACCCAGGATCTGCCGAAAGTGGGCCTGTATCTTCCCTCGGTTAGCTTAATTAAATTAGAGTGTTATTTATGAACGCTCTTTAACTGCTGCGGTTAACGTCCGTTTTATGGAAGGCGTGAAAAACTACCTAATTTTGCTAAGAGGCCTCTTTATCAGACTTGAGTTTCTTTTACGAGCTGTAAATCCACGTCTCAGGAAAAGCGGTTTTACTTCCCTTATGAAGGAAGCCATTCTAAGGAGTTTTACGTCCGAAAAAGGTCCATCGCCACTCCCTTGGGAAACATAGGCTAGCATTTTATCCCAGGACGACGTTTTTTAACTGGTGGTTCATATCGGACGATTAAAGAAATTGGAGACGTGAAGCTCAAATGTGCCTGGGGTCATAGACTTCTCGATATTCATCTTCTCAGGATAAGACAAATTCTTGGAAAAAATCTGACATGTTCCATTCACATGAGTTTCTCTATATCTTTAAACAAATTGTTGTTAAAAAGTTTATTCTTCTATCTGCTTCATGTTGCTAGATATAACTATTAGCAGAAATGCTCTTATTACTTGCTTTCTTGTAAGTAGAATGGGCTGCGCCGTGGCCAAGTGGTTAAACCACTCGCCTCTCACCTAAACGGCCCGGGCTCGACCGCATGTGAGATTTGTGGTGGACAAAGCGGCGCAGAGTCAGGTTTTCTCCGGGTTCTCCGGTTTCTCCCACCATCGCATTCCACTATGCTCCATCTTCATTTCTTATATCCCCAGTGTCATCGTCTACGGTGCCACAAGTAATAAAAGCGGGCGTTAAACGCAACAAAAAAACAAAAGTGTAAGTAGAAGAGAAATAAGGGAATACACTAGGCTAAAGCGATAGTCAAATATTTTAAAAAGTGTTGCTCTATGATTGTAATCTGTTTGTTTGCAAGGTCAGAGATCGACAACTTCCTGTGTGAATAAAACAGGACTTTTAAAATTGAAACCAACAACAAGGAATACCTCGGAAACGGTCAACTCCACGAAAATTTGATTGTGGGTTTTAATGACATCTACATTTTTACTTTCTCTACACGTGCTATGTACATAATGTATAGAGAAGGTATTGTATTGCACCCAAAAATTTCATACCGAGATTTTACCGGAAATATAGTTTTGAGACACCCTGAATACAAAAGAAAGCATTTTTAGAAAAATGTCCGTATGTGTCTGTCTGTCTGTCAGTCTGTCTGTTCTGTTGTATGTATGTGTGTCTGTGAGCAGCATAGCTAAAAAACGAAAAGACCGTTAAATGCTAACTTGGTATTTAAGTTCGGTATCTTCCAAGGATGCGACACAAATATTTTCAAGAAAATCTCCCCCCCCCCAACTACCCTTTACATGGAAACAGTTTCGAAAATTTCGATCTCAAAAATGGCTCTAACAATTTTGTTTAAAATCTCTTATACTTAAGATATTTACATGACAAATAAAATGTATATCTTCAATTTTCTGGGAATAGACTCTGAAGACTCTTTATTCTGGATGAATTTTGCAAAATTTTGCATAACTGGTAAACCGTAAGGGATAAACAAAAACTTAATAGACACACAATTTGTGCTATATACATTTTTTTCGTGTAGTTAGCCGTTTTTGAGATACTCCTTGTTATTGGTTTCAGCTATAAAATACTTAACCTTTTGTCATATGGGAATTTGTGAACTCCTGTTCATATAAATAAAGGAACTTCAATCACATAGGAACCAGCTTTTAAAAGATTTGACTATCGTTTTAGCCTATGATACTGCCTTATTTCCCTTCTATTTATAAGGAAGCAAGAAATAAGACCCTTTCTGTTAATTTTTTTTTCTGGATTACCATTAAGTAAATAGAAGAATAAGCTTGTAAGCAGCAGTTTATTGTAGAGATGTAGAGAAAGTCAAGTGAATGGCACACATAAGATATTTTGATTAGTAAGCTTTTTACTTTCTCTACACGTACTATGTACATAATGTATAGAGGAAGTATTGTATTCCACCCAAAAATTTGATACCGAGATTTCGCCGGAAATACATGTTTTAGGATTCCCTGAATCCAAAAAAAGCATTTTTAGAGAAAGGTCCGTGTGTGTGTGTGTGTGTGTGTGTGTCTCTATGTGTGTATTTGTGCTGCGGACAACATAGCTCAAAATCGAAAAGACCGTCAAACACCACATTTGGTATTTAGGTACAGTATCTTCCAAGGATGCGACACACAACATTTTTCAAGAAAATCCCCCCACCACAAACTACCTTTTGCATGGAAAAATTTCCGAAAATGTTGATTTTCTAAAACATGGCTCTAACGATTTTGATTAAAATAATGTATATTAAAGCTATTTGTACCCCGAATAAAATGTATATCTTGAATTTTCTAGGAATAGTTTCTGAAGACCTCTTTATTCTGGATGAATTTTGCCGAATTTTGCATAACTGCTAAACCGCAAGAGATGGACAAAAACTTACCACAAGGAAAATGTAGAGCACATTAAAACACACAGTTGATGTCATACACATTTTTTCGTGGAGTTGATCGTTTTTAAGATATTCCTCGTTATTAGTTTCCGCTTTGAAAAACATACTTTTCTCATACACGAAGTTGTCAACTCCTGTTCATACAAAGGAACTACAGTCACATAGCAACCAGCTTTTGACGATCACTTTAACTTACGGTACTCCCTTATTTCGCCTGTACTTACAAGGTAGCAAGTAATAAGACTATTTCTGCTAATTGTTTCCTGATTAACTGGAAGTAAAGAGAAGCATGAGCTTTTTAACAATAATTTGTGGCAGAGATATAGAGAAAGTCATGTGAATGGAACGTATCAGATTTTTTATCCTACTGTATCTTACTTTGTTTTACCAGTATTGCCAAAATGCATCCAGAATGAAGAGGTCTTCAAAGTCTGTCCCCAGAAAATTGAAGATATACCTTTTATTTATGTAAATATCACTAATTTATCATTAGAGCCATTTTTGAGAAAATCGAAATAGTTGGAGTGGAGGTTTTCTTGAAAATATTCACAGACACAGACACACACGCGCACACACACACACACACCGATATTTTTCTATAAATACTTTTTAGGATTAAGGAGGTCTCAAAACATGTATTTCCGGTGAAATCTCGGTATTGAATTTTTGGGTGGAGTCCAATACCTTCTCTATACACTGTGTACATGGTACATGTAGAGAAAGTACAAAACGTTATCCGAGTAATTCATCCTAACCGAGATTTGAACTTGGGACGTCCTGAATGTGAGGCATACACGCTACCCGCACACTAGAGAGGCGGGCATATAATGTTGTGTTCCGTTACATCAATAATTTTATAGTAACTAAATTCGCTCACTTGCGAATTTTCAGTCCCCCCCCTAACAATTAGCACCTGTCATATATCAAATTTGGCAGGTGATATATTACATTGCTACTGGATTTTTTTCCGGTACAAATATCAAACATTGTCACGTGAATGGCATAACTTCAAGAGCACTGGTAGAGGGGATATACCTACATACTTTCGCCCAACGCTTTCTCGGGTTTTGGGAGGGGGGGTGACGGAAGGATGATGAAATTTCGGTTAGGTATATAAACATCTGAAGTCTGTCATTAGGATATTGTAAACACAAGACTGGTACAATGAGGTCGGCTGTAAGTACCTTCTGATTCATTTATTTCTGCTTTCGTGATATTCACTATCTAGAAATCTCGATACACGGTTTTGATTTTAGCCATGTTTGCTGGGATATAGACAGCAATGCATTTATCATATAACGAGAGCTTATAAATTTATCTGATGAAATCGTAATCTAGAATTTGACTTTACACGACGACCATACCGTAGTGTGGGATTAGTGTGTCTATCTAGCATTCAAGAGGTCCCGAGTTCTAATCTTGGTTAGGGTGTCCATTGGTACTTGGGTTGAGAAGGTATTGCAATTCACCCAAAATTCGATATCGAAATTTTACCGGAAATACACGTTTTAGGGCCCCTAGTACCAAAAATAAGCCTTTTAGAGAAACGTCGGTGTGTGTTTGTCCATGTGTCTGCCAATACGATAACTCAAAAACGTAAATTGTATAAAACACCATACTTGGTATTTAAGTTTAGTATCTTCTAATGGTGTGACACAAAGGTTTTGAGGAAAATCCCCCCATCCCAAATTACCCTTTAAATTGAAAAATTTTCGAACATTTTGATTTTCTCAAAAATGGCTCTTACGATATTGATTAAAATATCGTATATTAAGAATATTTCGTGTTCAAATCAAATGCATATTTTGAATTTTCTGAGAATAGCCTTTGAAGACCTCTTCATTATAAATAAATTTTGCAGAAAATTTACTTCACAAAAAAATGTAGATCTGGTTAAAACCCACAACTTATGTCATACATTTTTTTTGTGGAGTTGACAATTTTTTATATATTCCTTGTTATTTCATTCAGTTTTAAAATACTAAATTTGCTCATATGGGAATTGGGAGTAGTCCTGGCAAAGCAAATTCACTGATTTCAACCACATGACGACCAGCTATTAAAAAATATGACTATCGCTTTAGCCTAGTATATTCCCTTATCCCCCCTTCTACTTACGAGGAAGCAAGTAACAAGACCGTTTCTACTAATGTTTATCTCGATTAGCATGAAGTAGAAAAAAAGCGTTTTAACAATAATGTGTTACGGAAATGTAGAGAAAGTCATGTGAATGAAACACAACAGATATTTTTTCCGTAATTTTCCCTTATCCTAAGAAGGTGAATGTCGAGTAACTTTAAGCTTTATGGACTCCGGGATCATTGGAGCATTATTTCACCATTTTCATTCATTCACTGTTCGATTCAACCCACCAGGTTAAAGGACGTTAATCTATAACAATCACAACAAAAAGACTACCATTACTAAAATATAACAGATTATATAATATATTAATAATAATTATATTATTCCTTGTGTTGTTTAAAATCATATCACCATTTTGTGAGCTGTGAAATGATGTTCATTTATTTATTTATAGCCACCTTAGAAATCACTCTTTGTTTCTTTGGTGTCCGGTTATCAGTATATTACGTTATACTTCATACAATTCGATAAGTAGGTGGGCCGCCGCAAACAAAATGACAATTAATGCTAGGAAAAGTAAGCCAATTGTTTTTAGTCGTACTAAGGGGAAAGTTCTTCATAGCTATCATATGGGCAGGGAACAAATTCCACAGGTGAACAGCTGCGAATATTTGAGTGTGCTTGTCAAGTAATGCCGGATGGGAGGATCAGATAAATTCTACATCTAGGAAAGTGTGGAAGACATTGCACTTCGTAATGAGAACACTGAAGAGGGGGAGCGCAAAGTCCAGGGAAATTGCCTACAAGTCCTTTAGTGCGGCCAGTTATGGAATACGAAATAGCGTGCTGGGACTCATACCGTGTTAATCAAACTGATTCGTTGCAAAAAAAAAAAATAGAAATAAATTCATAAAGAGAGGTAAAGATTTTGGACTTACGAAAGGCGAAGATAATAAATGGGAGCCGCTAAAACTTAGGCGTAAAAAATCATAGGTTAGTCGTACTATTTAAAGCTTATACTCGTTTAAATGCATGGGTGGACGCTAGAAAGAGGTTAGAAAACCCAACATACTACGGACGAAACGATCATTTGTATAAAATTAAGGTTTGAAGGTGCAGAACCGACGTAGGAAAATTTTCTTTTGTTAATAGGACAATTCAAGAATGGAATGAATTGCCTGTAGCAACCTTCTAGGGCTGCCTTCTGACTTTAAAGAAGTTTAGGAATAATTTAAAGAGAATAAATGTTAGTTAATTTGAGTAAATATTGTGAAGTAATTAAGGATTTCAAAAACTATATTAATGTATATTATTAATATTATTATTATTATTATTATTATTATTATTATTATTATTATTATTATTATTATTATTAGTATTATTAGTGTATACATTACTTATATAGTATTAATGTTGAGGCTTCATAATAACTGTTTATAATCATGCTGATCATTGACATAAGTATTGCTATACTGAATAACAAGTAGTTAGGCTTTTAAAACATAACATGTATATGTAATATGTTAGTTGAATTACTATTCTTAATTTAACTTAGGGTTTTTATTGTAAGTGAATTTTATACATTTAACTCTGCCACCGGGCAGTACCCAATTGCAGAGAATACATACATACATACATACATACATACATACATACATACATACATACATACATACATACATACATACATACATACATGCATACATGCATACATACATACATACATACATACATACATACGTACATACGTACATACATACATACATACATACATACATACATACATACATACATACATACATACATACATACATACATACATACATACATACATACATACATACATACATACATACATACATACATACATACATACATACATACATACATACATACATACATACATACATACATACATACATACATACATACATACATACATACATACATACATACATACATACATACATACATACATACATACATACATACATACATACATACATACATACATACATACATACATACATACATACATACATACATACATACATACATACATACATACATACATACATACATACATACATACATACATACATACATACATACATACATACATAATCTAACAATTGAATACAATTCTTCATTTTCTTCTTCTTTTTTGTTTTCATTTGAATCTTTGAGTATATAAATGTTATTTTACATGGTTATGACTTTCCTTTGTTGTTATGAAGCCATCAAAGCTAGTAGTTTAAAGTTATTTTTTCAGTTTACAAAGTTGAACTCATTTCACACATTAAAACTAAATCGTCCCTATCTAGAAATCATCAATCTTCATTTTCACCAAACATATAAGAATCCTGCTTTGATGTGCCACAAATTCCATTTCTGTTTCTTCGTATTCCTTCATATGATATGGATTTTGATGGGAATCTTGTTTGTTGATTGCGGTATCCATTTTCCTTATAAAATTACATCGGCATATTTCAAAATATTGTTCATTACTTTCAAAAATCTTCTCAGTCAAATCAATAGTACGCCCTTTTGCAAAATTTAAACCGAAAGTAAGCACTAAGAATTTACAATAGAATGTCTTACAGCATATTAAACACAGCAACCAACAGTGGGAATTACTTTTGCTTTCTCTACTGCTTATTAATAGTAAGCAAAGGAAGTACTGCATTCCATCCAAAAGCTTGGTAACGAGAAATACACGCATTGAGACAACCTGAAAATAAATGAAGGATTTATAGAAAACTGACCAAGTATGTGTTTGTGCATCTGAATCTGTGAACAGCAAATCCCAAAAACGAAAAGTTGGTTTGCTGTCAAACTTGATATCCTCTGTCAAAGACATGTCACAAAGGGTTTTCAGAAAGTAATCCCACCTGAAACTAAAGCGCACATGGAAAGCATATCAAATGTTTTGAATCTCCCAAAAATAGTCCAATTTTGAATAAATGATCATATGAAAATAACTTTTCTCGGGCTATCAGCCAGGTGAATTCTGGAATAATTTCCAAGCTTTCAAGAGCTAACGTCGCTCTCATCTTCAGGGAATGATGTAGAGACTCCGGGTTCGCCTTATATATAGTAATCCCTGAAGATGAGAGCGACATTAGCTCTTGAAAGCTTGGAAATTATTCCAGAATTGACCTGGCTGATAGCCCGAGAAAAGTTATTTTCATATTGCCGCCAGGAAAGCTTCAAGTCGTGGTTCAAATGATCATATGTTTAATTCATGTTCATAAAAAATAAAGTGTATATCTTAAATTATCTGGGGATAGGATCTGAATTCCTTTTCTTTCTAAAAAGACTTCTGCATAAACCATAACAGTTTAACACAAAAAATCTTAGGTCTTCCATTCACATGACTTTCTCTACCTATTCTATAACAAATTATCCGTACAAAATATTACTCTTTTATCTACATAATGCTAATCAACATACGCATTAGTAGAAACGGTCTTACTACTTGCTACCTTATAAGTAGAAGGGAAATAAGGGATACACTAGCCTAAGTGATAGTCTAATCTTTAGAAAGATTTCGCTATATGATTATTATTGAAATAAGGTTATTTTCTTTGGCCAGGAGTAAAACAATGGAAAAGTAAAACGGATGAGGTGTTCCATTTGAGAAAAGTATTTTAAAAATAAATCCAATACTGATAATATATCTGAAATGGTTAGCTTTACAAAAAATATGCATATGATATAGATTGTGTGTTTTAACGAGATCTACATTTTTGTATATAAGCTTTTGTCTATCTCCTTCAGTTTGCCAGTTAGGGGACTTAAGGGAATACTCCCAAGAAGTTCAGGATATACTTTTATTTACCATGTAAACATCTGTAATATACGCCATTAAAATCGTTAAGAGTCTTTAGGTGTGTCGTATCTTTGGATGTCTCTACAATTAAATACTAAGAAACACACACATACAGACGCTCACTGACCTTTTTCTATTTTGGGGAGGGGCGTTCAAGAGTCCCCAAAACATGTATTACCAGTGAAATCTCGTTATCGAATGTTTGGGTGGAATACAATACCTTCTCTGTACTATGTGCATTGGACATACGTGGTAGAAAGTAAAAATATGGTTCCGTTGAGCCAAATAATTTGTTAAATACATTTATTTTTACGAAGTAAACAATATCCGAGTATTCCTAGTTACTGCTTTCAGTTTTAAAATAATTATGGTTTTCTCAAATGGGAAGTCGTTATTCATTCTTCTTTCTGGTCAAGCAAAGAGAACATAGTTTCAAATCAAACAAATAGTAACCAGCGCTTAACGGATTTGACTATCGCTTTAGCCCAATGTATACATTTGCATGTAAAAGGAAATAATAATAATAATAATAATAATAATAATAATAATAATAACAACATTTCTGTAAATGTTTATTTCTTAGCAAGGAATAGATTAAAAAATAAGCTTTTAAACACTCCGACGTAATGTGACATCATAAGCTGTTTAAGTGAATTTGGCAAGGAACCGTCCCAGGCCTAAGTTTAGGATATTTTCCTGGAATTTATCAGTAATAAGAACTGAGGAAAACGTGTAGTAAACCTCAATTATGAGGCGAGATTTGAAACGGATACCTTCCGTTCACGAGTCAGTGCATTAACGACGTCGGATAACTGTGTCATATTTTATTTTAAAACTAACACTATTTGAATTGTATTCATTCAAAATGAATTTAGAAGTTAGAAGTTACAGAAAATGCCAGTTTTTCGGCACTGATTAAGCTTGGTTTCCTCAAAACACATATACTCAAACTTAGGTAACACATTTGCAAACTTGAACATGTATTTTTACTTTACACGTACTATGTACATAGTTCATTGAGAAGGTATTGTATTCCACCAAAAATACATATTTTGTGTCCCCTGAATACAAAAAATTTGGAAAAAGGTCTCTGTGTTCCGTATATGTGTGTGTGTGAGTCTGTGGACAGCATAGCTCAAAAACGAAAAGACCGTTAAATACCAAACTTGATATTTAAGTTTGGTATCTTCCTAGGATGCGATACAAAGATTTTCAAGAAAATCTCCCCACCTCCTATTACCCTTTAAATGAATTTTTTTCGAAAAGTTTGATTTTCTCAAAAATGGCTCTAACGATTTTGATTAAAATTTCGTATATTAAAAATATTTACCTGACAAATAAAATGTATATCATGAATTTTCTGGGAATAGACTCTGAAGACTACTTTATTCTGGATGAATTTTACAGAATTTTGCATAACTGCTAAACTGTAAGAGATAAACAAAAACTTACTACACAAAAAATGTAGAGCACGTTAAAACACGCTGTTTATGTTATATACATTTTTTCGTGGAGTTGATCGTTTTTGAGATATTCTTTGTTTTCGGTTTCAGCTATGAAAAACGTATAGTTTTCTCATACAGGAATTTACCAACTCCTGTCCATAAACAAAGGAACTTCAGTCATATAGCAACTAGCTTTTGACTATCACTTTAACCTATGGTACTCCCTTATTTCGCTTGTACTTACAAGGAAGCAAGTAATAAGACTATTTCTACTACTTTTTTCTCGATTAGCATGAAGTAAATAGAAGCATAATCTTTCTAACAATAATGTGTTGCCGAGACATAGAGAAAGGCATGTGAATGGAACACATCAGATTTTTTTCATAATGAAATTATATCAATGCAAAATGTTCAGAAAATATATAATTTCCTACATTTAATAGATTTAATCTGAAAATATAAATGGACAAATCCATTCTTATTAAATGGCGCGCCCAGCCTTTTTCAACATTGTTGCATACTCAAAATAAAAAAAACAACCTTGAAAAGAAGCTAACGAAAATGTTAGCGAAAAGTTGGTTAAATACCAAACTTGATATTTAAATTCAGCATCATACAAGGACGCGGCACGATAATTTTCAAGAAATCCCCCCGCACCACAAACTAACCTTTACATGGAAAATATTTCGATTATTTTAATTTTTTTTAAAAATAGCTCTAATGATTTTGATTAAAATACTGCATATTAAAGATACTTATGTGACAAATAAAGTTTATATCTTCAATTTTCCGATGAGCCCTTCATTTCGGGTGATAGACAAAAAATTATCACAAAAAATATCTCGTAAAACACACAATTTGTTCCATATATATTTTGTCCCGTGGAGTTGACTATATTACTTGTTATTGCTTTCAGTTTTAAAATACTTAAACTTTTCTCATACGAAAATTCATCACTTCTGGCCATGAAATGCCTTCAATCCCATAGGAACCACATTTTAAAACATTTGACTGTCGGTTTAGCCTAGTGCATACTATTTTCCTTTTACTTATAAGGAACTAAGTAATAACACCATTTCTGCTAATGTTTATTCCGGTTAGCATGAAGTAGATAAAAGAAAAAACATTTTTAACAATAATTGGTTACCAAGATGTAGAGAAAGGCATGTGAATGTAGCAAATCAGATTTTTACTTTTTTTACCAGTAGGTATTCTGCAAATACATGATAAATAAAGGAGATCTTGTTTTCCGCCCAAAATTCGATACCAGATTTCATCGGCTGTACATGTTTGCTCACCCCAGAATCTGTGTGTATAAATGGACGGCAAAACTGTGTGTGTGTGTGTGTGTGTGACAGAGAGAGAGAGAGCGAGGCGGGAGGGAGAGAGAGAGAGGACGGAGAGAGAGAGAGAGAGAGAGAGAGAGAGAGAGAGAGAGAGAGAATACGATTATTTAAAAACGAAAAGCCGGTAAAATACCAAACTTGGTGTTTAAGTTTAGTATCTTTCAAAGATGCGACACGAAGATTTTGAGAAAAAATCCCCTCACCTCAAACTACCCTTTACATGACAAAATTTAAAAAAAAATTGATGTTCTCAAACATTTCTCTAACGATTTTGATTAAAATACCGCATATAAAAGATATTTACATGGCAAAATAAAGGCATAATTTAAATTTTCTGGGTATAGCCTCTGAAGACCTCCTCATTTTGGATGAATAGCTGGGAAACCGTAACAGATAGATAAAAGGTTACTACGCAAAATGTTTTAGATTTCGTTAAAATATACAATTTATATCATATAGTATTTTCGTTGGCTTGGCCATTTTTGAGACATTCCTTGCTATTTGCTTCAGCTATAAAATGTTTAAAATGTTCATATGTGTGTGTGTGTGTGTGTGTGTGTGTGTGTGTGTGTATGTGTGTCTATGAACATGATAACTCAAAAACGAGAAATCGCTAAAATACCAAACTTGGTATTTAAGTTTAGTATCTTCCAAGGATGTGACATAAAGATTTTGAGAAAAATCCCCCCCACCCAAACGACCCTTACATGGAAAAAATAGAACATTTTTATATTCTCAAAAATAGCTCTGTAATTTTTTTTATTAAAATACCGTATATTAAAGTTGTTTACATGACAAACGAACTGTATATCTTGAATTTTCTGGGAATAACCTCTAAACACGTCTTTATTCTGGATGACTGTTGCAAAACTGCTAAACCGTAAGAGACGACAATACTACTCAAAAAATGAAGATGTGTTAAAACACATTTATGTTGAATACTTTTTTTTTCTTTGGAGTTGACCATTTCTGGGATATTTATTATTATAAGGTCATACAAGGAAAATAATTTTAATCAAAGTGCAGCCACCTTTTAAAAGATCTGACTATCGCTTTAGCCTAGTGCATTCCCTTATTTCCCTTTTACTTATAAGGAAATAATTAGCACGACCATTTCTGCTACCTTCAATACTGTGACATTTTATAATATTAAATACATGGATGAACTGAACTGTTGAGTAAATTGATATTATGCACTGTTATTTAAGTTTCCGATTATTGTTCAATTTAACTGAGTTTATAATTGTTATTTAATATACTTTTGCTGTTAGGAAGGTTTCTGTAAATTAATATTTGATGATGTTGAAACGCTTTTCTGTGTTAAATATTAGGAGGAATTATATTCAAGAAAAATCTTATGTGTTCCATTCACTTACTTTTTCTACCTATTGTGCCAACAAATTATTCTTACTGAAGATTCTTTTATCTATAACATGCTAATTGAGCTAAATATTAGCGGAAATACTCTTATTACTTGCTTCCTTCTAAGCACAAGGCTAATAAGGAAATGCGATAGTCAAATCTTTTAAAAGCTGGACGCTATGTGAACAATTGAAGTTCGGTTCGCTTTGCACAGTAAAACAAAGGAGAGATGAAACGAAAGGTGGACTCCTGTTTGAGAAAAGTTATTTAGTTTAAAATTAAAATCAATAAAACGTAATATCTGAAACGATAGACTCTGCAAAAAAAAAAAAAAAATCATAAAATATATATATGAATAATGTACGTTTTAACGCGATCTACATTTTTTGTATACTAAGTTTTTTGTCTACCTGTTACAGTTTACCAAATATGTAAAGTTTATCCAGGCTAATATCAGAAAATTCAAGATATACATTTTATTTGTCTTGTAAATATTTTTAATATACGGTATTTCAATCAAGATCGTTAGAGCCATTTTTGAGAAAAACAAACTTTTCTAAATTCTTTCCATGTAAAGGGTAGTTTGGGTAGAGAAATTTTATTCAAAATCTTCGTGTCGCATCTTTGGAAGATATTAAACTTAAATATCAAATTTGCTATGTAACGGTCTGTTATTTTTGAGCTATGCTGCCCACAGACACACACACACACACTGACCTTTTTTTAATTTTTTTAAATCAAGGGTTCCTCTAAACATGTATTTAGGGTGAAATTGGTATCTAATTTTTGGTGGAATGCAGTACATTCTCTATACAGTATGTACATAATACGTGTAGAGAAAGTAAAACAACTTGTGACAATTTCCTATTGGAATCTACACACTGTAGTGGTTCTGCTACCATCCTCAATTAAATTAAATTATATTCATTTTATTTATTTATGCTGGTTATACAGCAATGATACAATGAATAAAGAACAAAAATACAATTCTATACAACTTAATAAAAACAGATATCAAAAGGTGCAACAAGTATATTGAAATGAAAAGAAAAACAACTGTAAACCAAATTATTTTAAGTGAATGTTCATGTAGGTTGAAACACATATTAGTCACATTTATAATTGAAACGCACATTATTTGCCATCACAGGAACAATAAATGCTAGTAGTGATGTATTTATCATATTATTAAAGCAGCAGATTAGGTTTGATTACAAATGTATGCCCTAATTTTCTGCTTGAACTGTATAACGTTCCGGCGCTCCCTTACGTCTTCAGGGAGGGAGTTCTAAATACGAGCTAAATCTATTGTAAATGATGACGAATAGAAGGTTGTTTGTTGAGCAGGTATAGCAAGAAGGTAAGAGTTTTTCGATTATGACAGTCAGAAACATATTTGAAGCGAACATTTAGATAGTTTGGAATGCGAGAATGAAGGAGTTGATAGAGAAATGATAAAAAATGTTATTTTCTTTTCACCCTAAGCTGGATTCATTTAAGTGTTTTGAGCGATGGTGTAACATGATCAAATCGATGGAGATTGCATACAAAGCGTACACACGTATTCTGAGCCCGTTCAAGTCTTAGAGTCAAATTTTCAGTTAGGTTACTAAAAAGAGAGTCGCAACAGTCAAAATGGGGCGTCACAAGCGTGTGTGTTAGTATTTTCTTAATTGAATTCTTTAAAGGATAGACTATTGAGAATAATTTTTTACATGCTAAGAATATAACGGTATAATAGGCAAATATTGAAATAAAAGCAAGGCATTATATACATCTCAAAATGCAAAGTTAAAATTATACATACATACCCCGCTTAACCAGACTAAGGGCGGCAGAGGCGCTTTACGGATAGTCGCGGATAGTCGACGAAACAGCGAAAGAACATTACTGTATTCCTTACTTATACATTAGTGTATAGTGTACATTAATAATAATAATTAAATAATAATAACAATAATAATCATAATAACAATAATAACAATTTTTTTTTAGAAAATATGACGTGTTTCATTCTGCAACAAATTATTTTTACTAAAGCTTATTCTTTTCTCTACTTCACATTAACAAGATAAATATTAGTAGAAATACTCCTTTATTGTTGGTCGCCATGTGATTACGTTTAAATTGCATTCTCTTTGCATGGTAAGTAGTAACAAATAAATAAGTAATAACAAACAAATAGCGACTTCTATTGGAAAATTTAAATAAGTAATAAGGAAATTTTTGGAATTGGTTAACTCTCCAAAAAATGTCCCTTGGATAAACGACATCTATGACTGTCTATATCTAAGGGTTTACCAGTTATGCAAAAGACATCCAAAATGATAAGGATATCAGAAAATATTCCCATAAAATTCAAGATTTCATACGTCCTGAAATTATCTTAAACACATGGTATTTTAACAAAAATCATTAGAGCCATTTTTGAGATGATCGAAAAGCATTCCACCAAAAAGTGTTGTGATGCGATGGGGCTCTTTTGTTTAAAATCTTCATATCGCATTCTTGGAAGTCACTGAACTTTAACATCAAGTTTGGAATTTAATTGTTTTTTCGTTTTTGAATTATTGTTCACCACACACACACGCGCACACACACACGAGAACACGCACACACACGAACCTTTTCTACAAACCCATTTTTCCATGATGCTTAAGCTGAGTGAATTCCAAGAAAAGTGACATGAATATTTTCGGAACAATCCATCAACCCCAAATTATCCTTCATATGAACATTTTTCAAAATGTTCGATTGTAAGAAAGGCTCTAATGATTTTTATTAAAATTCCTTATATTAAAGTTATTTATCTCAGAAATAACCTGAATTTATTGGAAGATAACACCTGAAGGTCTCTTCATTGAATTACTTTTGCGTAGTCAGAAAATCTAAAAGATAGACAAAAACTTACTACATAAACATTATAGAACTCATTAAAACACACAATTTATATCATATACAGCTTTATATTTTATCATTTCCAAGATATTCCTTGTTATTGATTTCAATTTTAAAATACTTAAGCTTTTCTCAAACAAGAATTTGTCATTGCAAACATTTCCCCTTTCTTTTTACTGCTACCACGCAAAGGGAATCGTATTTCATATAGCGGCAGTTTTTAAAACATTCGACTGTCGCTTTAGCTTAGTGTGTTCTCTTATTTCCCTTCTACCTAAAGGAAACTAAGTAATAAAGCTGTTTCTTCAAATATTTATATCGATTAACCTAAAGTAGTCAAAAAAAAAAAAAAAAAAGATTTGTAAGAGCAGTTGGTTACAATATAAGCAGAGAGAGAGAGAGAGAGAGAGAGCGAGAGAGAGAGAGAGAGAGAGAGAGAGAGAGGGAGACAGTTGTGTGAATGTGCACATCAGAATTTTTACTTTCTCTAGATATACTATGTATATAGTGTATAGAGAAGATATTGTATTGCACCCAAAATTTCGATACCGAGATTTCACCGGAAATATATGTTTTGGGTCCCCCTGAATCCAAAAAAAGCATTTTTGGAAAAAGGCCCCTGTGTGTGTGTGTGTGCGTGTGTGTGTGTGTGTGTGTCTCTGTGTGCCTGTGGACAGCATAGCTCAAAAACGAAAAGACAGTTGAATACCAAACTTGGTATTTAAGTTTGGTATCTTCCAAGGATACGACACGAAGATTTTCAAGAAAACCCCCCACCCCCAACTACCCTTTACATGGAACTTTTTTCGAAAATTTTGATTTTCTCAAAAATGGCTCTAACGATTTTGATTAAAATATCGTGTATTAAAGATATTTACCTGACAAATAATATTTATATCTTGAATTTTCTGGGAATAGCCTCTGAAGACTACTTTATTCTGGACGAATTTAACGAACTGCTAAACCGTAAGAGATAAACAAAATTATACCACACAAAAATGTAGAGCACGTTAAAACACACAATTTATGTAATATACATTTTCTTCGTGGAGTTGAGCGTTCTTTTAGATATTCCTTGTTTTTTATTTCTGCTTTGAAAAACTTAAACTTTCTCATACAGGAATGTGTTAATTCCAATCCATACAAACAAAGGAACTTCAGGCACATAGCAACAAGCTTTTAACTATACTTTAACCCATGGTACTCCCTTTTTTCGCTTCTACTTGCAAGGAAGCAAGTAATAAGACAATTTCTGCTAATTTTTTCTCAATTTGCATGAAGTAAATAGAAGCGTAAGCTTTTTAACAATAATTTGTTACACATATGCAGAGAAAGTCATGTGAATGGAACACATCAGACCTTTTTGTTTTAATTCTACAACCACGATGAGTGGAATCAGAGTGTAACTTTAATATATTTGTTTTGCAGAAATACTTGATCACGGCGTGTTTGTTTGTCCTCGCCGTGTGTGAGGAGCAGAAGAAGGCTGAGGAGACTGAGAAGAAGCAGGACAAGCGAGGACTTCTTGGTCTAGGATACGGAGGCGGCCTGGAACACTCCATAGGTCTTCATAGCAGTGGACTGGAGCTTGGTCATGGTGGTATCATCTCTGGGGAACACGGTTATGGCCTTGGAGCATCTACTATAGACCACGGCCACGTCAAGGCCATCACCATCACCAAGCAAGTCGAAGTTCCTGTACCACAACCGTACCCCGTCCACGTCGAGAGGAAGGTACCTTATCCTGTCAAGGTGCCCGTCGCCGTCCCCGTTGATAGACCTTACCCAGTCCATGTTCCCAAACCCTACCCCGTCGTCGTAGAGAAGAGGGTGCCATATCCTGTCGAGAGGCCAGTACCTTACCCTGTTAAGGTTCCCGTCAAGGTCCCCGTGCCCCATCCCGTCCCAGTTCACGTGCCCAAACCCTACGCTGTCCCAGTGCCCAAGCCTGTGGCTGTTCCTGTACCCCATCCCGTCATTGTCAAGAAGCCAGTACCCATTGTTGTCAGCAGCCATGGTGGCTATGGAGGCAGTGAACTCGGCGGTTACGGAGGTGGATATGGTGGTCACTTCGGCGACAGTTATGGCCTCGACGAGCTATCTCTTGGAGGCGGACATGGTGGTTTCAGCAGCTATGGTGGTTATCACGGCTAAGAAAGTTATCATGTATCTCTTTGTTTTACTTTTGTTTGTATGCAATGTAATATTTTGTATGTGTTCCATTTTCTAATAAATAAAGCTATTTTTTGTAAATATACATTTTACCTCTTACTGCGCCTCTGTTAGGTAGGAGGGAGTGGGAAGAGAGAGAGAGACGAAGAGATAGATAAAGAGAGAAATCCATATTAACACAAAGCTAACGATTAATTTATATATATGTGTGTGTGTGTGTGTGTGTCCGTGAGTGAATAATCCTAATAAAATTAATTCCCCAATATATTTAACCCTTTTAGTGGCAACCCGAATAGCAAAATGCTGTCTGAAAAGTGCCAAGTGGTTTTAGAGGAGATGGCAGAGTTTTAAATTATTACTAATAAAAGGAGTACTAAATGATATAGAGCTAAATATTTGTTTTACTTTCTCTACACGTACTATGTACATAGTGTACAGAGAAGGTACTAATTTCCACCCAAAAATTCAATACCAAGATTTCACCGGAAATACATGTTTTGAGTCTCACTGAATAAAAAAAACAAAGCATTTTTACAAAACGTCCGTGTGCGTGCGTGTGTGTGTATGTGTGTGTGTCTACGGACAGCATAGCTCAAAAATGAAAAGACCGTTTAATACCAAACTTGGTATTTAAGTTTGGCATCTTCCAAGGATGCAACACGCAGATTTTCAATAAAATCCGTATACACCCAACAGCTCCTTACATGGTACTTTTTTTTCGAAAATTTTGATTTTCACAGAAATGGCTCTAACGATTTTTATTAAAATATCGTATATTAAAGACATTTACCTGACAAATAATACATATATCTTGAATTTTCTGGGAATAGTCTCGGAAGACTATTTTATTCTGGATGAATTTTACGGAATGTCGCACACCTGCTAAAGCGTAAGAGATTGACAAAAACTTACCACGCAACAATTGTAGAGGACATTAAAACACACAATTTATGTTATACATTTTTTTTTCATGGAGTTGATATTTTGAGATATTCCTTGTTTTTGATTTCAGCTTTAAAAAAACTTATACTTTTCTCATTCAGAAATATGTCAACTCATGTCCACACAAAAAGGAACTTCAGTCACATAGCAACCAGGGTTTGACTGTCACTTTAACCTAATTTACTCCCTTATTTCGTTTATACTTACAAGGAAGCAAGTAATAATTTTGCTAATTTTTGCTAATTTTTTCTGGATTAGCATGAAGTAAATAGAAGCATAAGTTTTTTTTAACAATAATTTGTTGCAGAGATGTAGAGAAAGTCATGTGAATGGAACACACCAGGTTTTTTTGTTTTGTTTTGTTTTTTTTTTTTTTTTTTTTTTTTTTCGTTTTTACTAAACCCTTTTGTCTGGTATATATAAAATGCATTATATGTATGTGAAATATCTTCAATATTTTTAAAAAAAATTGAAAACAAAAAACAATTTTGAAAATAAAGTTAAAGATCCCAAAATAATCATTAATTAGTCGTACAGAACCTCACTGTACAGAAAAGTTCAGACTAATTATATTAAAGTATAGATATTTCTTTATTAAAACAGCATTCTACTGACTCGGAACAAATGTGTTGCAGTTTTACTTTGCTTTATGTATATTACTCGGAATTAGTGTAAGCAGTCCGTGAGAGTTGACAGATATACCTAATTGATTTCAAATTTTCTGCAGGAGAATATGAAATTCTAAGACTTAGAATGGCTCAGAACTATAGTCGACTGTAGCACTGAAAGGGTAGAAAACAGCACATAGCAATAGGATACAAATTACTGCGCAATGTAGCACTGGTGTTGCTGCAAAGCTGAATGGTTGATTCACCTTGTATTCGTAAATCCATTCCGATTATTTGGATGCGTACGAGGTCCATTGTTAGCGGAAATATTTTCATTCAATTTGGAGCTAATTCAGCGCTTTGGAGTGAAAATAAGACCCGGAAATGCTTCAGAAAACCTTTCTCTATGACAATGACGTAGAAAATGCCCAGACTTTCCCGCTGGAAATAGTTAAAACGTTTGAAAACGCATCACGATTGGATCGTTATTGGCAATTTTCGCAGAATTTTCGGATCGCGAGTAGATCGTTATTGGCAATCAAAGGGTTAAACGATGGACCTGGATACAGAGTGGAGGGCGGTCCGTACTGAACACGGGGTCATATCTGTGAGAAGTGCTGAGCAAGCTATAGGGCAATTTAGAGGATTTATTTAACCCCCTGGCTGTTTTAGGGCTTATTTTGCCTTCTTACACCTTTTTTTATTATTATTTTCTCTACACATGTTATGTATATAGTGTATAGAGGAGGCATTGCGCTCATCCAAAAAATTCGATACCGAGATTTCATCGGAAATATATGTTTTAGAGTCCCCTGTATCCCAAAAAAGTATTTTCAGAAAAAAGTCCTTGTATGTGTGTGTGTGTGTGTCCTTGTGTCCGTGTGTCTGTGAATACGATAAATCAAAAACGAAAAGTCGGTAAAATGTCAAACTTGGTACTTATGTTTAGTGTCTTCCAGGGATGCTACACGAAGATTTTGAAAAAAAATCCCCCCACCCCAAACTACCCTCTACATGGAACGGTTTTGATTAAAATATCGTATATTAAAGATATTTACCTGACAAATAAAATGTATATTTTGAATTTTCTAGGAGTAGCCTCTGAAGACTACCTTATTCTGGGTGAATTTTACGGAATTTTGCATAACTGCTAAACCGTAAGAAATGGACAAAAGCTTACCACACAAAAAATGTGGAGCACATTAAAACATACAATTTATGACGTATACATTTTGTTCGTGGAGTTGATCGTTTTTGAGATATTCCTTGTTTTTGGTATCTGCTTTGAAAAACTTAACTTTTCTCATACAGGAATTTGTCAACTCCTGTCCATACAAACAAAGGAAATTCAGTCACATAGCAACCAGGTTTTGACTATCGCTTTAATCTATGCTATTCCCTTATTTCGCTTCTACTTACAAGGAAGCAAGTATTAAGACTATTTCTGTTAATTTTTTCGATTAGCATAAGTAAATAGAACAATACGCTTTTAAATAATAATTTGTTGCAGAGATGTTGAGAAAGTCATGTGAATGGAACACATCAGAGTTTTATATTAGCCACCATTAATATATGATATAATTATTAATTTTCGTGTTCTTGATTTTTAAAATGTAATAATTTATTCCCCAAAATTGGAGCATTGTTGCGAAAAGTATATGTATATGTTTTATCGTGCTTTTGAGAGGTAATATAAATTGCTTGAAACAAGTCAGTGAAAAATGCATCGTTTGTAGCATATTGAGTATGGAAAAGGGTTGCAAAAACTTCGCGAGTAAATAAGGTTTAAAGTGGGGAGTACCTATTAATAAGCTGACTTTCTCTACATCTCTGCAATAAATTATTGTTAAAAATCTTATTCTTCCATTTACTTAATGCTAATTGAGAAAAAATTAGCAGAAATCGCCTTATTACTTGCTACCTTGTAAGTAGAAGGGAAATAATGGAGAACCTTAGACTAAAGTGATAGTCAAAAGCTGGTTTCTATGTGCCTTTGTTTGTATGGACATGGGTTGACGAATTCCTGTATAACAACATTTTTTCAAAGCTGAAACCAAGAACAAGGAATATCTCAAAAACGATCAACTCCACGAAAAAAATACATATAACTAAAATTGTATGTTTTAAAGACTTTTTCTATTAAGCAAGTTTTTCCTCGTATCTCTTACGATTTACAATTTATGAAAAATTCCGCAAAATTGACCCAGAATAAAGATGTCTTCGGAGGCTATTCCCAGAAAATTCAATATATCTATTTCATTTGTCAGGTAAATATCTTAAATATACAATATTTTAATCCAAATCGTTAGAGCCATTTCTGAGAAAATCAAAATGTTCAAAACTTTTCCATGTAAAGGGTAGTTGAGGTGGGGTGATTTTCTTGAAAATCTTCGTGTCACGTCCTTGGAAGATACTGAACTTAAATACCAAGTTTGCTATTTAACGGACTATTCGTTTTTGAGCTATGCTGCCCACAGACCCACACACACACAGACACATAGATACACACACAACCGAAGAATAGACATAGAACGGAAATTTTTCTAAAAATGTTTTTTTTTTTTTGGATTCAGGAGATCTGAAAATATATATTTCCGGTGAAATCTTTGTATCGAATTTTTAGGTTTTATGCAATACCTTTCCTATACATATAGTACGTGTAGGGAAAGTAAAAATATTAGAGTTTATGTTTCGATGTCTATAAGGTCACACATATTTGAGTGCTTCTTTTGAATGTCACCAACTTCACCCAAATCAACCATCCAAAGCAACGCAATACCAGTTCAAAGTATGACTTTTTTTATTTGACACCCTGTACTGTAGATAGCACCTTACCCACATATTGTAGTTAATACAATCCAGGGGGATGTAATGAAGCTCCTAAACCAGAGGTATCCAAGCCGCAGGCAGACAGGCCACCAGAAAGGAACGGAAGTCCTTAAGTTTCCAAGCCCGACCAGGGTCCAGAGAGAGAATGAAGCGACCCAACCTCCTGGTAACCACCTAGACTTCATTGAGAGTGTATCCGCGCCATCTGCCCGATACCATATACCTTGACCCTGAAAACATTTGAAAGATAAGAAGGAAACAAAATGAAGGGGAAATGATGGTAAGGAAGACATGATAGATGACACAACACCACATAGATTAGAGTTAATGATCGCCGGAAATCAAATCCGGGACCTCCCGAATGCGAGTCTCACGCTTTACTGTACGCCACCTATAGTAAGCAGAGGAAGAAATGCTTTCCACCCAGAAATTAATATCAAGATGTTGTTTTGAGGTCCTTTGGATGAAAAAACAAGCGCTTTTAGATAAAGATACTGTGCAACTGTGTGCCGGAACATCATAAATAAGAAACAAGAAATTTTGAATAAGTTGTAAAACTGTTTTTTACTTTCTCTACATATACTATGTACATAGTGTATAAAGAAGATATTGTATTCCACCCAAAAAATTCGATACCGAGATTTCACCGGAAATGGACATTTTAGGGTCCACTGTATAAAAAAAAACATTTTTAGAAAGAGCTGTGTTCGTGTGTCTGTAAACACAACTCAAAAACGAAAAGTGGTAAAATACCAAACTTGGTATATAAGTTTAATATCTTCCAAGGATGCGACACGAAGATTTTCAAGAAAATGCCCCCAGTGCAACTACCTTTTATATGGAAAAAGTTGCGGAAATTTTTATTTTCTCAAAAATGGCGGTAGCGATTTCGATTAAAACATTGTTTATTAAAGATACGTATTTACATCACAAATGATATATCTTGAATTTTCTGGGAAAACCCTTTGAAGCCCTCTTTATTCTGGAAGGAGTTCGCTGAATTTTACGTAACTGGTCAACCGTAAGAGATGCACAAACGCTTAAAACACAACAATTGTAGATCTCGATAAAACACATGATTATGTCATATAGGTCTTTTTTTTTTTTTTTTTTTTTTTTTTTTTGTGGAACTGGCCATTTCTGAAATATTACTTGTTCTTGGTTTCAGCTTTACAATACTTATACTTTTTTGAAACGGGACCATATAAAGCGAACTGAGTCTCAATTGTTTCAATAAAACGCCGAGCTTTTAAATGGTATGACTATCACATTCGACTAATGTATTTCCTTATTTCCCTCCTACTTAAAAGGAACTAAGTAATAAAATCAAATATGCTAATATTTATCTCGATTAGTATGACATAGATAATAGAATAATCGTTTGTAAGAATAGTTTATATTTGGAATAGCTAGAGAAAGTCATGTGAATGGAACACATTGGATTTTTAGAAAATTGTGTGTTTGTGTGTGTAGGCAGCATAACTAAAAAACGAAAAGTTGGTTAAATACTAAACTTGGTATTTAAGTTCAATATCTTCCAAGGATACAAGAAGATTTTCAAGAAACTCTCCCCACCCCAACATTTAAAAAATATATATATTCTTAAAAATGGCTCTAACGATTAAGAATAAAATACTATATGTTTAAGATATTTTCATGACAAACGAAGTATTTATTTTGAAATTTCTGGGACCAACCTGTTAAGATCTCTTAATTCTGGACGACTTTTGTGTAAATATAAAACTGCTAGAGATAGATAACAACTGACTACATAAAATGTAGATTTCATTAAGATGCACAGTTTATTTCATATAGAAATGTTCGTAGACTTAACCGTTTCCAAGATATTCCTCGTTATTGATTTCAATTTTAAACCTCTTATACTTAGCTCAATTGGGAAGTCAACTTTCATTTCCTCGCTCTTGTTTTACTCCCGAGAATGTAAAAGAGAACCAAACTTCAATTTTTTCACATGCAATAGCTTTCGAAAGGTTTGAATATCGCTTTAGCCTAGTATATTCCCTTATTTCCCTTCTACTTACAAGAAAGCCAACCTTTTCTGCTATTTTTGATTAGCAAGGCGAACATGAAAGAATAACAAGTTGCAAGGAAAATTGATTTGTAGAAGAGCTAGAGAAAGTCGTGTGAATGGAACACATCAGATTTTTAAGTTAAGGATCTTCCAAGGATGCACCACGAAGATCTGCAAGAAAATCCTCTTACTCCAAACTTTCATTTATGTTAAAATGTGCTAACTATTTCTGACTTACTCAAAATGGTCTATCATACGTTTAATACACTTGCATGCAAATCTTGAATTATCTGGGAAAAGCCTATGGACCCTGCTTATTCTGGACGTCTTATGTGTATCTTGAGGCGGAAACTGGTGGGGCTGGGCTGCGCAGCGACGACTGATCCTCTCTCCGGCGTTGTGGCAATTCTCAATGCTCCTCGGCTATTGGTGAACTCAGCGACGAGCAATTGAGACCTATTTATATCTAGCTACGGTGATCTCCAGGGAGTGGTACGGGAATTAACCTAAAATAACGTCGGCACTTTTCCTTCAGTCCAGGTTTATTTCTCTTTTACAAGCGTTCCTGAGAATGTTCCTGGCGCGATTGAGTTTCGATAATTTCCCTCGAACGAGAGCGTAACGCGCACAGAGGTAACTAAACTTTACGCGGCGACGAGTGCAACGGTTACGTGCAGAATAATTGTAGACACTTTAAATTTTCGCCGTGGCTTCCTTGTTTCCAGCGTCGCGGTTACGCGTGACATTTATTTCAATTGCGTGAATCACTGTAATAACTTTACTATATTTACGAGGATTCTTGTTTCGAGCATCACAGCTTCTATGTGTAGTTACATTCCAACTGCCTGAACATTGCGGCGAATACTCTATATTTATAGCAAATTCTACCCACGCGCAAAACCCTCAACTCGTAATCTCATTGGTCCATTTTTTGGCGCCGAAAGTAGCTTGGGGTGCGCTTCTGCCGTGACGTGATTAATTGTAATTGGTCAATGCGTCTTTCACGTGATTCTTGACCTAAATTTCCGCGTGGTTCCCCGGTTTATGTGTCATCTTCACTTTCTCTTGCGGAGACGTGACCACAATGGCGTCTTTCCCCTCTTGCAATATACAAAGAAATAGCGTAAACAACTGAAGTCGTCGTTTGAGAACTATCGAGTTGAAGTTAGAAACGCTTTTCAGGAACAATCTCTGTGAACATCCAATATACATTAAATACATGATATCTTACTTACTAATTAACCTAAACAATTTAATGAACTAAAATATATGCTATGCACTTATTCACCTGGGCGATAATCCGTCTTAATCTGGCAAATCGTAAGAGATGGACAAAATCTCATTATTAAAATATTAATATTTATTCCAACTCCATGACACAGCTCACAGAGAACCTTGGCCTATCGCCCGACAGCTGCGTCCCCCTTCTCGGCCCACGACAGACATCATGAATGGGGTGTAGTATTGGGGGGGGGGGTGAGACGTGGTCAGCGCTTCGACCCCCCCCCCAGGCCAGCTAATGCGGTCGTCTTCACGACCTGGAGCTGCTACTTCTCCATCAAGTAGCTCCTCAATTGGTCCCCCAGGCTGAGTGCCCCCCGAACCAGGTCTCGCAGTGGGGGAAAAATCCCCACGCCGGTACTGGGAATCGAACCCAGGTCTCCCACTTGGCAAGCAGCTGCGCTACCACCGCGCTAAGTAGATGATCACGTAGACCTTAAATTTATGTAAATTATTTCTTTGTGGTAACCATTTTTGACATATTCTCTGTTAATTGTTTGAATTCTGATACATACTTTATACTTTCTCTACTGCGTATAAGGGAAGTATTGCATTCTGTCAAAACTTCGGTGTCGAAATTTCACCGCAAATATATGCTATGAGGCACCTTGATAATAAATAAAGCATTTTAGATAAAGACCCGTGTGAGAACAGGTTAACAGCGCAAGAAAGACCAACCGTTATTGGTGGTCACGTTAGAGGCTAGACATGAACAAATCCTGCTCACAGGGGATGTTGTTTTCCTTTCCTCCCTCCCGCCGAGGCTGAGAGAGGTAATGGAGGTGCCAGCTTGGAGTGAATGACTGAATACAACCATAAGAGCGCGCAGCGTTAAACAATTGCAGCTCATATGAAAGTAATTGCCGGCATATATCCATAGTTATAGTGAAATCACTTTGTTCGCTATAAAGTTAACTTTTATTCATTGACAATAAGCAGAGCATGAGACGGAGTTGCTTGAAGGAATGTAGATAGATATATTTATGTTTGGTTGCGATTCAAATTATCACACAATGAGTTGGCAACCATGAACATAGCCAATCTTACTGAACTCACCACATGTTTCTGCAGCCCTCAATCCCACTCGTTGCAACATCATGTTCGTCCTCAAAACCAGCATCGTTATTGATATCGTCGGCATCACTGTCTTCTTCCAACTTAACAATAATCTGCTAGTATTAATTTGCATAGACACTAAAGAATATAGCATAAACTAGCTCTGGGCAGAAACGTTATGACTTGTGCGCGTACAGTTGGCGCAACTTCTCCCACTATCAGCCCTAAAGTTGAAGATTTTTTATTATTGTATTGTTTCAATTGTGTGGCCCTCTTTAACATTAAAAACGCCACATTTTGGCACCGCTAGCGACGATACTGGTAAATCATGGAATGAAGATGGAGAACCGGTGGAATACGATGGTGCGGGAAACCGGAGAACCTGGAGCAAACGTGCCCCTGCGCTGCTTTGTCCACCACAAATATCACTTGTGGTCGTTTGGGATCGAACCCGGGCCCTCTACTACTACTAGTACTACAACTAGGCTACTTCTATTACTACTAGACTACTACTATTACTACTAGAATATTACTATTACTAATCCTACCATTACTAGTATAGTATTACTACTACTTTTATTACTAATATTACTACTAGACTACTACTACTTTTACTACTAATATTACTACTAGACTACTAGTATTACCACTACTACTACTATTACTACTATTACCACTACTACTATTACTACTATTACTACTACTACCATTACTACTACTATTTCTACTACTACTATTACTACTACTATTACTACTACTATTACTACTACTATTACTACTAATATTACTACTACTACTACTACTACTACTATTACTACTACTATTATTACTACTACTATTACTACTACTATTACTACTACTATTAGTACTACTATTACTACTACTATTAGTACTACTATTACTACTATTATTACTACTACTATTAGTACTACTATTACTACTACTATTACTACTACTATTACTACTACTATTTCTACTACTATTACTACTACTACTACTACTGTTACTACTACTATTACTACTACTATTACTACTACTACTATTACTACTACTATTACTACTAATATTACTACTACTACTATTACTACTACTATTACTACTACTATTATTACTACTATTACTACTACTATTACTTCTACTACTATTACTCTCCCGTGTGGTGGCCGGGGAGTAAAAGAATAGCACCACGGGATCTCCCCCTGTCGTAGAAGGCGACTAATCGGAGTAGCTTTCCGCTGACCACTACCCCAGTATCCTATAGATCACGTCTTTACCTTTCTACCGTCCTCCCTTCTGTTTCCTATTCACCTGCTGCCTTGTAGGCGGGGGAAGATCCCCAAAGGCTAAGGGAAGGAAACCCCGACAGAAAACCAAGAACATGAAATGAAATGACGGATCTTAAAACTAGCATACCCCAGGAGGGTCGTAGGACTAAAGTTCCTGAATCCCTCACCGACGCGTCGGTCTGCCCCATGGATTCTGGGGGGGGGGGGGGGGGCAAAGAACCGTTTACTTTTTTCTCAGAAAAATCAGATCCTTTTAAGCGATCTGAGATAATTAAAAGATCGCCAGAAATACAAAGAAGGGGATCACTACCTTCAACCAGCAAAGAATTATATGAACAGAAGGAACGTTTGATTAAGAATATATAAACTTCACAGACTCTAACCCTCTAGTACAAGAAAAAACGATCAGAGAAGTAAAAAGAAAAAGAATGGAAACTCCTGAAAAAATTAGAGCTGAAGAACAAGATAGACTCTTCCTTGATTATGTCCGGAAAGAGTACTCTATGTATCAGAAGTTAATGGAGAAAATTGAAAAGGAAACCGACACCCTCCAGAGAGTGATAAAGGATATCCCAAATACAAAGAAGGAAATACAAAATGCAGTCTGCCATTTAGAAGACTTCTTCAAAAGATTACCTAGTGCCTCAAGTTTTATAAACGAGGTAATGGAAAAACTAGCAACTCAAAGTAGTCAAAAGCAGAAGGAAACCACTGAAGCCTGTACGCAAACAATTAAAAAAAAACAAGAAGAAATAGAGAAGCTGAAATATACGATAAAATGTGAGCTAGAAAAAGATCTAAACGACCAACAACTACATGTAATTACAAGTATGAAATGACCGGAAGAGGGCTTCGAAAACTGTCAACCTGCAAAAGGGAAACCTTTAGCAGTTGAGGATGAAGACCTGGTGATAATTGCAAATAAAGAAGTTGATAAACAGGAAGAGATTATAAGGAGCATTATTAATATAAATCCGCAAATAAAACAGTTTTTGGAAGAAGATAAACTAAAACCAGGAAAAATGATATGCAATATTTTATCAAATGAAATCCTTGGTGGTGAAAAGGAATCAAAAAATACAAAGAAATATCTGTACCTCATTATGACTGAGGACGGAGGAAAATCGACCGAAGATATATCTAATCTAAGAAAAAATTTAGAAAAAATATTGGACGCAGAGAGGAAAAATGGGAGAACCCGCATAGCCGGTGTAACCACGGACCAAGTGGATGAGCAAGTAACAAGGAAAGTTTTGGAGTATTTATGCAAAAGAAAAAATGTTAAGATGTCAATGTATATAAAACATCAAAGATACAATGAAACAAAAGGGATGGAGGACAATAGTAGGAAGAGAGGACTAAATGAAGATACAATCGTACTCAAGCCACTTGGAGAAAAATCATACGCAGACATTCTGAGAAATATAAAAGAAGTAGACACAAGTGGAATAATAATTGATCACAAAAGAAAGACAAACGAAGGAAATGTGCAGCTGAAAATAAAAGGGAAAAATAGAAATGATAGAAAGATTTTTAAACAACTCCTTTCTTCAAAATTGGACAAAATTGCAGAAGTAAATATGGAAAGCAAAAAACAAACTGTTATGCTACTAGATATAGATGAAGTTGTAGAAGAACATGAAGTAAAAGAAACCATAGAACGGGAATTAGGGAAATTGGAACAAAATATTCTAATAAAAATGTCAGAAAAGCAAATGCACAAGGTGTAAAATATGCATTTGTAACCTCTAATATAGAGATTACAAATCGACTGCTAGCAAAGAAAACAATAGGGAAAGGATGGGACAGATGGAGAGTCAGGCCAACAAATACACTAAGTAGATGTTATAAGTGTTACAGAGTAGGGCATGTTGCAAGCGAATGTACAGCTGTACCTTTTGTGAAAATGTGTCATAAATGTGGGGAAACAGGTCATCGAATAAAAGAGTGTAAAAACATGACAAGATGTTACCTGTGTAACTCAAATGAACACAAAGCAGAGACGATGAGATGTCCTGAGTATAGGAAATTAGTGGAAACCCAGGCAAGGATACAAAGACAAAACTCCTATAAATAATGAGATTACTTCAGGTAAATCTTGATAGGAGTAAACGGGCCATGGATTTACTTATACATAAATGTGCAGTACTTCAAATACATCTGTGTATTATCGCAGAACCAAATAAAAACATGACCAAAATGGATCACAGATGAAAGAATAGACGCAGCCATTTATATTCCACGAAGTAATGATAAAGTGAGAAGCATCGGAAGTGGCAGTGGTTTTGTCTGGGCCGACACCGATGAAATATTGGTATTTTCTTGTTATGTGTCTCCTAAAACAGATCTGGAGGATTTCCATAAATACCTATTTGAAATTAATTGCGTCCTTAAACAACAAAAACATAAAAAGAAAGTCCTTATTGGAGGGGATTTCAATGCCAAGGCATATTCCTGGGGCTCGCCTATAGAAGAGAAGAAAGGTAGTGCTCTGGCAGAATGGGCAAGCGAAAATGATTATAATATCCTAAATGATGAGAAAATGCCAACTTTTGAAAGAAACGATGGTACATCTTTCATAGATATCACAATGTGTTCTGGAGAAATGAGTAAATTTATTAGTAAATGGTATGTGGATAATGAAGAAAATTTAAGTTACCACAAGAATATATTTATAGAGACTATAAACACTAAATTGCCATTACCAATTAAAAGGCCACAGAAAGGTTGGATTTACAAAAATGATAAGAAAGATATTTTAATACAAAAGGTAGAAGAAGCAGCGAGTCATCCAGAGTACTTACATCTACCAAAGAAGCTTGGAGAACTATTAGAAAAAGCACGTAACTCTACTTTTAAGAAGAAAGGCAGCCATGGTAAGTTTAAAGCGGCGTATTGGTGGAATAATGATATTTCCCAACTAAGGAAAAGGAGTATGGAGGCACGAAGAAAAGTGACAAGGGTAAACAAAAGAAGAAATGCGGAGGAAAATGAAAAGCTCACCGTACAAAAGGAATACCGAAGATGTCGGAATGACTTAAAAAACGCAATAAATACAACGAAGAAGGATGCATGGGAACTGCTATGTGAGGAAGTGGATGTGGATCCAAGGGGCACTGGATATAAAATTGTGACAAAAAAATTAGGACTCCGCACACCTTTAGTTATTACGGATGAGGAACAAAAAGAAATTGCTAAAGAGTTATTTCCCGTACATAAAAGAAATACGTGGCCAAAAATGCAAATAGAAATAGAAGAAGTACCGAAGTGCCAAATAAACGAGATCATGGATGCAGGAAAACGCATAAAAACTGGTAAAGCCGCTGGACCTGATGGCATCCCCCCGGAAGTTATAAAGCTAATTGCTGAGAAAAAGCCGGATCTTCTGATGGAAACACTAAATGGTTTAATATGCAAAGGAAAATTTCCCAAGGAGTGGAAAATTGCAAAACTTATACTGATAGAAAAACCAAAAAAGAGAAACTGCAAAAAAACCTATAGACCTTTATGCCTTTTGGATTCAATAGGAAAACTGCTTGAACAAATAATTAATCAGAGATTATTAAAAGAGATAGATTTAAAAGGTAGTCTCACGCAAACCCAATTTGGTTTTAGAAAAGGCCGATCAACTGCCGATGCAATAAAGTTGGTCTTGGAAACAGCACAGAAAGAAGTTAATGAAAATAATAGGTATGTAGTAATGGTTACATTAGACGTTAAAAATGCTTTTAACTCTGTACCGTGGCTGGGCATTATAAATGAACTAATACAAAAGAAAATGTCTCCATACATGATTAAATTAATAAGTAGTTATCTACAAGATAGAAAGATCTTTATTGGAGAAAACTCTGAGATGGATGTAACCAGTGGAGTACCGCAAGGATCAATTCTAGTTCCCACTTTAAGGAATATATACTATGATGAAGTGCTTCGACAGGAACCTGCAGCAGGTGTAACACTGGTGGGATACGCAGACGACCTCGCTCTGATTGTGTGCGGCACTTCAAAACAAGATATAGAGGAAAAAATACAGTGGTCCATCAATAGGGTTGAAGTCTGGATGACTAGTAGAGGACTGGGCCTGGCTCCGACCAAAACCGAAATGGTAATCCTGGGAGGGAGAAGAACTCTCAAAGAAGTGACTATACAGGATGGATACTTAGAACTTAAATCGCAAAAATACCTAAAATATTTAGGTATCTTAATTGGATATAATATGAGTATGGTTGAACATCTGAAGTATGTATCTGCAAAGGCGGAAAAAGTGGTCGCAGCTTTGGCCAGACTGATGCCAAATGTAGGAGGTCCTAACCAACAAAAGAGGAAATTGCTAGGAAGTGTTATTAACTCCATTATACTTTATTGTGCTGCGGCTTGGAAGCAATGTATGAAGAAAATAACACATAGGAAACTTATAGAACGCGTCCAAAGAAAGATCGCTATAAGAATAGCAAGTGCATATCGCACAACATCCACAAAGGCTATACAAGTGATTGCAGGAACAATACCGCTCCATTTATTAGCAACCGAGCACACATTTAAAAAAGAAGAACAAAATAGAGCACAAAAAGAAGAGAAAAGGAAAATTACTATGAAAAAGTGGCAGGAAGAATGGGATGACGAGCTTGAAACGGCCCAATGGACTAAACGTCTTATTCCAAAAATTGAACCATGGCTAAACAGACAACACGGAGAAGTTGACTACTTTTTTACGCAATTCTTAACAGGACATGGCCGATTTGGGACCTACTTATACAAAATGAAGATAATTGAGACTGAACAATGCAGATATGCAGAACACACTATTTTATTATGTAAAAGATGGAACGCCATAAGAACAAAAACCTTAAACGTTATTGAAATGGAATTATCACCAGACAATATAATACAAAATATGATACACAAGAAAGAAATATGGCACCTCATTACAGGAATGATTAAGAACATCCTACAAGCTAAGGAAAAAGATGAAGGATAAACTTGAATGCTGCACTGTGAAGAAATGCTGAGAGGCGGTTCCGCAGCGCTGCAGGAGACGGAGGTGGTTTTTAGCCGGTAAGAGTCCGACACACCAGGGCCACCTTCCCTGGCGTCCATGAGGATTTTCCCCTCCTTAAAAAAAAAAAAAAAAAAAAAAAAAAAAAAAAACTACTACTACTATTACTACTACTATTATTACTACTATTACTACTACAACTACTACTACTAATACTACTACTTCTACTACTAATACTACTACTACTTTTACTACTACTACTACTACTATTTCTACTACTAATACTACTACTTTTACTACTACTACTACTACTATTTCTACTACTAATACTACTACTACTTTTACTACTACTACTACTACTATTTCTACTACTAATACTACTACTTTTACTACTACTACTACTACTATTTCTACTACTATTACTACTACTTTTACTACTACTTCTACTACTACTACTACTATTTCTACTACTAATACTACTACTTTTAATACTACTTCTACTACTACTACTACTATTTCTACTACTAATACTACTACTTTTACTACTACTTCTACTACTACTACTACTATTTCTACTACTAATACTACTACTTTTACTACTACTTCTACTACTACTACTACTATTTCTACTACTAATACTACTACTTTTACTACTACTTCTACTACTACTACTACTATTTCTACTACTAATACTACTACTTTTACTACTACTTCTACTACTACTACTACTATTTCTACTACTACTACTACTACTACTACTACTACTACTACTACTACTACTACCACTACTACCACTACTACTACTACTACTACTACTATTTCTACTACTAATACTACTACTTTTACTACTACTTCTACTACTACTACTACTATTTCTACTACTAATACTACTACTTTTACTACTACTTCTACTACTACTACTACTATTTCTACTACTAATACTACTACTTTTACTACTACTTCTACTACTACTACTACTATTTCTACTACTAATACTACTACTTTTACTACTACTTCTACTACTACTACTACTATTTCTACTACTAATACTACTACTTTTACTACTACTTCTACTACTACTACTATTTCTACTACTAATACTACTACTTTTACTACTACTTCTACTACTACTACTACTATTTCTACTACTACTACTACTACTACTACTACTACTACCACTACTACCACTACTAGTACTACTACTACTACTACTACTACTACTACTACTACTACTACTACTACTACTACTACTACTACTACTACTACTACTAGAAGGACTATTATTGGCTATTATTTTCACTGGACACTTAAAGATATACAAAAATCTCCTGACTACACGCTTTTGCTGTCCTTGAATATTGAAAGCAATATTTTTGTTAAACATTAAAATTATACATTTAGCTACAAGAGAGAACAAAACATATACAAAAGAATGAGAGAGAATTAAAATGAAATTCAGCAATAAACTAATTATTACATATAATATATACATTACATATAATATAATGTACTGATGATTAAGAATAACCTCACCCTCACTGATTTTTGTAAAATAGTAAAGATATAATATAATATAACATACTCTAATATAATATAGTATAATATAACGTAACGTAATATAATATATTGTAATTTAATATAATATAATGCAATTTAATATAATGTAATATAATATTATGTAATAGCATATAATGTAATATAATATTGTGATATAACGTAATGTAATATAATATGATGTAAATTAGTAATACAATATAACATAGTAATATAATATAGTGAAATGAATTATAGACTAATATAATATACAGTAATGTAATTAGTAATGTAATATAATGTAATGTAATATAATGTAATATTATATAATGTAATATAGTAATGTAAATTTAATATAATGTAATGTAATGTAATATGATGTAATATAGTGCAAAATAGTAATGTAATGTAATATAATGTAATTTAATATAATGTAATATAATGTAATTCAATATAATGCAATCTAATATAATATAATGTAATATAATATAATAAAATGTAATATAATGTAATGTAATGTAGTATGTAATGCAACATAATGTATTGTAATGTAATATAATGTAATGTTAAATAATAAAACATAATGTAATATAATATAGTATAATATTATATAATAAAATATAATAAACATAATATTTATAAAATAATAAGTATAGCATAAAATATAATATAATGTAATACATTAAAATATAATATATTATACTACAGTGTTCTGGCTTAAGAATAACGGAACCTTCTCTCTCTGTCCCCCTCTCTCGTTCTCCATGGTAGTGTTTTACAACAGTAAATATGTACATTTCTATGTACTATGTGCATAGCACGCGCAGAGAAAATACAAATATTACAATACTTTGTCGCAAACTGGGCGGTATCGGAATTACTTCTAAGATAAAAAAATAGGCAATCATTTCATGTTACTCACTTCTTCGAATATCAAACGCAATAAAAAATTGCGGAAGAGAAAACTTGATGGCGCAATCTGAAAGTGAAGAGGGGAAAGCTCTTGTCAAGAAGAATGCAGAGCAATTGTTTTAACCTTACGAGACAGAAGAAGAACAGGTTTCCAACATAACTCTTGCTAACATGAATTATGGACATGGAATTTAAATCAGAGAGCAAAACTTGATTTTCTCAGTGGAAACTTACATACATAATCTTCTCACCGTTGGCAGCACTCTCAAGATAAATTAATGATAACATCACAATCTCACGTCTGGTAATAGTCACGTGACTTTATCTGTACAGAACAGGTAGAGAGAGTCATGTGAATAGGTTCTTGCTTTGTCTAGCACGCATATACAATGAGTATAGAGAAGGTATTTATACTATCCAAAAATTAGATACAGATATTAGGCTAGAAATATTGTTTGGAAACCCCCTTGAAATCAAAAAGATATTTTTAGAAACATTCTGGTGTGTGTGCGTGGTCAGCATAGTTAGAACCTCAAGCCTGATAGACAGGCCTCTGGGCAAAATTAAGCGGTCTTTCACGCCCAGTATAAAATGGGACGCTGAGAACCAAATCAGTTAAAGAGCGTCCATAAATAAAACGCCATTTTTTATAGTTCAAAAATATAAATTCCGTTAAATGTCAAACATGTTATATAAGTTCAGTATCTTGACCAGTGCCATGGCCATTGCTAAAACCTCTCGCCTCGCACCTAGGAGGTCAGGGTTAGATCCCAAGCACCCGCATGTGGCATTTGTGGTGGACGAAACGGTATCAGGGTGAGTTTTCTCCGGGTCCTCCGGTTTCCCCGGCCATTCGTTCCACCATCATCTTTCCTATCAGACTTCTCGCTTTCATTTCATGTCATCCACTTCCTCACGCTCATACAGGTTTGTGGTTAGGTGCCGTTGGTTCCCCAACAGGCTTCTGCACCCGCTTATAAGTCTTAGGGAGGTGTCAGTCCCACATATGGGGAAGAAGCCGACTATATATATTTAAATATATATATATATATATATATATACAGGCCGTTTCAAAACGACACCAAATGAAGATAACAGTCAATTAGCTTACACTTTAAAGTCTTATGTGTGTTTAAAAATCGCACACATTTGGGATTAGGCAGCGAAGGAACAACGGTTGTCATACGCCACACCCACATGCTACATTTTCCATTACTAAGGTGACCTGTGCCGCGCCGGCGTGTCTATCAAATCACGCCTACACCACGCGATTGGAACGTTCGCTACCAACCGGCATCTTTCTTAAAGTGTGCCAGGCACGTGCCATTTGGTTACGAACGACTGCCTACTCCATGGTGATTTTATGGCAGTTTTTGTATTTAGAACTGAAAACTATATTCACGTATCACGTATGGTATATATTTGATTTTCTCAACATTGGCTTTAACGTTTTTTATTAAAATACTATAAGTTTAAGACATTTATATGACAAAGGAAATGTATATCTTGAATTTTCTGAGAATATCCTCTGAGAACCTCTTCATTTTGGAAGAATCTTGTATAACTAGCGACTATAATAGATAGACAAAAACCTACTACACGAAAAATATAGATTTCAGTAAAACACACACTTTATGTTATATAAACTTTTATTTTAGAGTTAACCGTTTCCGAGATATTCATTTTTGTTTAAATTTGAAACTACTTAAACTTTTCTCAAACGGGGAGTCAACTTTCTTTAAGCTCCTTTGTTTTACTACTGTGAATATCAATTGTTTTTCATATCAATAAATTTTAAAAGATTTGACTAACGATTTGGCTAGCTGTATTCCCGTTTCTTTCTGCTTACCAGGAATAAAATAATTAGGTCACGCCTGCTAATTTCATCTCAATTACCATGAAGTAGAGAGCAGAATAATGTTTTGTAAGGAAAGTTTGTTTCTGGGATAGCTAGAGAAAGTCATGTGAATTGAACACATCACATTTTACTTACTCTATATGTACTATGCACATAGTGTATAAAAAAGGTATTGCCTCCACCCAAAAATTCGATACCGAGATTTCACCGGACATATATGTTTTAGGGTCCCCTGTATGCAAAAAAAAAAAAAAAAAAAAAAAAAAAAAAGCATTTTCACAAAAAGGTTCGTGTGTGTGTGTCCGTGTGTCCGTGTATCTGTGAACACGACAACTCACAAACGAAAAGTCGGTAAAATACCAAACTTGGTACTTAAGTTTAGGTTCTTCCAGGGATGGGACACGAAGATTTTGAGAAAACTCCTCCTACCACAACTACCCTTTACTTGGAACTTTTTTTCGAAAATTTTGATTTTCTCAAAAATGGCTCCAATGATTTTGATTAAAATATCGTATATTAAATATATTTGTCTGACCTATAAAATGTATATCTTGAATTTTCTAGGAATAGCCTCTGAAGACTACTTTATTCTGGGTGGATTTTACGGAATTTTGCATAACTGCTAAACCGTAAGAGATGGACAAAAACTTACAACACAAAAAAGATAGAGCATGTTAAAATACACACTTTATGTTATATACATTTTGTCCGTGGACTTGACCGTTTTTAGATACTCCTTGATTTTAGTTTCTGCTTTGAAAAACTTATACTTTTCTCATACAGCAATTTGTCAACTCTGTTCATACAAAGGAAATTCAGTCACATAGCAACCAGCTTTTGACTTCACTTTAACGTATGGTACTCCCATATTTAGCTTCTACTTACAAGGAAGCAAGTAATAAGACTATTTCTGCTAATATTTAACGATTATTTGTTATAGCGATGTAGAGAAAGTCATGTGAATGGAACACATCAGATTTTTTATAGACAGCATTGCATAGTTTAATATGTATATATATATATATATATATATATATATATATGTGTGTGTGTGTGTGTGTGTATGTGTGTGTAATTATCTCAGCAGTTGGAGAAATGTTGTAAAATGTTCAGCAACCAATCGGAGCCGTTTCAAGTTTTTGGTTTAGTTTACATTATAGCGTACTAATGATTGATGGAGAGTAGGAACCCTGTCATTGTTGTAGCGTCGCTTCTAGTTCCGGCCGCCTTGTGTCCCTCCCTCTCGAGGGCGCTCACTCGTGGAGAATAGGTCCATCTTAAAGTTCGGTGTCAAGATTGAGGTCATGCTGGAAACGTTAGAGACCCGTCCTAGCACTTTGGGGATAATGCAGTCCTCTTCCTTAGGTAAGCTTCTCATCTACTACTGGGCCACCAGGCGGCTAGTAGTTAAGGAAATAGTAATCGGTGTCAAGATTGAGGTCATGCTGGAAACGTTAGAGACCCGTCCTAGCACTTTGGGGATGATGCAGTCCTCTTCCTTAGGTAAGCTTCTCATGCCCTACTGGGACCACTAGGTGGCTAGTAGTTAAGGAAATAGTAATCGGTGTCAAGATTGAGGTCATGCTGGAAACGTTAGAGACCCGTCCTAGCACTTTGGGAATGATGCAGTCCTCTTCCTTAGGTAAGCTTCTCATATCCTACTGGGACCACTAGGTGGCTAGTAGTTAAGGAAATAGTAATCGGTGTCAAGATTGAGGTCATGCTGGAAACGTTAGAGACCCGTCCTAGCACTTTGGGGATGATGCAGTCCTCTTCCTTAGGTAAGCTTCTCATATCCTACTGGGACCACTAGGTGGCTAGTAGTTAAGGAAATAGTAATCGGTGTCAAGATTGAGGTCATGCTGGAAACGTTAGAGACCCGTCCTAGCACTTTGGGAATGATGCAGTCCTCTTCCTTAGGTAAGCTTCTCATATCCTACTGGGACCACTAGGTGGCTAGTAGTTAAGGAAATAGTAATCGGTGTCAAGATTTATCTCATGCTGGCAACGTTAGAGACCCGTCCTGACACTTGGGGGGAATAATGCAGCCCGGTTTCGTACTTTAAGCTTGTCGTCTACTACTGGGACCACTAGGCGGATAGTAGTTCAGGCAGGAGAATCGATGTCAGAAGTGGTGTCATGCTGAAAACGTTAGAGACCCGTCCTGACACTTGGGGGAATAATGCAGCCCTCTTTCATACTTTAAGTTTCTCGTCTACTTCTGGGATCACTGGATGTCTCGAAGTTAAGAAAGGAGTAGTTGGTGTCAGGATTAGTGTCGTGCTAGAAACGTTAGAGACCCGTCCTAGCATTTGGGGGGAATGATGCAGTCTTCTTCCTTACTGTAAACGTATCGTCTACAGCTGGAACCACCAAATGGCTGGTAGTTAAGGCAGGAGTAATGGGTGTTAGGAGTGGTGTAATTCTAGAAACGTTAGAGACCCGTCCTAGCACTTGAGGGGAATGATGCAGTCCTCTTCCTTAATGTAAGCTCACTTGTCTCCTACAGGGATCACTAGATACCTAAATGAAATGCGTTTTATTTAAAAACGCTCTTTCACTGCTGTGGTTCTCAGCGTACCATTCAATACTGGGCGTGAAAGACCGCTTAATTTTGCTCAGAGGCCTCTCTATATGCTTGAGGTTAACCATTACACTGCGAAGGCGATACTAGATGGCTAAAAGTTAAGGCAGGAGTATTCGGTGTTCAAATTGGAGCCATGCTGAAAACGTTACAAATCCGGCCTTAACAGATAATATTTTGCTTCTGTATGGCCGCACTTCGGATTTTTGGTTCATCCTTTCCCAGAGGTCACGTTGAAGGGCAGTGAGTCCAATATAGCCCACCAGTAATGCTGTGTTCTCCTCCAGACTTTCCTAACTTATAACGCACATTATAGCCCACTGTAATGTTATCCTCTCCACAGTTTCCTAACTTATAACGTACATTATAGCCCACTGTAATGTTATATTCTCCACAGTTTCCTAACTTATAACGTACATCATAGCTCACTGTAATGTTATCCTCTCCACAGTTTCCTAACTTATAACGTACATCATAGCCCACTGTAATGTTATCTTCTGCCACTTTCCTAACTTATAACGTACATCATAGCCCACTGTAATGTTATCTCCTCCACACTTTCCTAACTTATAACGTACATCATAGCCCACTGTAATGTTACCTTCTGCCACTTTCCTAACTTATAACGTACATCATAGCCCACTGTAATGCTGTGTTCTCCTCCACACTTTCCTAACCTATAACGTACATCATAGCCCACTGTAATGTTATATTCTCCACACTTTCCTAACTTATAACGTACATTATAGCCCACTTTAATGTTATCCTCTCCACAGTTTCCTAACTTATAACGTACATCATAGCCCACTGTAATGTTATATTCTCCACACTTTCCTAACTTATAACGTACATCATAGCCCACTGTAATGTTGTATTCTCCACACTTTCCTAACTTATAACGTACATCATAGCCCACTGTAATGTTATCTTCTCCACAGTTTCCTAACTTATAACGTACATTATAGCCCACTTTAATGTTATCCTCTCCACAGTTTCCTAACTTATAACGTACATCATAGCCCACTGTAATGTTATATTCTCCACACTTTCCTAACTTATAACGTACATTATAGCCCACTTTAATGTTATCCTCTCCACAGTTTCCTAACTTATAACGTACATCATAGCCCACTGTAATGTTATATTCTCCACACTTTCCTAACTTATAACGTACATCATAGCCCACTGTAATGTTATATTCTCCACACTTTCCTAACTCATAACGTACATCATGCCCACTGTAATGTTACCTTCTGCCACTTTCCTAACTTATAACGTACATCATAGCCCACTGTAATGTTATATTCTCCACACTTTCCTAACTCATAACGTACATCATGCCCACTGTAATGTTACCTTCTGCCACTTTCCTAACTTATAACGTACATCATAGCCCACTGTAATGTTATATTCTCTACACTTTCCTAACTTATAACGTACATCATAGCCCACTGTAATGTTATATTCTCCACACTTTCCTAACTTATAACGTACATCATAGCCCACTGTAATGTTGTATTCTCCACACTTTCCTAACTTATAACGTACATCATAGCCCACTGTAATGTTATATTCTCCACACTTTCCTAACTTATAACGTACATCATATCCCACTGTAATGTTATATTCTCCACACTTTCCTAACTTATAACGTGCATCATAGCCCACTGTAATGTTATATTCTCTACACTTTCCTAACTTATAACGTGCATCATAGCCCACTGTAATGTTATCTTCTCCACAGTTTCCTAACTTATAACGTTCATCATAGCACACTGTAATGTTATCTTCTCCACAGTTTCCTAACTTATAACGTACATCATAGCCCACTGAATGTTGTCTTCTCCACACTTTCCTAACTTATAACGTACATCATAGCGCACTGTAATGTTGTCTTCTCCACAGTTTCCTAACTTATATCGTACATCATAGCCCACTGTAATGTTATCTCCTCCACACTTTCCTATCTTATAACGTACATCATAGCCCACTGTAATGTTATCTCCTCCACACTTTCCTATCTTATAACGTACATCATAGCCCACTGTAATGTTATCTTCTCCACACTTTCCTAACTTATAACGTACATCATAGCCCACTGTAATGTTATCTCCTCCACACTTTCCTATCTTATAACGTACATCATAGCCCACTGTAATGTTATCTCCTCCACACTTTCCTAACTTATAACGTACATCATAGCCCACTGTAATGTTATCTTCTGCACACTTTCCTAACTTATAACGTACATCATAGCGCACTGTAATGTTATCTTCTGCACACTTTCCTAACTTATAACGTACATCATAGCCCACTGTAATGTTATCTTCTGCACACTTTCCTAACTTATAACGTACATCATAGCGCACTGTAATGTTATCTCCTCCACACTTTCCTAACTTATAACGTACATCATAGCCCACTGTAATGTTATCTTCTGCACACTTTCCTAACTTATAACGTACATCATAGCCCACTGTAATGTTATCTCCTCCACACTTTCCTATCTTATAACGTACATCATAGCCCACTGTAATGTTATCTCCTCCACACTTTCCTAACTTATAACGTACATCATGCCCACTGTAATGTTATCTTCTGCACACTTTCCTAACTTATAACGTACATCATAGCCCACTGTAATGTTATCTTCTGCACACTTTCCTAACTTATAACGTACATCATAGCCCACTGTAATGTTATCTCCTCCACACTTTCCTAACTTATAACGTACATCATAGCCCACTGTAATGTTATCTCCTCCACACTTTCCTAACTTATAACGTACATCATGCCCACTGTAATGTTATCTCCTCCACACTTTCCTATCTTATAACGTACATCATAGCCCACCTGTATATTTGTGTTCACTTTCAGACACGGATAACTTATAACGTACATTAAATCTAGAAAGTATGGTGTTCTATTCAAAATTGGCTATCAAAATTACACAACAAATACGTGTTTCGAGACATCATAAATTTAAAAAGAATACATCTTTATAAAAATCTAATTTTATTCCATTTACACTGCTTTCTCTGTTCTGCAAACTTTTCTTATATATGGTTGTTCTATCTCATCATGTTAATCGAGATAAACATTATCGGACCTGGTCTTATTGCTTTCTTCCTTGTAGGTGGAAGGCAAATAAAGCTATATACCAGGATAAAGCGTTAGTCAAATATTATTAAGGCTAGTAGAATGGGAATCAATTAAAATTCGGCTCTCACTATATGCGCAGGAAAGAATTAAAGATATATGAAACAAATGACATCACTTTTGAGAAATGTGTAATTATTACAAAATGTAAACCAATAACTCAGATTGTCTCGGAAATGCTAGCAAAATATATATTACAAAAACGTTGTATTTTAATGAGATGTACAGTTACAGTGCAGTAAATGTTGTCTATCGCTGACGATTACCATTGTGCCAAAGTCATCCAGAATTAAGATAACTTCAAAGGCCATTCCAAGAAATTCATGGTGTAGGTCTTATTTACGATGTCAATATTTTTAATGTACGGTATTTTAAAATAATTTCTAAAATAGCTCCGCCCAAAGAGTAGTTTGGGGTTGGGGAATTTTCTTAAAAATATTCGTGTTGCATCCTTAAAACTTCTGTTCACATAATGTTCTCTGGATATTCTATAAACAAAATATTAATCTTTATCTACATCATGCTAATCATGATAAGATTAGCAAAACTGGTCTTGATAATGGCTTCTTTGTAAGCAAAAGGCAAAAATGATAATGTTTTAAAAGCTGGTCGTAATGTGAAACAAATTGGGGTTGGAATTGCTTTGCCTGGGCAGTAACTCTTCAGAGGCTATTCCTAGAGAATTCAAAATATACATTTTATTTGTGATGTAAACATCTTTAGTGTATTTTAGCAAAATCATTACAGTCACTTTGAGAGAAACAAAAATTTCAAGCATTTTTCCATATAAAGGGTAGTTTGGGGTGGATGGTTTTCTTGAAAATCTTCGTGTCACGTCCTTAGAAGATTCTGGACATAAATACCAAGTTTGGTATTTAAGGACTTTTAGTTTTTGAGCTCTGCTGTCCACACAGACACACACACACACACTCAACACAGACACACCCGCGGAGGGTGGAATACAGTACCTTCTCTAGGTACTATGTGCATGTATGTACATACGTGCTAGAGAAAGTAATACTAAGTTTGGTATTCAACGGACTTTTTGTTTGTGTGTAGGTTTACATATGTCTATAGGCAGCATAGCTCAAAAAGGAAAAGCACAATAAAATTGAACTTGGTATTTAAACTCAGTATCTTCAAGGATGCGACCAAAAGAGATTTTCAAGAAAATCCCCATCCCCCAATCCTATGTGGAATATTTTTCGAAAATTTTGGTTTTCTCAAAAATGGATGTGACGATTTTGATTAAAACACCACACGATATATTCATGATAAACGAAAAGTATACCTAGAACTTTCTGGGAAAGCTCTTCATTCTGGATTAATGTTGCAGAACTGGTAAAGCGTAAGAGAAAAACAAACGTTTCCACACAGAAAAAGGTGATCTCTTACAACACACAATTTATATCATATGCACTTTGTTGTGGAGTTAACCATTTCCGAGGTATTCCCTGTTATTCGTTTTTAATTTTAAATTACTTCAAATTTTCTCTTATACTTCTGGTCACCATGACAACCGTATAGTGACAGCTTTCAAAAGTTTTGACTATTGCTTTATCCTAGTATATTCCATTATTTAGGCTTCTACTTATAAGGGACTAAGTAAAGGCCATTTCTGCTGATCTTAATATGATTAGCATTATATAGACTAAAAGAATCATATTTTGGAAGAAGGTTGTGTTTGTACAACAGATAGAAAAAGTCATATGAATACAACACATTTGGTTATTTTACTTTCTTTACACGTACTATGTACATAGTGTAAAGAGGAAGTTTTGTATTCCAACCAAATATTCGACACCGAGATTTCACCGGAAATACATGTTTTAGGACCCCCTGAATAAAAAAAAAAGGCATTTCCAGAAAACGGTCCGTGTGTGTGTCTGTGTTGAGTGAGTGTGTTTGTGTGTGTGTGTGTGTGTGTGTGTGTGTGTGTGTGTGTGTGTGTGTGTGTTGAAAGCATAGCTCAAAAACGAAAAGACTGTTAAATACCAAACTTGGTATTTAAGTTTATCTTCCAAGAATGCGACACGCGATTTTCAAGGAAATCCCCCACCCACAACTACCCTATACATGGAACTTTATTCGAAAAGTTTGATTTTCTGAAACATGGCTCTAACGATTTTTTATATTTAAGACATTTACATGCCAAATAAAATGTATATATTGCATTTTCTTTTCTCTGGATAAATTTTACAGAATTTTGCATAACTGCTAAACCGTAAGAGATGGACAAAAACTTACCATACAAAAATGTAGAAAACACTAAAACACACTATTTATGATATATACATTTTTTCGTGGAGTTGGTCGCTTTTTAGATATTCCTTGTTTTTGGTTTCAACTTTAAAAAACGTATATATTTCTCATACAGGAATTTGTCAACTCCTGTCCATACAAACAAAGGAACTTCATTCACATAGCAACCAGCTTTTGACTATCACTTTAACCCATGGTTCTTCATTATTTCGCTTCTACTTACTGCTAATTTTGTCTCGATTAGCATGAAGTAAATAGAAGATTAAGCTTTTAAACAATAATTTGTTGCAGAGATTTAGAGAAAGGCATGTGAATGGAACATATCAGATTTTTCATTATAATACAATTCACTCTCACATGGATAGAGAATGATTCCCTGACCTGGCCGGGTATCGAACCCGGGAGCTCTGTGTGAGAAACCAGAATGCTGACCAGAGGTAAGGTGTGTTCCTAAGCTGTAATGGCGTATACCTTAACCTCTGATATGTTATTGTGTTGAATAACCCGCGGCGTCACTAACAATAGGTTCCAGAGAACAAAACGTCTGGTGCGTAACAATCACTCCACTTTCTCAATCCATTTCCTATTATTTCCTCAGCTGCTCCACGTCCCATTCTAATAAAAGATTTAGTTTTCTATCTGCTTCCTGCTCATAATAATCAAGTCCCATATACGGTTTAAATATATCTACGGTTCTTTATACACATGGCGGAATACAGTGGGTTGAGAGAACAAAAGAAGGTTACAAAAGCGGGCTGATTATAACATTCCCTTTTTACTTCCTCTACACGTACTATGTACATAGTGTATAGAGAAGTTATTGCACGCCACCAGAAAATTCGATAGATTTCACTGGAAATATGTTTTAGGGTCCCCTGTATCCAAAAAAGTATTTTCAGAAAAAGGTCCGTGTGTGTCCGTGTGTAGGTGTGACGTGTGTCCGTGTGTCTTTGAACACGATAACTCAAAAACGAAAAGTCGGTAAAATACCAAATTTGGTATTTAAGATTAGTATCTTCCGGGGATGCGACACGAAGATTTTGAGAAAAATCTCCCCACCCTAAACTACCCTTTAAATGGAACTTTTTTCGAAAATTTTAATTTTCTGAAAAATGTTTCTAATGATTTTGATTAAAATATCGTTTATTAAATCTATTTACCTGACAAATAAAATTTATATTTTGAATTTTCTGGGAATAGCCTCTGAAGACTACTTTATTCTGAGTGAATTTTACGGAATTTTACATAAGTGCTAAACCGTAAGAAATACAAAAAAATTACTACACAAAAAATGTAGAGCATATTAAAACACACATTTTATGTCGTATACATTTTTTTCGTGGAGCTGAGCGTTTTTGAGATACTCCTTGTTTTTTGTCTCAGCTTTGAAAAGCTTAACTTTTCTCATTCAGAAATTTGTCAACTCCTGTCCATACAAATAAAGGAAATCCATTTCCATGGAAACCAACTTTTGACTATGGCTTTAACCTATGGTATTCCCTTATTTCGCTTCTACTTACAAGGAAGGAAGTAATAAGACAATTTCTGCTAATTTTTTCTCGATTAGCATGAAGTAATTAGAAGCTTAAGCTGTTAACAATAATTTGTTGCAGAGATATAGAGAAAGTCATGTGAATGTAACACTTCAGATTTTTACTTTCCCTACGCGTATTATGTGTGTACATAGTGTATAGAGAAGGTGTTGCACTCCACCCAAAAATTCTATATCGATATTTCACCGGAAATATATAAGAAATATCCCAAAAACGGTTAACTCCACGAAAAATATAGATAACATTAAGTGTGTGATTTAATGAACTCAACTATTTTTGTTAAGTAAGTTTTTGTAAATCCCTCACGGTTTACCAGTTATGCAAAATTTTGGGAAATACATCCAGAATAACGATGTCTTCAGAGGCTATTACCAAAAATTTAAGATATACATTTTATTTGCCATCTTTAATATATGATATTTTAATCAAAATCGTTAAAGCCATTTTTGAGAAAATCAAAACTTTCGAACATTTTTCCATGTAAAAGGTAGTTGGTTGTGGGGGGATTTGCTTAAAATTCTTCGTGTCGCATCCTTGGAACATGAAATTAAATACGTTCGGTATTTAACGGACTTTTCATTTTGAGCTCTTCTGCCCACAGACACACACACTCACACACACATACAGACGCACACACACATATACAAACAATCAAACACAGACATTCTGATATTTTAATTGAAATGCTTTTCATGGATTCAGCGGGTTTCAAAACATAAAGAGATACATCTCAGTGACGAATTTTTGGGTGCAATTCAAAACCTACTCTATACACTATGTACATAGTACGTGTAGAGAAAGTAAAAATTCAATGCCGTAGGCGGAATATGAACCACGGATCTCGTGTTTTCCGAAATTAGAGACCTGCTTGTGGTTTAACAGAAAATTTCGCGTCAGTTGGGGAATTTAATGCCATGTCAGCATGTTGCCATGGTCGCTCAGTGGTTACAGCAATTTGGCGGAGACCAGTATATAGAAATGGTTTTTATTTTCTCTACACGTACTATACATAGTTCATAGAGAAGGTATTGTAATGCACTCATAAATTCGATACCGAGATTTCACCGCAAATACATGTTTTGATACCCCCTATATAAAGAAAGTATTTTTAGAACGTGTCCGTATGTATCTGACTGTGTGTCTGTGTGTAAGTGTGTGTCAGTGGGAAACGTAGCTCAAAACGAAAAGACCGTTAAGTACCAAAATTGGTATTTAAGTTTAGTATCTTCCAAGGATGCGACACGAGGATTTTCAAGAAAATCCCCCCTGTCTTAACTACCCTTTACGTGGAACATTTTGCGATGAATTTTTATTTTCTAAAAAAATGGCTCAAACGATTTTGATTGCCGTATATGTAAGATATTTTTAAGACAAACAAAATTTGTATCTTGGATTTTCTAGGAATAGCCTCTGAAGACCTCTTCATTCTGGATGACTTTGATATAACTGCTAAACTATAAGAGGTATACAAATACTTACGCCACACAAATGTAGATCTCACCAAAACACACACTTTATGCTATATAAATTTTTTGTAGGGTTAACCGTTTTCGAGATATTCGGATTATTAGTTTCAATTTTGGGCACTTCAACTTCTCGTTACTCCTGGCAAGCAAAGACCTCAGTTGTTTCACATAGCGACAGACCTTTAAAGGACGAGACTATCGCGTTACCCTGTGCATCATCTTATTTTCCTTCTACCTACAAGGCAACTATTAATAAGACTAATTTTGCTTGTTTATTTTGATTATCATGATGTAGATAACTGATTGATGTTTTGAATAAAATGTTTGTTTATTGATCAGCTCGAGGACATCATGTGAAAGGAATACAATAGATTTTTTCCGTTCTAGTTACAAGGGACCAAGCAATAAGGACAATTTCTGCTAATGTTTATCTCGATTAGGATTAAGTAGATAGAAAAATAAACTTTTTTACAATCATTTGTTTCAGAGGTGTTGAGAAAGTCATATGAATATAACACATCATATTTGGTAAGCAGGTACACCTCTGCTGTTCCTCAAGGTTTCGTTGTATCAGCGTTATATTCTGTAGGTCCCGAGTTCGCATCTCGTGTAGGATGACTTACTTGGAATCTTTCCATATCCTCTGAAGTAAATGACGGTAGCTCGGAACTGGGTTTATTTGAGTGTACTATTACATATTCATTTATCTACTTCTTTTTGCTTTCTATACCATGTACATAGTAGGTAAAGAATGTAAGTATTGCATTCTGCTCAAAAGTTTGGTACCAGGGTTTCACCGGAATTACATATTTTGAGGAAGCCTGAAACCCGAAAAAGAAAAACATCCGTGTATGTATGTAAACAGAATAACTCAAAAACGATAACTCCATGATATTTAACTTCAGAAATTTCCGAGAATCCGACAAGAATATTCTAAAAAAAAAATCACCCTAAACGAACTACCCTTTGCATGGAAGAGTTTAGAAGTTTTTTTCATTTTTCTTTTAATGTTCTCAAATATAGTTGTAACTATTTGGTTTAAATTACTACACACACACACACACACACACACACACACACACAGTATTCTTTTGCAAAAACTTAAATTCTGTGGCTTTCAAAGACAACAGTTTTTGAGATCTTACTTTAATAACAGACTCCAGGCTACGTACTTTGTCAGAATTTTAAAATGTTGACCTTGGCGTTCCTCAAGGATCGAATCTTGGTCCGCTGTTTGTTATTATTTATATAAATGATCTGCCAGCCTCAATCTCGAATGTAAATTTGTACACTTATCTATATGCAGACGACATTGTTGTTATCTTGTACAAAGGCAATAAAAATATATTAAACACCAACTATAGACTTTTATAGCTCTATTGTTGTAATGCCAATAAATTTAGTGTAAAGAGTAATAAAACCACTGATGTTCAACTTAAATTTAATACTGTTGATAGTTCTTCTACAAAATTGTTGGGTGTGTACATTGATTCTGATTTTGATTGGTCTACTCACATTAAACATGCTTCTAAAAAGATTACTACAGATATTTTCATGTTACGAATCTTAAACCGTAGAGTCACTGCGGACGTTCTAATTAAGATTTATTATGCTTACATTTATTCTCATGCCAATTATGGCTTTATATTTTATGGTAAGCATCCTTTGGCACATAACATTTTTATTTTGCGAAAGAAGGCTGTGAGAATAATTTGCGGAGTTCATCTTAAACACCATTGTAAGCCACTTTTTATTGAATTAGGCGTTATGTCTTTTCCATCGATGTATGTGCTGAGTTGCCTCTTATACATCAAAGAAAATATAAATAGCTTTGTAATTTGTTCAAATATTTATAACTATTCAACACGAAATAGTTCAAATTTATATATTAACAAATCTAAGTACACCAAAATTCAGAATAGTTACTTAATATTTTCTTTGAAATTAATTAATGCTTTACCACCAATAATAAGAGAACTCCCTTACCTAATCTTTAAGAGGACCATGCGCCATACATTGGTGGTTAATCCATTATACAGGATGTTAATGAACTGTACCGAAATATGTTCACAGAATATGTAGATTACCTAAATAAGAAATTTGAGACAGGAGACTTATGGCCTGTATATTGAAATTTCGAAGTAACGACTATAAGTTCCTGAAGTGCCACTTCTACCTAACTACCTACCTACCTACCTACCTGGTCTATCTATCTATCTTTCTATCTGTCTAATCTAATCTATCTATTTATCTATCTATCCATATATTTACATATATTGATGTATCTGAGATGTTTTACGTGACAAATCAAAAGCACGTATACCTTGATTATTTTAAATTGTTTGGCTATAGCTTCTGAAGTCCTCTTCATTCTCTATGATTTTTACGAGTGATAAACTGTAAGGATAGACAAAATCTTAGTACATCAAAATGTAAATCTCGTTAAAGCTCCCCAATTAAATCGAATATTTTTTATTTCTTTTTATAGTTAACCATATCCAAAAATTGTTATTCTAGGCTGATGAAGCTTTTCTTATTCCCCACGCTCAATATGACAATGTTACCTAAGGCGGTATGTAAATAAATAAAATGATTTAGCAGAAAGAAAAAAAATCAATATTGGATTGGATTTTTAGATATGATATGTACAGTATAAAATTAGGTACATTAAAGTGAAATTAGGTACCTGTATTCCTCTTCAGTAAACTATATTCAAGACTTAAGTACACATGTTCTATCAGTCTTTGTGGTATATTTGAGTTAGATAGATAAGATAGGTGTATTACTATGTGCACAGCAGGAGAGTTGTGCTTCCTGAAATAATTTATAAACAAATCTTATTATTACTTAATAGATTATTATTTAATATTCTTTATGTTCTAACACTTTTGCAAAATTCCTTTTTGCACCCTGTGGGATTGTGTTTGAGTCTGAAATTATAGATTTCAAAAATTAACTTAATTGAGATTTTTTTTTTTATTTAGGACAAATTATAATCTTGAATCTAATATTTTAGCACTGCTCTAATGCTAATAAAACATACACAAAATAGTTATGAGAATGAAATTAGCGTCCTCGTTACCTTTATCAGATAAGAAGAAATTGTGTCAGGGTTTAGCATCATCTTGCCTTTGTTCTCCTGGAATTTTTTTTTCGCAAAATGCACTGAGTATAGCTGTGATATTTCGATGGCACAAGTTTGTTACGTCTCAGAGCAGCTGACGACTTACTCAGTAATTCTAGTCTATGTATTAGGAACCTAAAATAAATTATCATTCGCTTAGTGACCGAGGAAACCCAAATGAATAAATCGGATTGAATTTGGGACACAAATGCTACAATTTATTCTTACCTATGGAAAGTGATCTCGGAATAATTTTTTCCGGTGGTTGGTACAGTTATGTAGCATAGAAGTGCGCCAGGCTAATTATTAAACCTTTAAACCTTAATACCCTTAACCACCTCACTTTTAAAGCCTTGTAAGCGTACTGAACATACGGCAGAAAGCACGTTTGCCCTCCACCTATCTATGCGCGAGAGGTTTCAATTAGTGACAGCAATACCAGCGCCAGCGGTGAGTCTAGATAACATAATCCAATGTCTTTGCTACACACATAACTACCTGCATACACGCACCCACATATACATAAATACATACAAACTCACATCCTCACATATGTACGTACATACACACAAATCCACACATATATACATACATAAATACATACATACATGCATACATACATACATACAAACACACATACATGCATACATGCATACATACATACATACATACATACACACATAACTGTCACATACATACATCCACGCATACGTAACTGCCACTTACACACAAACATAACCCATTCAAGCTCACATTCATATATACATACATCTACACATACACAAATGCATACATACACACATACATACATACATACATACATACATACATACATACATACATACATACATACATACACATACGTACATAAATATATACACACATAAATACATATACACATACATAAATTAATACATACCTACATCCACACATACATACATTCATACACACATACATATATACATACACACATCCACACTTACATAACTACCGCATACACGTATACACACATGCATACATACATACATACATACATAAACACATCCACACTTACATAACTACTATATACACATATCCACACATACATAAGTACATACATACATATATACGCACATGCATACATACGTACATACATACATGAATGTAGGGAAGAATGAGTATATTTATTTAAATACCAGCGTACATACATTGATTGATCTTCATGAATCGCACGCGTCCACAAACCGTAAATGGTTTTACGCATTTACATATATCCACATATATTTACGTACATACGTACATACACACATACATATATACATACATACTCTTACGTACTTACCTACACATACTTACGTTTACATATACTTACGTACATATGTGTATAAGTACATACAGAAAGGCATTTATACATACGCATATACCTTTGTACATACATATATACATATATACGGATCTTTTAAAAACAAGTTTTTATTTATTTAGTTGTTTACTCGGGGAATCTCAAAAGGTGAATATCTGCTGAAATCTCGGCATCGAATTATGCTTTTATACAATATGACCCTTCTGTTCTTACTACATGTAGTAGAGAAAGTTGTCATATTGAGCGGGCGGAACTTCAAGAGCTATAACATTATATAAATATCATGTTGTGAATAAAGGAGCTGGAATGTTGGCTAGTTCCGATATAACACAACCTGTAGCGCTCGGGCTGTGGGGGGGGGGGGGGGGGGGGGCTCTAATCTCCTTTCTCAGGAGGAGGGAGAGGCGGGGTGCATGTGCAATGTCGTAGTGACGGAAACGGAAGATGAAAGTGCTGTTAGGTATATAAGCTCGCGGATTATGTCAGACAAAACATAAGCAACACGGCATTCGCAGCACAATGAGATCAGCTGTAAGTACTTCATTAGTTTACACATAACATACACAGCTGTAAACATAACCTTTACACACATCGCTTCCATTTTACGTCTCTAGTGTGCTGTGTTTTACATCACAGTAGATTCTTAAATTTTGATGAAATGTTGGGATTAAATAATTTTGTAGTAGTAAGAATTCAAGACAAGTTTAAACAACTTTTATTTTATAGCATATTACAATGTCACAAATACCCTCAAATATTTTGGGTACATTAATTTTAATGAGGGATTACGATAACTAGAATTTGTGTACATTTTATTTTCTGTAGGGGAAGTATCGTATTCCATTAAAATTTGATGTGGTGATTCCACTGGAGATATATGTTTTGAGGTCGCCTGAATCAAAAAAGTGGAAAATGGTCCTATTGTGTGTGTGTGTGTGTGTGTGTGTGCACGTGTGCGTAAGCGGGCGTGTATGTATGCGAACAGCATAACTCGAAAAATAAATGCCGGTTAAGTATGAAATATGACATATAAGTTCAACATACTCCAAGCACGTAACACGAACATTATCAAGAAAATCCTCCGCCTCAAACTATCGTTTATACGTAACATTTATCGAAGCTTTTCATTTTCTTAATGTGTCTGACGAATCTAATTGAAATGTTTTAAGTTATTTTCATGATACAGCAAATGTATATCTTAAATTTTTCTGAAGTCCTCTTCATTCTGAATACTTTTTGCATAACAAGTAAAGTATACGAGATAGATAAAAACTTACTACAGAAAAGGTACATATTAAATCACAATTTATTTCAAATATAGGTTTTTGGGGTTAATAATATTTGAAATAATGGTGGTTTTGGTTTGAATTTCTTAATATTTGTACTTTTGTCTTTTTTTCCATTCCGGTCGTGCGAATAGAACGTAATTTTAATTATTTTCTTAGAAAACAGCCTTTCCAAATATTGTATAATCAGAGTTCACTTGCGAGATAGCATATCCACTAAATTCATTTCTGAAGTGCAATTTTAAATGCACGAGGGTAGATGTGTTAATAAAGATTGCGCTATTTTAGAATTTGTTTATATCTCAAAGTTATATTCTTGCGTTTTTGGCACTTTAAAACCATCTCCACTATGACATTTTTGTTCTTTTAATACTTTAAAGATTTAACACGACTGATTTTTAGAAAATAAAATTTCAAGATATAAATTTCATTTGCAATGAAAATGTATTAAACATATGCTATTCTTTCTTTAAATTTTTCTCGTCGTGCCCTTGCAAGATGTTTATTTTAAATATATGTTTGGTATTTAACGGACTTTTCGATTTTTTATGCTTCACACACACACACACACACACACACACACACACACACACACACACACACACACAGGCGGATTCGATCCCAAGTGACCGCATGTGAGATTTGTGGTGGACAAAGAGGCGTAGGGACGGTTTTCTCCGGGTTCTTCGGTTTCCCCCGCCATCGCATTCCACCGATTCTCCATAATCGTTTCATATATTATCACTGTCATCGCTTGCGGTGCCAGAGTAATAAATGCCGGCGCTAAACAAAAACAAAAACAACAAAAAAAACACACACATGAACATTTTTACAAAAATGATTTCTACTTTCTATATACGTACTATAGAGAAGATACTGTATTTCACATAAAATTTGATACTGAGATGCACCGGAAATATGTGTTTTGAGGTTCTCTAATTAAATAAAACATTTTTATAAAAAGGTTCGTGTGCATGTCTGTGTGTGTCTGTGTGTGTGAATGTGTCTGTGGAAAGCAGGGCTGAAAAACTAAAAGACCGATGAATACCTAACTTGGCATTTAAGTTAAATATCTTGCAAGGATGCGACACGATTTTCAAGAAATTCCTCGCACCCCAAACTACCATTTACATGGAAAAAGCTTTGAAAGTTTTGTTTTTCTCATGTAAAGCTCTAACAACAATTTTGATTAAAATTTTGGATATTTACATAACAAGTGATATGACTATCTTGAATTTTTTGGCAATATCTTCTGAAGACCTGATCATTCTCGATGAATTTTGCTGAATTTTGCCTAACTAGTAAACTGTAAGAAATATACAAAAACTTAAAAAAAAAATGTAGATCTCGTTTAAACACACAATTTTTGCATATGCATTTTTATTTTAGAGTTGGCCGTTCCCAGGTTTTCCTTGTAATTAATTTCAAGCTTAAACTACATAATTTTTCTCAACTACGTTACCTTTCCTTTCAACTCTCATTTGTTTTCTGCTGACCTTGCAAAGCGAACCGAACTTCAATTGCTCACATAGCGACCACATATGACTATCGCTTTAGCTCTATTTTCCTCTGCTTACACAGAATCAAGTAGTAAGATTATTTCTGCCTATGCTTATCTGGATTAGCTTGATGTAGATAAAACAATTTGTTTTGAAAAATGGGTAGAGTAAGTCGTGTGAATGAAATATTTAAGATCCTTTTTTTTTTTTTTTGGATCCAGGAGACCTTAAAATATGTATATGCTTCCGCTAAAATAGTCGACTTTTTGGGTGAAATACAATACATTTTATATCTAATACGTGATTGTATATGTACAGAAATTAAAAATCCGATGTATTCCATTCACATGACTTTCTCTACATCTCTGCAATTTTTTTGTTTGTTTAAAAGCTTATGTTTCTATTTACTTCATGCTAATTGAGAAAAAATTAGCAGAAATAATCTTATTACTTGCTTCCTTGTAAGTAGAAGCGAAATAGGGGAGTACCATAGGTTAAAGTGATAGTCAAAAGCTGGTTGCTATGTGGCTGAAGTTCCTTTGTTAGTATGGACAGGAGTTCAGAAAATTCTGTGTGAGAAAAGTATACGTTTTTTTAAAGCTGAAACCAAAGACAAGGAATACCTCGTAAAACGATCAACTCCAAGAAAAAAATTTTATAATATAAATCGTGTGTTTTAAAGTGCTCTGCATTTTGTGTGTGGTAAGGTTTTCTCCATCTCTTACGGTTTAGCAGTTATACAAAATTCCGTAAAATTCATCCAGAATAAAGTAATCTTCAGATGCTATTCCCAGAAAATTCAAGCTATACATTTTATTTGTCCTGTAAATATCTTTAATATATGATATTTTAATCAAAATCGTTAGAGCCATTTTTGAGAAAATCAAAAATGTTCGAAAAAAGTTCCATGTTCAGGGTAGTTTGGTGTGGGGGAAATTTTTCCCAAATTCTTCGTGTCGTATCCCTAGGAGATATTAAACTTAAATACCAAGTCTGGTATTTTACCGACATTTCGTTTTTAAATTATCGTGTTCACGGACAGACGGACACACGGACCTTTTTCTGAAAATGCTTTTTTTTGGATACAGGGGATCCTAAAACATATATTTCCGGTGAATTGTCGATATCGAATTTTTGGATGGTTCTCTATATATTATGTACAAAGTACGTATAGCGAAGGTAAAAATGGGGGAACAGAGCACTGCAATTAGGAAGTTTGCCTTGTAAAATGTTTATTATTTCCTCACTATGAGACACTCATTATATCAATATGTTTGCTTTACTAGTAAATGATCAACAAACACAGACGTGTAAATTGTGTGTTTCTGTTGCAGAAATACCTGGTGACGGCGTGTTTGTTCGTCCTCGCCGTATGTGAGGAACAGAAAAAGGCTGAGGAGACCGAGAAGAAGCAGGAAAAACGAGGACTTCTAGGCTTAGGGTACGGTGGATACGGAGGCGGCTATGGTGGTGGCCTAGAACACTCCATAGGCCTTCACAGCGGTGGCCTGGAGCTTGGACATGGTGGTATTATCTCTAGTGGATACGGGGGCCATTATGGAGGCGGCTATGGTGGCGGATACGGAGGCGGCTACGGTGGCGGTTACGGAGGCGGCTATGGAGGCGGTTATGGTCTTGGAGGAGGCACTATAGACCACGGCCACGTCAAGGCTATCACCATCACCAAGCAGGTCGCAGTTCCTGTACCACACCCGTACCCCGTCCACGTCGAGAGGAAGGTACCTTACCCCGTCAAGGTGCCCGTCGCCGTCCCTGTAGATAGACCTTACCCAGTCCATGTTCCCAAACCCTACCCCGTCGTCGTAGAGAAGAAGGTGCCATATCCTGTCGAGAGGCCAGTACCTTACCCAGTTAAGGTTCCCGTCAAGGTCCCCGTGCCACATCCCGTCCCAGTTCACGTGCCCAAACCCTACGCTGTCCCAGTGCCCAAGCCTGTGGCTGTTCCTGTACCCCATCCCGTCATTGTCAAGAAGCCAGTGCCCATTGTCGTCAGCAGCCATGGTGGTTATGGAGGAGGTGACCTAGGCGGTTACGGAGGTGGCTACGGAGGCGGATATGGTGGTGGTTACGGAGGCGGATATGGAGGTGGCCACGGCAGCTATGGCTATTCTTCAGGAGGTTATGAAGGATATTCTCTGGGAGGAGGACATGGAGGTTTCGGTAGCAGTTATGGAGGTTATCATCATGGTTAAGAAAATTCATCATCTCATTGTTTCCTTCTTTGTTATGTAATGTGATATTTTTGTACAACTTTTATATAGATGTAGTATTTTGCACAAATAAATCTAAATGTTCTTTATAATACAATGCTTGTGATGTATGTTGTACCTTTCACTTTGGAACACAGTGGACTTAGCTAACACCACCTAAACAGAAAGCCTTGCAATACGAACTATGACGTCACAATCTTGGGCTTTTAGCGGGTCAGTACTATACGTGAAAGTTAACGTTTTGTATACTAAAGCTACTTTTAAAGTGGTTATTTCAGTTTTTATTGCTAGAACCAAAAGAGGTCTGTGAATAGTTTACATTCCGGGTGCGGAACGTCCTTAAACACAAATCAAAAAGAAATATAGCAACAACTAGCATCAAGTTAGGAATTCTCAGTAAATGCGTTAATATTTTATTACGGGCATACGTGACTGTTCTGCAATCGTATACATAAAGTCTGCTTTAGTAAACCTTGTACTTCCATAGCATAATAGCTTTGCAAATATATATTAAAGAACCTGATGTGTTACATTCACATGACTTTCTCGATGCAACAAATTATTGTTAAAAAGCTTATGCTTCTTTTTACTTCTTGATAGTCGTGAAAAAATTAGCAGAAGTAATATTATTATTTGTATCGTTGTAAGTAGAAGCGAAATAGGGAGTACCATAGGTTAAAGTGGCAATCTAAAGCTGGTTGCTATGTGACTGAAGTTCGTTTGTTTGTATGGACAGGAGTTCACAAATTCCCGTATAAAAATTATGTTTTTAAAGCTGAAACCAATAAGAAGGGATATCTCAAAAACGGTCATCTGGACGAAAAAAATCTGATGTGGTCTATTCACATACTTTCTCTACATCTCTGTAATAAAGTATTGTTAATAAGCTTACTCTTCTATCTACTTCATGTTAATCATGATAAACATAAGCAGAAATGGTTTTATTATTCACTTCCTTATATACTAGGTAGTTCACCTGTCCCTTATTATTTTTGGAAACAGGCAACACTTCATACTCTGAAAGCAATAAAATCGTGCTTGTCGAACATTTGGTAACCATGCAAATCTAGCCTCCTGCTCTTCATAGGAAAATATACCTTAGCAGCAATAGTTACGTCCATTCCAAAAGCATGCGCTTAATAAATCCTGTTACAGTACAATAGAATCGCTGTCATACGGTCTGCAACTAAAGTATAATGAATGAAGGCTAAACGAACGACTTATGCTACAAAAAGGAATCACACAACAGTTATAAAGAGATGAGAAGCGGAGAGGGAGACATGTGGGACATTTACCCACAAGTTTTAACATAAAAAGCGGGCGCTATGATTGTAGCTCAACTACTTAATTTCATCATCTTCAGCGGTTCGGGACCCCCTGTCCGCGTGCACTTCTTTACTCTCTCTAGCCCCATCTGTACAATGTACATAGGGATAGAGAAGTATTGTATTGAACCCAAAAATTCGATACCGAGATTTCACCGGAAATATATGTTTTAGGACCCCCTGTATCCAAAAAAAGCATTTTCAGAAAAAAGGTCCGTGTGTGTCCGTGTGTCTGTGAACACGATAACTCAAAAACAAAAAGTAGCTAAAATACCAAACTTGGTATTTAAGTTTAATATCTTCCAGGGATGCGACACGAAGATTTTGAGAAAAATCCCCCACCCCAAACTACCCTTTACATGGAAGTTTTTTTCGAAAATTTTGATTCTCTTAAAAACGGCTCTAATGATTTTGATTAAAATATCATATATTAAACATATTTACCTAACAAATAAAATTTATATCTTGAACTTTCTGAGAATAGCTTCTGAAAACCTGTTTATTCTGGATGAATTTTGCTTAATTTGGCATAACTAGTAAACCGTAAGAGCTAGACAAAAACTTACTGTACAAAAATTGTAGGTCTTGTTAAAATACACAAGTTATGTTATATACATTTTTCTCGTGAAGCTTACCGTTTTCGAGGTATTCATTGTTATTAGATTCAGTTGTGAAGTACTTATACTTTTCTCAGACGGGAGTGTCCGTTTTTCTTCCTACTTCTACGGAACTAAATAATAAGAACATTGTGCTAATGAGTACCACGATTAGCAAGGTGCAGCAAGAAGAAGAATCTTATGTATGAGGTTTGTAGAACAGCTAGAGAAAGTCATGTGAGTGTACCACATAAGATTTTTTCTTCTTTATGTATTACCCATCAAGGTGCAAAGTTAGTTCAGTGTTTGTCACTCTAATAATTTTAGGTGTAAGCAAACATGTATACGAATGAAGAACAAACGACAGTTCATTTTAAGTGTTCTTCAGTTTTTGATCCTTAATTTTCATTCTAATTAATTTGAAAATAATTTCACTAAGACTTTAAATAATAAAGGACATTTTAAAAAGATATAAAGATAAGAAAACAATTGCAAAATACTAGAATGCCTAGCATTTAATCGATTGTTCTTCATAGCTAGGGAATGTTCTCTACAAAATGTTGGCAGCTGGAAGCCTCGGTGGGTTAGCCAATAGTACCGGAAGACACTTTAGACCTAGACATGCCCCATTAGTTACAAATGCACGAAGTAAACATAGATAAATGGACTCAGTCGGTCGTAAACTGATCATTTCGAACAGCTGCTGCGCTAAATGAAGAAGTTTCACCACCTAGTTTCATGTCGGAGACGCTTTATCTAGAGGATATTGAGAAGTTTGTTAAGTTATGGGGAGTAAACCTAGTTTTCTTTTCAACTGAAAGTATTGCTGAATACCTATGTGTTTAGTACAGTTTGTGATTTTCAGCCTAGGTATTTCGTGTGTTTGTAAGTGGCTACATTTGTATTCTACCGCACATCAACCCCGAGTACCGCCAGGGTTCACTCCCTCCTGAGCAGTTTCGTTGGTTGGCCATCAGATTGAGCCACCTCTAGGACTCTTGCCGGCGGTTGCAGATGGCCTCGCGCACGCGCAAGAACGAGACGGAAGCATGCATTTCGGCGAGCTTCAATCAAACACATGACGTAACCACATGAGTTTGCGGATGCGTGTATAACCAATCCACATTTGTTACTTAGATATAAGACTAATGTGTATTAATAATCAATAAATAAGTGCAGCAACTAATCTAAAGTTTATTTGTCGCGATAGAATAAGTAGTTTATAATAAGAACAGGCATGTGGCTCCTGACCTCGTGCGTTCCGAGGAGCTAGTCGAGTGCGGTCGGAACATCGTGTTGATGTTCGTTTTTGAGAGGTTCTGAAAATGGATCTGGTTCTGCAGTATTATCTGAAATACTTGTGTTAGTTTTACCTCAGAATGTTCCCTTTTCATTTGTATTTATTGTAACTGGACTGATAAAGTTAGAATAAACATTAAGAGAACCACAATAAAAGAAACAAAATAAGCAAGTTAAACATGTTCCCAGTGGCGGCTCGTGGATTAAAAATGTAGGTGTTCACAAAATCAGCAATGTATCACCGCCCTAGCCGCTACTGCTACCGCCGTCGCCGCAACATCAAATCCAGACATATTAGAAACAATGATAGTGCCTAATAAGAAAAATTATAAATTTGTTACACAAATCGTCACCCACCCAGTATTATAAAGATGTTGAATTTCTTAGTCTCCGAGAGTTAACAGCAATATGAGGTGATGAAGGGGTGAAGTCCTTTGATGCAGTTCATGTGAAGAATGGTATTTACAGTGAATAATATTTACATTGTTTGAATTACGCTATTAACACCAAATTTATTTGTACAGAAATTCCAGCGCCGGTTTTTCAAATGTGCAAACTTTTCTATCACTCGGCGATTAAAGTCTTTTATGATGTTAACCAGTTTCTTCTCAATAGCAAGCATTGCCAATGCTGAAAGTCGGTCTTCAGCCATCGTATTCCTAGTAAAGGTTTCAATTCTTGTGGAAAAACATATTTCTGGTTCTGATGCAGTCATGCTCTTCAGTAGCTCGGCTACTTGCGGAAAAGTTCCTTCGTTGAGGTTTGTTTCCTGTTAGGAACTGCTTAACTCTCGCATAAAATGCAAATTACTAAGAAAAATAGCGCGTTTCACAAAGACTGCAGTTGTACTTCCGGATAGTTTCAACTAAATCTCAAAGATAGCAGCACCTCCCGCTGATAAACAGAACCCTTGAGGTGTTAATGAGATCGAAAGTGCACGGTTGAAGTGTGCTCATTTCTGGCTGTAAAATTCCGAGCTGTTTTGTTGGCCGCGCAAGCGCAGAGCTGGTAAACGTTAGTTATACGCTAGCACACGAGGCCAGTGCTACAAGCGTTGTTGTCACATACTCGGGTTCTCGGCTGTGTTCAATCTGAAGAGCAGAGCGCGGTATATTTAACAAGTGGCACCGGATAGCGCATTTTATTAAATGTTCCCTAGAAGGGAAAAAGGAGATCCACTAAGAAATATTGGAGGTTCACGTGCTCTTGTGCTCCTACACAGCAGCTGCCACTGAATGTTCCGATATCCCATCTAGCTTTGTGTCCAACTAGGAAGAAAGAAAGAACCTGAATCTGGTGTCTTGGAACTCATGCTAACACCGCGCGATAACCAAATACGCTACTGTTTAACTATAACTAGCATGTTGACATGCAGAAGATGGGTCTCGGGAACGATGCGTTCATCTTAGACTCTTCTCTGTGGTTGCATAAAACCAGAGAATAAGGGGCAGGTGAATCACCTTGTATAGAAAGGAAATAAAGGGATACACTAGGCTAAACCGACAGTCAAATGTTTTAAAATGTGGTTTCTAAGGTATAGAAATCTGATTCTTTGCGTTGTTAGGTGTTGACAACTTCCCGTATGAGAAAAGTATTAAGTGTTTAAAAACTGAAATCAATAACAAGGAACAGCCCGCCTGGGTAGAGTGGTGGTAGCTTGTCTGCCTCACATTCAAAAGGTCGTGAGTTCCAATCTCGCTTAGGGTCAGTTGCCCGGGTACGGTTTTTTTCGGGGTTTTCCCTTATCCTTAGAAGACGAATGTCGAGTAACTTTAAGCTCCATTTGAGCATCATTTCGCCAATTTCATCCATCGTCCAACATGACAAATCAAGGTTAAAGGACGTTAAGCTACAAATAATAATAAAAAAAAAAATAAAAAAAAAAAGATCAACTCCGGGGAAAAAATGCATAACATAAATTATATGCTTTAACGAGCGCTATATTTTTTGTGCAGTAGGTTTTTGTCTTTCTCTTACGATTTACCAGTTATGCAAAAATAAAAAAAATAAAAGTAATCCAGAATAAAGAGGTGTTCAGAGGCTATTCGCAGAGGACATACATTTTATTTGCCATGTAAATATCTTTAATATACGACATTTCAATCAAAATCATTACAGCCACTTTTGAAAAAATAAACAATTTGGAACATTTTTACATGTAAAGGGTAGTTTAGAGTGGAGGAATGTTCTTGAAAATCTTCGTGTCACATCCTTGGAGGATTCTGAACTTAAATACCAAGTTTGGCATTTAACGGACTTTTCGTTTTGAGCAATGCTGTCCACAGACACACACACGCACACACGCATACCAACAAGAACTTTTTTCTAGAAATGCTTTATTTGCATTCAGGAGATCCCAAAACATGTAATTCCGGTGAAATCTTGGTGTCGTATTTTTGGGTGTAATGCAATACCTTCTCTATACACTATCTGCATAGTACGTGTAGAGAAATTAAAAATGTATATAACATAAATTGTGTGTTTTAACAAGGTCTACAAATTTTTGTGTAGCAAATTTCTGTTTATCTTTTACGCTCTAAGAATGCGACACGAAGATTTTGATGAAAATCCCCCCCACTCTAAACTACCATTTACATGAAAAAAGTTTCGAAAATTTTGATTTTCCCAAAAACGGCTCTAGCGATTTTTAGTAAAATACCGTATATTGAAGATATTTACAGAACAAATAAAATGTATATCTTGAACTTTCTGGAAATAACCTCTAAAGACCTGTTCATTCTGGATTAATTTTGCTAGATTTTGTATAAATAGTAAACCGTAAGAGATAGACAAAAAAAATTTAGATCTCGTTAGAACACAAAATGTATGTCATGCACATTTTATATTTAGAGCTGACCATTTTTGAGATATTCCGTGTTATTGGTTCCCGTTTTAAAATACTTAAACTTTGCACATACGGGAATTTGTCTACTTCTGGCAATACATAGAAATGATTTCAAGCACATGACAATCAGCTTTTAATGATTTTACTATCGTTTCAGCCTAGTGTATTCACCTATTTCCCGTCTGCTTACAATACGGCATTTCTGCTAAAGTTAATCTCGATTAGAATGAAGTAGATAGAAGCATAAGCTTTTAAACAATAATTTGTTATAGAGTTGAAGAAAAAGTTATGTGAATGGAAGATATTAGATTTTTTTGTTTTGGACGTTGCTATAGAAAAAAAAAAAAAACAAAAAAAAAAAAAAAAAAACGTAGTACTGATATGGACTCAATGAAATATCAATACCATCATTCGATTTTATTGTAGCTTTCAGCATTGAAATTCTCTGACAGTAAAAGCCTGCAGACTTTAATTTGTCACTCCTCAAAACAATATACGCCAAAACATTATTTTCGTTAATCTGCACATCTAACCACATTTTCAATATGCGAGGGTGGTCTGAAAAGTTCTCGGCCTTACCCAGAGATCGCGGCACTACTTGCATGATTTTTTTCCTTACGTTGGTACACATGTTAATAGACCCTATGTAAAATTACAAGTCATTCCAGGCAATAGTTGACTAAAATGGAGAAATTCGAGTATCATTCTATGATAAAATTCTTCATAAAAGAAGGTTTAACACCTACAGAAATTCATTTGCGGATTGTAAATGTGTACGGTGACTCTCCGTCATCGGTTTCCACTGTGAAGAAATGGGTGGCCGATTTTAAATGTGGCCGTGAAAGCGTCCAAGATGATCCACGCGAAGGACGTCCAAAAACTGTACCGGAAATCATTGAAGAAGTGCATGACATGATTTTGGAAGATCGGCGTACAAAGGTGTGTGAAATTGCTAATGCTCTTGGAATTTCAAAGAATCGTGTTGAACACATCTTGCATCAGGAATTAAACAAGAAAAAGTTGGGTGCCGCATATCCTCACTGTGGATAACAAACGCATTCGCACAACACTTTCTGAAAAGTGCTTGGCGCATTTTCAGAACAGAAATGACTTTTTGCGGCGATACGTCAAAATGGATGAAACATGGACTCACCACTGCACACCCAAATCCAAGCAGCAGTCGAGGCAGTGGACAGAAGCTGGTTCTTCAGCTCCAAAGAAGGCGAGGATGGTGCCATCGGCAGGAAAAAACATGACTTTAGTGTTTTGGAATGTCAAAGGAATTTTGTTGATTGACTATCTCGAAAAAGGTAAAACTATTACTGGAGAATACTACTCTCAACTTCTAAACAAACTGAATGCAAGCATTCGTGAAAATAGACCCGGTTTAAAAAAAGAAAAAAAATTGTTTTCCATCAGGACAATGCCCTGCCTACGAAAGTGTTTTGACAATGGGGAAATTGAGAGATCTGCACTATGAAGCGCAGGAACATCCTATTCCCTAGTCCCTCGGACTTCCATTTGTTTCCAAAACTGAAGAAATTCCTCGGTGGTAGGCGCTTTTCGTCCAATGAAGTAGCAATAGCGGATGTAAATGGGTACTTTGCAGTACTTCCAGAGGAACACTACAGAGATGGGATAATGTCATTGGAATACCGCTGGACAAAATGTATTGATGTTAGAGGAGATTATGTTGAAAAATAAAGCTACTTTGAAAGTACGAATTGTCGTTTTTCACTATCAGGCCGAGAACTTCTCAGACCACCCTAGTATTGTACACTGTCTCGTACCTTTGTTTAGACTTTTCCGGAATTAATGTACATCCCACTCTCCAAAATTCTTCTATACCTGATCTCTACATTAACTTTCTTCATAATATAATTGCCTTAGGGGACTACAGATAAAAATCTGATGTTTTCCATTCACATGACTTTCTAACATCTCGTAACAAATTATTGTTAGTAAGCTTATTCTTCTATCCAGTCCATACTATTCTAGTTAAACAATAGCAGAAATCTTCTTATTACTTGCTTTCCTGTAAGTAGAAGAGGAATAAAGAAATACAGTAAGTAGGTTAAAACGAGAGTCAAAACTTTTAATGGCTGGTTGACATGTGGTTGAAATCCATTTCTTTGCACGGTCAGGAGTTGGCAGTTTCCTGTGTGTGAAAACGTTTAGTGTTTAAAACTTAAACCAATAACAAAGAATATCTCGCTAATGCTCAACTCCACGAAAAAAATGTATATGACATAAATTGCCTATGATATTTTTTATTTGGTAAGTTTTTCTCTATTTCTTAAGTTTAACCAGTAATGCAAGATTCAACCAGAAAGAAGAGCTTTTTAGAGGCTTTTCCCAGAAAATACAAAATATACATTTTGTCATGTAATTATCTTTAATGTACTATAATTTGATAAAAAGTCTTTGATCCATTTTTGAGACATTAAAAAGTTTGAAAAATGTTCCATGTAAAAAAAAGTTTGGGGTGGGAGGAGTTGTTTAAAAATATTTATGTCACATCTTTGAAAGATAAGTTAAATACCAAGACTGGTATTTGACTGAGTTATCGAGTTATCGTGTTCACAGACAAACGGATACGCAAACACATGGCTCTTTTCCTATTTTTTTTTTTTTGGATACAGGGGACTCTAAAACATGTATTGCCAGAGAAATCTTGGTATCGAATTTTTGGGTGGAGTGCAATATCTTCTCCGTCTACGTACCATGTACTAGGGGGAGGAAGTAAAATTAAGTAAAAATTTCTCCACAGTCAACAAACCTTATTTATTAAAAAATCTGATGTGTTACACTCACATTACTTTCTCTAACAGCTCTACAAACGGACCTCTTTCAAAAGATTCTTCTCCTTTCTACACCATGCTAACGAGGTAAGCATCAGTAGAATGTTCTTATTACTTAGTCCCTTATAAGGGAACTAAGGGAATATGCTATGCTAAAGTGATAGTCAAATGTTTTAAAAGCTGTCGTTATGCGATTGTCATTGCTCGTCGATTCTTTGCTGGGTCAGGAGTGGAATAAAAGAAAAACGGACGCTTCCAGTCTGGGAAACGTATAGATATTTTAAAATTGAAAGCAATAACCAGGAATATCTTGGAACCGGTCAAATCCACAACAAAAATGCATATGACACAAATTGTGTGCTTTAACGACATCCACATTTATTGTGAAGCAAGTTTTTGTCTGCCTCTTACCGTTTAACCGTTCTACAAAATTCAACCAGATAAAAGAGTTCTTTAGAAACGATTCCTAGAAAATTCAAAATACATAGTTTACTTATGTTGTGAATAGCTTTAACATACATAATAAACCACTATGTGTATTTTAATCAAAATTGTGGGAGCAATTTTTGAGAAAAACAATTTTTCAAAAATTTTCCATGTAAAGGGAAGTTTGAAGTGGGGGATTTTCTTGAAAATATTCGTGTCTTATCTTGGAAGATAAACTTCAATGCCAAGTTTGGTATTTAACGTATTTTAGATTTTGAGCTATGTTGTCCACAGGCATACACACAGACCTTTTTTCTAAAAATGCTTTTTTTTTTTTTTTTTTTTATTTATTTATTTAGGGAGTTTCAAAACTTGTATTATTTCCCTTGAAATGTTGTATCGAATATTTGGGTGAACAGAATACCTACTGTATACACTATGTATATAGTACGTGTAGAGAAAGTATTAAATAGGGCCTTTAAACCAGTTTTCTTCAGAAAATGCATTAAAGTTCTATCGGTTCGCACAATACGACGATTAAAAGGCTTACCTGTATCCAGGGACGAGATAGGGATTCATAAGATTCTTCTGAAGCACATAATAAACTTTTGACTTTGTAGGAGCACATACCATATACTCACAAAACATATAAAAAGAGAAATTGTATGTAATAGTATACGCTTATAGAGAGCAATGTAAAATAGTTGTGAATATTCAAGGGTAGAAATATGCATAAATGCAAGTTGTTGTAACTTAGGTAATTAAGGCAAGGCAAGCTAACTTAATTCCAGGTAACAGTTCACCAACCACCATCTGCTAATGAGCACAGGGTTTAGGCTAAAGAATATAACATAGAAAAGAACAGACAGAAGAAGTGAGACAGGAATAGTGACTTGTCTCCCAAGTAGCACAGGGAATTGGAGAATCAGACAAGATAAGCATAAAGTTAAAGTGAGAAGCAACCACTAAGTTTTTCCAAACGCGTCATGCGCACGCTATGATGGTAACTAAGAACCAATAAGAGATACTGTTACATTTAGTGGCGCGAGAGTTGGCGTCACCCAGGATCAGTACTTATGTGGTTACTCTCTTACTGTTACTCTCTTGAGCTTGTGTTCCCGTCACATTATGTTGCGCGCACGTCCACGGGCTTAAGTGTGCAGCGATGTGCAGATGATTAGATTAGGCTCCTGATTAATACTTCAAGTGGTGGAATGGTGTTTATTTATAACACATTTTGTAAGGAACAAACTAGCCGTCCGTTAAATCTGTGATACAATAAATCCAAGTCGTAAGGGAAAATGCAGTGTTTTTTATGTTAGCCTCACCCGCAAACCCCTGAGATAATTTTAATTAGAAGATTAGGATTGGAATCTTCATCAACGAGAAGCTGAGGACACTGCTGGAACGAGACACCGACTTCCCGCGACAACTTATTTTGAAACTCTTTGTGTTCTAATTTGTGTGAGGCTCCAAAAACTGTAAATTATTGGTAGTTTTGTCTTTCTCTGATTACCCTCCTGGTATGTAGGACTTACCAGCCAGCGCTTGAGGCACTCGACCCCTGTTGAGGAGCAGAGTCTTTGGATCAGAGACAAAGGGTGATCAGCCCAATGCCTGCTATGAACTTTAGGGAGTGGATGATATGGAATGATGGTGAAGTGGATGATAGAAAAGATAATATAGAACAATTGGTGGATGAATGGCAGGGGAAACTGAGAACTTTGAGAACGAGACACCGCTTCGTCCACCACACATCATGCGGTGCTCTGAGATCGAACTAGGGCCACCTAGGTCACAGTGTCGTCTATTGGAAGATATTGTAACAGAATTTGAACTCCTTGATTTATCTAAAATGTTTTCAAACCAAAGCTTGCCAAAATAATGGAACGATTATTACTTACAAGCTAAAATAAAAGTCTGATCAGTTCCATTCACATAACTTTTCCAACTGTTCCACAAACATTTTCTCTCAAACCATTATTCTTTTTCGAAATTCTTAGGCTTTCACGGCCGGTGTCAATACTGGCTGGAGTAGAATCCGGGCTTGTGGGCCGTGGTCTACTGGGCTCCTCCTTCTTCTTCCCAGACGTTTCGTCTGCGACTGTGAAACGTCCACTAGAGCACTTCGACCTTGCCGCTGCCACCGAAGATGTCTGCCGTAGTCGCAGACGAAACGTCTGGGAAGAAGTAGACCACAGCCCACAAGCCCGGATTATACTCCAGCCTGCATTATTCTTTTATTTATATCTTGCTAATCGAGATAAACCCTAGCAGATACGGTCGTATTACTTGCTTCCTTGTAAGTAGGAGGCAAACAACGAAATACACTAGTCTAAGGCGATAGGCAAATGTTTTAAAATTGATTTGAGAAAACTTGGAGCTAATAACTTTTCTCAACACGCAGTCTCGCTTTTATTGTTGCTCGATGTAAATTAATATTTAAAATCTGCAACTCAGATCTTTTGTTAATTCTTTGAAATACTTCATATGTAAGTTAATTATTCTGAACACATATATGGTAATGTAAGCTACATTTAAAATTAATTTATTAATGGCCACGCCAAGAAGCACTGTTAGTACTTACAGTAAGAGTTTGAGAGGCCATTAATACTTACAGTACAATTAGGAAATGACGTAACACTCAATACATGTGCTACCTCAAGTAAAGAATATATTGCAAATTCATTAACAAAAGATTGTATAAAGAGACTTTGTCCATGTAATTTAGATGCAGGCTTTCATTTGTTCGCATCGAGAACTAATTTTTCTTAATGTTTAATAAAATATTGAACAGAAATTTAGATTTATTATTGTTTTTAACAGTTTTTTCAAGTATTTCAAGGAGTAATTGGCTAACCACCAACTGTAAGTTACTTATCAGATTTCAAAGCCCTGGGAAAACACCGCCCTCGTGTTCCCGAGCCTTCGAGATCCGATAAGTGTAACTTACAGTTCTTAGTACGCAATATACTACATATTTAATGTAATCAGAAGTGAAATACAACTACAAAGTAATCCTGTGCTGTAAATTTAAAGGTATTAACGTATAGGTAATTAATTCTGTGGTGTAATGGTTAAAATAGTCGCCTGGCACGTTTCACTAGGATTCTTTACCAGTGGCGGAGCGTGCATAGAAGCCTTGGAAGCGCCACTAGCCTAAGAATTCAATAATAGTAGTAATAATAATAATGATAGTAATAATAATAGTAATAATAATAAAATCCTTAGGAAATAATATTTTATTTGTTCTTAATACAGGTTTACTTTCTCTACACGTACTATATACATTGTGTGTAGAGAAGTAATTGCATTTCACGCAATATTTCGGTACCGAGCCGGAAATACATGCTTTAGGGTCCCCTTTATCAAAAACTGTGATGTGTTATACCCACTTGACTTTCTCCAGCTGCTCTACAAAGTTCTTACAAAAGATTATTATTCTTCTTAGCAGAATGTTCTTATCATTTAGCTCCTTATAAGCAGAAAGGAACTAAGGGAATGCACTGGGCAAAAGTGACGGTCAAATGTTTTAAAAACTGTCGTTATGCGATTGTCATTGCAAATCGGTTCTTTGCTTGGCCAGGAGTAGAACAAAAGAAAAACGGACACTTCCTGTCTGAGTAAAGTATAAGTACTTTACGATTGAAGCCAATAATAAGGAATATCTCGGAAGCGATTACCACCACAACAAAAACGTAAATTGTTTGTTTTCACAAGACCTACATTTTTGGTGTAGCAAGCTTTTGTCTATCTAAAATTCGGTAAAATTCATTCAGAACAAAGAAGCTATTCCCAGAAAATTGAAGATATACATTTTATTTGGATGTAAATACCTTTAATATATGGGATTTTTATCAAAACTATTAGAACCATTTTTGAGAAAATTGTATTGAGGGATTTTCTTGAAAATCTTCGTGTTGCATCCTTGGAAGATGCAAAGCCGAAATACCAAGTTTTGTATTTAACGGTATTTTAATTATTGGGCTATGCTGTCCACAGTCCACAGTCACAGACACATGGACCATTTTCTAAAATTACTTTTATCGGTGTCTGGGGACCCCAAAACATGTATTTCCGGTGAAATCTCGACATCGAATTTTTGGGTGGAATACAATACTTTCTCTATCCGCTAAATACCCAACTTGGTATTTAAGTAGGTATCTTCCAAATTTGCAACACGAAGATTTTCAAGAAAATCCACGCAGCACAAACTACCCTTTACATGGAAAAATTTCGAAAATTTTAGTTTCTCAAAAATGGGTATAATGATTTTGATTAAAATCTCTTACATTCATGATATTTACACAACAAATAAAATGTATATCTTGAATTTTCTGGGCTTAGCCTCTTAAGAACTTTTTTCTTCTGGATGATTTTTGCGAAAATCTGCATAACCGTAAGAGATAGCCAAAAACTTAGTGCTCGTTAAAACACACAACTTACGTACATTTTTTTCCCTGGAATTTGCCAATTTTGAGATATTTCCTATTATTAGTTTCACCTTTAAATTACTTATACCTTTGTCATACAGGAATGTGTCAACTCGTGTCCATACAAACAAAGGAACTTCAGTCACATAGCAACCAGCTTTTGACTATCACTTTAACCTATGGTACTCCCTTATTTCGCTTCTACTTACAAGGAAGCAAGTAATAAGACCCTGTCTGCCACAATGTTCTCTATTAGCGTTAAGTAAATAGAAAAATAAGCTATTTAACAATAATTTACCGCAGAGATGTAGAGAAAGCCATAAGAATGGAGCACATCTTTTTTTTTTCTCTCTCTCTAGCTCGCTTGTATAATGTACATAGTGGACAGAGAAGATATTGTATTCCACCCAAAAATTCGATGTCGAGATTTCACCGGAAATATATGTTTTAGGGGTCCCTGAGTTTGAGTAAGGCATTTTTAGAAAAAGGTCCCAGGGTGTGTCTTTTTTTTTTTGTCTATGGACAGCATAGCTCGAAAATAAAAATACCGTTAAACACTAAACTTGGTATTTAGATTTAGTATCTTCCAAGGATGCGACACGAAGATTTTCAAGAAAGTTCCCCTACCATAAACTATTGTTTACCTGGAAAATTGTTTGAAAATTTTGATTTTCTTAAAAATGGATGTAATTGCTTGGATTTTAATCAAATCCCAAATAAAATGTATACTATGAATTTTCTTGGAATAGCCTCTGAAGTCCTGTTTATTCTGGATGAATTTTGCTAACTGCTAAAACGTGAGAAATAAACAAAAACTTAGTTCACAGAAAAAGTAGGTCTCGTCAAAACACACAATTTATGTCCTTTACGTTTTTGTTGTGGAGGTAACCGTTACAGAGATATTCCTTGTTATTTGTTCCAGTTGTGAAGTACTTACACTTTTCTCAGACAGGAAGTGTCTGATTTTCTTTTGTTCTATTTCTGGCCAAGCAAAGAAGCGGTTTGCAATGACAATCGCATAACGATGGGTTTTAAAAAATTTGGGCATCAGTTTAGCTTAGTGCAGTTCCTTTCTATTATAAGGAACTAAGTAATAAGAACATTCTGCTAATGTGTATCTCGATTAGCGTTGTGCAGAAAGAAGAATAATATTTTGTAAAAGTTTATAGAGCAGCTAGAGAAAGTCATGTGAGTGTTGGCTTACCCTTCCCGTATTTATGACTGACATCCCCATAGGACATACAAGCCAATGAGTAGGGGAGCTTGTCGGGGAGCCAACGGTACGAAACCACAGAATGGAGAACATGGAAAGTAGTCAGGCATGAGCGTGAGGAAGTGGATGATATGAAATGCAAGTGAAATGAGTGATAGGAAAGATAATGATGGAGGAATTGGTGAAATGATTGCGGAGGAAACCGTAAAAGACACGCTCACACGCTGTCTCGCCCACCATAACTCCCACATGCGGGCACTTGGGCCGCCTAGGTGGGAGGAGAGCGGTTTACGACCGCAAATAATTAAGGACTTTATCAGCCAATAAAGGCATTTGTACAGCACTAACAATGAAATACATCATAACAAAATAAAAATGTCTGATGTGTTACATTCACATGGCTCTCTCTACATCTCTGCAACAAATTATTGTTAAAAATCTTATGCTTTTTTTTTTTTTTTTTTTACTTCATGAGAAAAATAAGTTTTTCAAAGCTGAAAGCAATAGCAAGGAACATCTAAAAAACGACTCACTCCAGGAAAAAAAGTTATAGAACTTAATATCCTTTACTTTAACGTGATCTACATTTTCTTTTTAGTAATTTTTTGTCGCACTCTTACGGTTTAGCAGTTATGCAAATTTCCTTAAAATTCATCGAGAATAAAGTATCGTCAGAGGCTATTCCCAGAAAATTCAAAATATACATTTTATTTTTCAGGTATATGTCTTTAATATACGATATTTTAATCAAAATCGTTAGAGCAATCTTTTATAACATTGTTTAGTTATTAAGTTTGTTTTATACATTTAAATTAAATAAATTTATGTTTTAAAATTCTCCACATTTCCCCCCTGTAAAGTAGTTGGGGATGGAGGGATTTTCTTGAAAATCTTCGTGTCGCATCCTTGGAAGATACTACACTTAAATAGCAAGTTTTGTATTTAACAGTCATTTCGTTTTTGAGCAATGCTGCCCACAGTCACACACACAGACACACAGACACACAGATATAGACAGACAGACACACACGGACATTTTTATAAAAATGATTTTACATTCAGAGTGTCCTAAAATATGTATTTCAAGTGAAATCTTGGTATCGAATTTTTGGGTGGAGTGCAATAACTTCTCTATACACTAAGTACATAGTACGTGTAGAGAAAGTAAAAATAAAACAACTTTAGCCTCAGAAAAGGGTGATGGGTAGACAACGGAGGGAGACACCTAGCACACTGCAACCTATCTGTTTGGCGGTTGACATCCCCCAGAGGAAGCCATGAATTGAGGAAACAGGCGGCAGGCAGACGGCTAAAGAAACGCGCTGATGTCCCTATCATCTCCAAGCCCGAAGACCCGTCCTTCTGCTTGCTGGAGCCGACAGAGAGGGCGATCAAGAGACTCGTCTTCGTGGCAGTGTTCACGGAGCATGCATACAAGAGCCGGTCATGACAGCTTCCAATCTTGCTCGGTTATCACTGCGGCTAAGCCTCTCGCAGCTAGTAGTCGGAGCTGAACGATAGCTGGCAGGAGAGAGCTTGAAAAACGAGCGTACGAGATTCTCGACTACTCGCAAGACTCAAAAGTCTCGTTAATAGCATGGCCGCAGTGTTGTGAGCGGAAACACGCATAATCAGTTCTGTAAGTTATATTATTCCATCTGTTTAAATGATTTAAGATTTAAATAGCCTATCAGAATAAGGATGTCATTTAAATAACCCACGTTAGGGAAAGGGCTAAAACCGAAATGTGGTATCATAGAATCTGCATATATGTGTACATTGTCTCCACTTTTATCACAAATAGGTGTGTATACATATTTTATTACTCCTAGGACGTTTATGTTTTAAGAAGTATTTTCGGTTGTGATCTGAATATGTTTATTTGAATGTAAGTTGCATACATAGCACACAAATTATAGGTGTGTCAGTAACAATTAATATCGCTGATTAAAACAATTTACTCTTGAATTCCTTTGGGATTTATGTAGTTTAAACGATAAGTAATCTTGTGTTATTATTAGGGTCTGGATTTTAGGCTTTTTATAAATGGAGTTTTAGTTTTATATGTCTTCTGCTATACTCTATAGGTTTTTGGACAATTTTAAGGCCATTTTTTTGGCTTTTAAACAATGCTCTTAAACTTTTTTATTTTTTTACTAAGGGGTTTAAACAAGTTTCCTGCCTATTTAAGGAAGTCGACGACAAACGCCTTTTATAACATAATGCAATACAGATAAAAATATAAAAACTATTTTACTTCACGGAAGCATTCTATATTATATGTACTGTAATTTAAAGCAGCTTATTGCGCAGTATATGCGTGCTATAACATTTTAATTCAAAGAATCAGCATCCGAGTTTTACCGAAAATACATTTTTTGGGTCTCTAAAAAAAAAAAAACAAAAACTAAAATAACTCAGGTTTGGAAAATGCTCCGTATGTGTGCGTGTGTGTATGTGTGTGTGTGTTTTTGTGTATGTGTGTATGTGTTTGTGCGCAGCACAGCTCAAAAACGAAAAGCCCGTTAAATACCAAACTCAGTATCTTCCAAGGATGCGACACGAAGATTTTTAAGAAAATCCTCCCACCCCCAACTATCCTTTATTTGAAAAAAATTAGAACATTTTGATTTTCTCAAAAATGGCTGTAACGACTTTGATTAAAATACCGTATATTAAAGATATTCACAAGGCAAATCTTGAATTTTCTGGTAATAGACTCAGAAGCTTTTTTACTGTGGAAGAATTTTGCTGGATTTTGCATTATTAGTAAACTGTAAGAGATAGAGAAAAACTTACTACACAAAATATGTAGATCTCGTTGAAATACACAATTTGTGTCATACACATTTTTTTCGTGGAGTTTACCGTTTTTGAGATAATCCTTGTTATTGGTTTCAGTTTAAAAAACATATACTTTTCTCATAGGGGATTTTGTCAACTCCTGTCCATACAAACAAAGCTTTTTAATACCCTGTCTGCTAATTTTTTCTCGATTAGCATTAAGTAAATAGAAAAATAAGCTTGTTCACAATAATTTATTGTAGAGATGTAGAGAAAGTCATGTAAATGGATCACATCAGATTTTTAATATATAGCACTCACATAAAAAAATTGACATTTCAGCACTATTGCTGTACAAAACCAGCCACATTTCCAACTTTTCTGCACTTTTTGATATATTACTATAGGCAGAAAAATATCTTTCAACATTGCAAGTCAGTATATTTCATACACACAATGTCTATACCTAGATAAAAATCTTGATAATTTTTTTCCCTGGTTAATTCCACATATGCACTCAAAAAAAAAACTAAAGGAATTGTTAAAAAAATTGTAATTCAAGTGATTGAGGAAAAAAGTGATAAATTTCCTACTGAGTTTAAAGCAAATATTAAGTTTAGCGATTTTTAGGTCTCAAAGTCCCATTTAAACTTTAGCCACCAAACGGTTTGAAACCTACAAGTATTTGAAAGCTTTCTAACTTACAAGGGGGAAAAATCTGACTTAGGTATACAATTGATATTTCTTTCTCTACATCTCAACAAATAATTGTTAAAAAGCTATTCTTCTATGTACTTTGTGCTAATCGATTTAAATATTGGTAGAAATGGTCTTATTACTTGCTTCCTGGTAAGTAAAAGGGAAATCAGTGAATACATTAAGTTAAACCGACAGTCAAATGTTTTAAAATGTGTAAATCCATTTCTTTGCACAGCCGAGAGTTGACAATTTCCCGTAAGAGAAAAGTTAAAAATATATTAAAACTGAAATCAATAACAAGCAATGTCTCGAAAACGGGCAACTTCAGGAAAAAATATATTTGACATAAACTATGTGGTTTATAGAGATGTACATTTAGTGCAGTAAGTTTTTATCCATCTCTTACAGTTTACTAGTTAGGCAAAATTTAGAAAAATTCCTCCAGAAGCTGTTCCCAGAAAATGCAAGATATACATTTTAGTTGTCTGGTAATTATCTTAAATATTTAAATAAAATCGTTAGAACCATTTTCGAAACTTTTTCCATGTAAAGGGTAGGTAGGGGTGGGGGAATTTTCTTGAAAATCTTAGTGTCGTATCCTTGGAAGATGCTGAACTTAGATATTAAGCTTGGTATTTAACGAACTTTTCATTTTTGAGCAATGCTGCCCACCTACACACACACACACACACACATGGATATATTTCTAAAAACGCTATTTTTATTTAGGGGGTCCCAAAACATGTATTTCCTCTGCAATGTCGGTATCGGATTTGTTGGTACAATACAACCTTCTCTATACGCTATGTACTTAGTACGATTAGAGATGGTAAAAACATCTGAAGTGTTCCATGACTTTCTCTATATCTTTGTAACAAATTATTGTTAATATAATAATTCTTCTATCTACGTGCTAATCGAGATAAACATTAGCAGAAATGCTCTTATTACTTAGTTCCTTATAAATAGGAGTGAAATAAGGAATACACTAAGCTAAACGGACAGTCAAAAGTTGTAAAATGCGGTTGCTAAGGTATTGAAATCCGTTTCTTTGCGTGGTAGGATTTGACAAGCTTCCGCATGAGAAAAAATTAAGTATTTTAAAACTAAAACCAATAACAAGAAATATCTCAAAGACGGTCAACTCCACGACAAAAAGGTACATAACATTAACTGTGTGTTTTAAAAAACTTTACATTTTTTGTAAAGTAATTTTTTGTCTAACTCTTACGGTTTACCAGTTATTCAAATATCGCCAAATTCATCCAGAATAAAGATGTCTTCAAAGGCTATTCCTAGAAATTCAAGATATACATTTCATTTATCATGTAGATGTCTATAATATAAGCTATTTTAATCAGAATCGTTAGAGCAATTTAGAAAATCAAAATTTTCGAAAATTTTTGTATTTAAAGGGTAGTTGTGGGCGGGGAAATTTTCTTGAAAATCTTCGTGTCGCATCCTTGGAAGATACTGAGCTTCAGTACCAAGTTTGGAATTTAACGGACTTTTTGTTTTCGGGTCATGCTGCACACAGTCATACACACACACACACACACACACGAATATTTCTCTAAAATGCTTTTCTTGTATTCAGGGGGTTTCAAAACATATATTTCCGGTGAAATCTCGGTATCGCATTTTTGGGTGCATTACAATGCCTTCTCTATACACTACGTATATAGTACGTGTAAGGAAAATAATAGGTTATAACCTTAAAATATTGGCCCTAGTTATTACGTAACCAGTTTATCCTACGGATCATACGTCAACCTACTTCGTCTGTAGTTAGGAGAATACTCGAGTCGCCTTGCTCGTGAGCACTAGTTCTCGATACATGAGATTCTCTCGAGATACATCTTGAGCACAGGTTTTGACCGGCTCTAATGCATACGCTCCATCTGCCCGAACTACCATACACTACGAACCTGGAACCATTTCTGAAGGAAATGAAGTAATGGAATGAAGGTGAAATGATGGAAAGGAAATCATAGTAGATAAAACTATGATGTATTCCATTCACATGATTTCTCTACATCTCTGTAACAAATTATGATTGATAAGCTAAAATTTGATTGATACTTCTAAACCATTACCATTGGCGTTCTTATTATTTTGTGCCTTGTAAGTAGAAGAGAAATAAGGGAATATACTAGGTTAAACCGATTGTCAAATGTTTTAAAATGTGGTTGCTATGGAATTGAAATCCGTCTTTGCGTGGTCAAGCTTTGACAACTTCCCGTATAGAAAAGTATTTTAAAATTGAGATTAATAACAACACCACGAAAAAAATGTATTTAATATAAATTGTGTGGTTTATCGATAGCTAAATTTTTGGTGTAATGAATGTTTGACTATCTCTTACGGTTTACCAGTTACGCAAAGTTCCCCAAAATTCATCCAGAATAAACATGTCTTCAGAGGGTATTCCCAGAAAATTGAACATATCCTTTTTTTTTTGCCATGTAAGTATCTTAAATATAAGAGATTTTAATCAAAATCGTTAGAGCCACTTTTGGGAAAATTAAAATGTTCGAAAACTTTTCCATAGTAGTTGATGTTGGGGAGATTTTCTTGAATATCTTCATGTCGCATTCTTGGAAGATACTGAACTTAAGTATCAGATTTGCTATATAACGGACTTTTAGTTTTTGAGCTATGTTGTCCACAGACGCATATACACACGCACACATACGGACCTTTTTCTAGAATATTTTTTTTGGGGGGATTCAGAAGGTCCCAAAATATGTATTTTTGGTGAAATCTCGGTATAGAATTTTTGGTTGGAATAGAATACTTTCTCTGTACAATATGTACATAGTGCGTGTAGAGAAATTAAAAAGTATATCAAAATTCATCTGCCGATCCAGAGAACATTATTAAAACGAGTAGCGAGTCGCATATGATACCGCTGCGCCAGCACTGTCGGATTTATGTACAAAACATACAACTATTAGTTAAAACAGAATTACGTGCTGCCATTTTAGAATACCGATGATAGAAAGGAGGTCAGACATTTTGGAATTGATGATGGATTTGAGGTTAACAGAAAATTAGAAAGGAAAGAAGGTGGTGTGGAGTCTGAAGGAGGATGATTCAGACGCTGGTTTTGACCTTAGCGAATAGTTATTGATGTGACCTGGAGTTGCGAACTTGCAGCAGTTAATTCTTGCGTCTGACCTAAATTCACTGGACATGCTGGTTACCGCTGGCGAACATAGGAGTGAAGATCAACAAGACGCAAAGGAAGAGGTTACTGCAAACTCTCGCCTTATAATAGAGGGGTTTTAGACGTTCGTTCTTTTTTTACTTTCTCTACACGCACTATGTACATAGTGCATAGAAAAGGTATTGTAAAGCACCAAAAAATTCCATACCTTGATTTCACCGGAAATGTATGTTTTGAGACCCCCTGAATCCAAATTTTTTTTTTAGAAAAATGCCCGTGTGTCTATCTGTCTGTATATCAGTGTGTGACTGTGTGTGTGTGTGTGTGTGTGTGTGTGTGTGTGTGGACAGCACAGCTCAAAAATGAAAATACCGTTACTTGGTATTTAAGTTTGGTATCTTCCAAGAATGCAACACAAACTTTTTTAAGAAAATCCCCCGACCCCAAACTACCCTTTACATGGAAAACATTTCGAAAATTTTGTTTTTCTTACAAATGGCTCAAACGATTTTGATTAAAATCTGGTATATTTAAGATATTTACTTGACAAATAAAATGTATATCTTGAATTTTCTGGGAATAACCTCTGAAGACTACTTTATTCTGGACGAATTTTACGGATTTTTGCATAACTGCTAAACCGTAAGAGATGGACAAAAACTTACCACACAGAAAATGTGGAGCGCATTAAAAAAAAAAATTAAGTTATATGCATTTTTTTCGTGGAGTTGATCGTTTTTAAGATATTCCTTGTTTTTAGTTTCAGCTTTAAAAAACTTATCATTTTCTCATACAAGAATTTGTCAACTCTTGTCCATACAAACAAAGGAACTAGTCACATAGCAACCAGCTTTTGACTATCACTTTAACCTATGGTACTCCCTTACTTCGCTTTTGCTTAAAAAAGCAAGTAATAAGACTATTTTTGCTAATGTTTTCTCAATTAGCATGAAATAAATAGGACCCTTAGCTTTTTTTTTTTTTTTTTTTTTTTTTTTTTTTTTGCAGAGATGTAGAGAAAGTCATTTGAATGGAACGCATCAGATTTTTTATTTATCTACCATGTACAAATACATATTAAGTAGAAATCTGTAATATCATATCCGGTATCTAATATCTAAAACGGGAGCATACATTCCAGATTCTTATTCCTTTATTTCCAAATTTAATTTATACATCTATAATGTAGTATTATTTTACAGATATTGACTATAAACTAAAGTAAACTACAAGCGCAACTCAAGTTTTTTCTTTTTTCAAGCTTTAAAACAGACTAGTGATTATCCTTTATTACCATAAATATTTATTTGAATTAATTATTTAAATTTATTGTTATCTTAAAACAAAAAAAAAGCATTGTTTATATACGAGGGCCGTAGTTTTTTCAACCTCCGACAGGCCCTAAATAAAAGACAAGTTCATAGAAAACAATTATCTTATAACTAAACATTTTGTACACTTGTGGTTAGTTTTCAACATAATTACCTAAAAGTTTAAGGCATTTATCGTACCTGTGCACAAGCTTTGCAATACGCGCTTCAAAAAATGTTGCCGCCAAAGATTTCAAATGAACATTGACGTTGATTTGAAGATCTTCGTTGGTTTGAAAGTGCTACCCTCCTAGCCAAGTCTTCAGTTCAGGGGAAAGGTGAAAGTCGCTGGGTGCCAGGTCAGGACTGTACGGCGGATGATCGAAAATGTTCCATTGAAATTGTTCAAGGAGCCCATGGGGTTTGCCAGCAGTGTGTGGATGAGCGTTGTCATGGATCAACACAATTCCCCTTCGTTTGTTTTGAATGGCTCTCTGCAAACGTCGTAAATTACGAAGATCTTCAAAACAACGTCAATGCTGCTCATTTGAAATCATTGGCGGCAACATTTTTTTGAAACGGGTATTGCAAAGCTTGTGCACAGGTACGATAAATGTCTCAATCTTTTCGGTGATTATGTTGAAAAGTAACCATAAGTGTACAAAACTTTTTAGTAATAAAATAATTGTTTTCAATGAACATGTCTTTTATTTATAGCCTATCGGAGGTTGAAAAAAAAACGGCCTTCGTATGTTCTTTATAGGCTTGTACATCGTCACGGATTTCGACCAAACTTGGCACTGATAACCTTTGTCACAGAGCAAAAACTGCTATGTAGCTTAGAATTCGAAACTCCGTCGTTGAACATTGTATGTGTGTGTGCCTGTGGGCAGGATAGCTCAAAAATGAAAACACCGTTAAAAACCAAACTTGGTATTTAAGTTTGGTATCTTCCAAGGATGGAACACAAAGATTTTCAAGAAAATCCCCCTACTCCAAACTACCCTTTACAGGACATTTTTTCGAAAATTTTTATTTTCTAAAAATGGCTCTAACGATTTTGAGTAAAATCCCGTATATTACTGACCAAATAATTACATACCAAATAAAATGTATATCTTGAATTTTCTGGGAATAGCCTCTGCAGACCTCTTTATTCTGGATGAATTTTGCCGAATTTTGCTTAACTGCTAAACGGTAAGAGATAGACAAAAACTTACTTCACAGAAAATGTAGAGCACATTAAAACACACAATTTATGTTACACAATTTTTTTTTCATGGAGTTGGTCGTTTTTAGTTATTCATTGTTTTTGATTTCACCTTTCAAAAACATATTTTCTCATACAGGAATTTGTCAACTCCTGTCCATGCAAACAAAGGAACTTCTGTCACATTGCAACCAGCCTTTGGCTATCACTTTAACCTATGGTACTCCCTTATTTCGTTTCTACTTAAAAGGAAGCAAGTAATAAGACTATTTCTGACATTTTTTTTTTTCTGGATTAGCATAAAGTAAATAGAAGCATAAGTTTTTTAACAATAATTTGTTGCAGAGATATAGAAAAGTCATGTGAATAGAACACATCAGATTTTTAGTTATTTAAATCATAGTGCGGTCGAATGAGCATACAGACCTCAAATTCAGAGTTTCATCTATTTATTTTCTTTTATAATTTCATTAAGACTCAAATCCCATTTTTGCTTTCTCTAGCCGCGTATATACGATGTGCATAATGGATAGAGAAACTATTGTATGCCACCTTAAAATTGTATACCGAGATTCACTGGAAATATATGTTTTGGGGTCCCCTGAGTCCGAAAAAAAGCATTTTTAGAAAAAGGTCCGTGCGTGTCTGAGGATAGCATAGCTCAAAAATGAAAAGACTGTTAAATACCAAACGGTATTTAGGTTTAGTATCCTCTAAGGATGCGACAAAAGATATTCAAGAACATACCCCTACCCCAAACTATCCTTTACGGGAAAATTTTTTGAAAATGCTTTTTTTTCTTAAAAATGGCTCTAACGATTTTGATAAAAATACTGTATATTGAAAGATATTTCCATCAGAAATAAAACATATATTATGAATTCTCTGAGAATAGCCCTGAAGACCCCTTTATGCTGGATGAGTTTTGAATTACGGTTAAACTGTAAGCGATAGACAAAACCTTACTACACAAAAAACATATAATTTATGTCATATACGCTGTTATGTAGAGCTGACCGTTTCCGAGATATTCCTTGTTATTTGGTTTCAGTTTTAAACTACTTTAACTTTTCTTGCCCTCCTGGGTAGTGTGGTGGTACTGTATCTACCTCACATTCTAAAGGTCTTGAGTTCGAATCTTGCTTAGGGTGAGTTGCCGGGATAAGATTTTTTCGGGGTTTCCTCTTATCCTAGAAGACGAATGCCGAGTAACTTTAAGCTCCATGGACCCCGAGATCATTTGAGCATCATTTCACCAATTTCATTCATCGTCCGATATGAGCAACCAGGTTAAAGAACGTTGAACTACAACAATAAAAAAAAAAAAAAAAAAAAAAAAAAAAAAAAAAAAAAAAATTCTCAAACGGGAATTGGAGTTTCGATTCATTTCTCTTGTTTTACAAAGTGAATCGATTTTATGTTGTTTCATATAAGACCAGTTTTTACTTTCTCTACACATACAATGAACATAGTGTATAGAGAAGGTATTGCACTCCACCCACAAATTTGATACCTAGATTTCACCGGAAATATATGTTTTAGAATCCCCTGTAAAAAAAAACAAAAAAAAACATTTTCACAAAAAGGTCCGTATGTGTTTTTGTCCGTGTGTCTGTGAACACGATAACTCAAAAACGAAAAGTCGGTAAAATACCAAACTTGGTATTTAAGTTTAGTATCTTCCAGGGATGCGATACGAAGATTTTGAGAAAAAATCCCCCACCCCAAACTGCCTTTTACATGGAACTTTTTTCGAAAAATTTGATTTTCTCAAAAATGGCTCTAACGATTTTGATAAAAATAGCGTGTACCAAATATATTTGCCTGAAAAATAAAATGTATATCTTGAATTTTCTGGGAATAGCCTCTGAATTCTACTTTATTCTGGATGAATTTTACGGAATTTTGTATAACTGCTAAACCGAAGAAGATGGACAAAATCTTACAACACAAAAATGTAAAGCACGTTAAAACACACAGTTTAAGTAATATACATTTTTAGTGGAGTTTGTTGTTTTTTTAGATATTCCCTGTTTTTGGTTTCAGCTTTAAAAACATTATACCTACCTTTCTCACACAGGAATTTGTCCAAAAAAAAAAAGAACTTCACTCACATAGCAACCAACTTTTGACTATCCTATATTTTAACCTATGGTACTGCCTTATTTCTCTTCTACTTACAAGTAAGCAAGTAATAACACTATTTCTGTTAATTGTTTCTGGATAAGCCTTTTAAAAATAATGTGTTACAGAGATGTAGAGAAAGTCATGTGAATGGAACACATCAGATGTTTTTCTACGGTTTGTTAGTAACTTTATACACTACTGTTTGTGAAAATTGTAACACCAAGAAGGAAACTCATGAATGCAATGAATTTAATTCCACAGATTAAGTACATGACAAGTAACAAATGATAAACCTATACAGGACCTTTGAGCCCTCATCTTCAGTATTTGGCGTGGCCTCCGTGCGTTGCAATTAGAGCTGGTATACGCCATGGCATTGCAACAAAAAGGTTCTGAATAAGTTCCTGAGAGATTTCTTTCCAGTTTGTATTGGAGCCCACAAATTCGTGAGGTATGACCTCCAAACCTGCAATTAGAGCTGCTATACGCCATGGCATTGCAACAAAAAGGTTCTGAATAAGTTCCTGAGGGATTTCTTTCCAGTTTGTATTGGAGCCCACAAATTCGTGAGGTATGACCTCCATACGCTACAATTAGAGCTGATATACGCCGTGGCATTGAAACATATAGGTCTGAATAAGTTCCTGGGGGATTTCCCTCCACACAGTTTGTATTCGAGCCCACAAATCCGTGACACAGGTTACTGGAGGACCATGACGCACCAGATGCCGACCAACTTATACCCCAGACATGTTCGATGGGTGACATGTCAGGCGAACGCGCAGGCCAGGGAAGCAATGGTACCCGTCGCACTTCGAAGAAGGCTTGTACATTCCTCACAACATGTGGCTGGGCATTGCCCTGCTGAAATGTGGCTTGTGGAGATGCCTGAAGCAGAGGGGAGTACAAGCACCAGTAGGTACCGGTTGCTGTTCAAAGTGTCCTCAATTCGTAGGAGGCGAGAAACCAATGACGCCCCAAACCATCACACCTGGTGTTTGTCCTCTATGCCACTCAACAATGCAGCCGTCCAGGTTGCGCTCACCACGGTACCGTCGGACACGTATGCGGCCATCACTGTAGGTCACGTTGGAGCGGGACTCGTCCGAAAAGACTTGCCCTTTGCCACTCTGTGACGGTGTTCACGTGTCGAAGGAGCTTTCGGAGCTTGTTTCCACCTTGTTTGACAGCTCTGCACTGACTGCACTTGTCGGACCGAAACAACAGTGCTCTGCTCGGCCTACATGTGCTCAATCTCTCTGTAAACCTAATCATTTATTGCTTGCACACTCTTCTCCATTTCCACCAAGTTTGGAGTTATCCCGGAAATTCTTTCTTTGCGTTGTAATTTTCACAAACGGCAGTGTATATTTTGATCACAGAAAATAAACAAGGATATATTGACGTTACTTAAACTGTATTACTTTTTCCCATCTAAGGTTTTCTCTGTAAATAACGACGAGTCACCTAAATGTGGCAATGTGATTGAGAGCTGCATTCGCAAGAAACCGTTATTGTCATATTTGTGGTTCTTTAACCATACTTTTGCATATTTTCTCAGTTATTTTTCTTTGTTTGTAGTGTCCTGAGTTTTAGACAACTATTTGTCTTAGTATGATGTTTAATCATTTCTTAATACGTCCAAAAGACGCATGCCTATTAGACAAGGCTAAATGTGGCAAAGAAAACTGACAAAACACGGACAAGGCCGGATATTTCAGCTAGTTATTTAGTGCTATTAATCCCATTTTTACTTTCACTACCCTTACTATATACATAGTGTATAGAGAAGGTATTGTAATGCACCCAAAATTTGATACCGAGATTTCACCGGAAATATATGTTTTGGGTCTCCCTGAATCCAAAAAATGCATTCCTGGAAAAATCGTGTGTGTGTGCAGCTGTGGATAGCATAGCTCAAAAACGGGAAGTCCGTTAAATACCAAACTTGGTATTTAAGTTCAGTACCTTCCAAGGATGCGACACGAAGATTTTCAAGAAAATTCCCCCACTCCCAACTACCCTTTACATGGAAAACGTTTAGAACATTTTGACTATCTCAAAAATGGCTCTAACGATTTTGATTAAAATATCGTATATTAAAGATATTTGCCTGACAAATAAATGTATACCTTGAATTTTCTGCGAATAGCCTCTGAAGACTGTTTTGTTCTGGTTGAATTTTACGGAATTTTGTATAACAGGCAAACCGTAAGAGATGGACAAAATGTAGAACTTGTTAAAACACACAATTTATGTTATATACATTTTTTGGTGGAGTGGATCTTTTTAAGATATTCCTTGTTATTGGTTTCAGCTTTAAAAACATAAGACTTTTCTTATATGGGAATGTGTCAACTCGTGTCAATACAAAGGAACTTCAGTCACATAGCAATCGGTTTTGACTATCACTTTAACCTATGCTACTCCTTTATTTCACTTCTACTTACATGGAAGCAAGTAATAAGACTATTTCTGCTACTTTTTCTCGATTAGCAGGAAAAAAATAGAGGCTTTAGCTTTTTATCAATAATTTGTTGCATAGAAATTCATGTGAATGAAACACATCAGATTTGTTTATCGTATTTATATGTGATTCTAATTTCAAATACTAATCCATGTTGCACTACCATTAAAATAACCCACTTGCTGCTATCCAATATTAATTAAAGCTGATATCCAGTGTCGCGGTTTTATGTCTTTGTATATGTTTTTGTACTGCCCACATGGTTGTCATTAGTGATGGTGCGGGAAAGACAGTTTCTACATCTTCTCTTTGATGTGTCAGTCGAGTGAGAACCAACAGCATACAGAAATTGAGAATGAGTTCACCGTATTTGATGCTAGGACCAAGATAGTTGCCACATACTTTTTATGAAGATGTTGATTCTTCCGCTGCCTCGGCCTCGGCCTAGCTATCTCAGGATTCGAAGTCGGTAGAACTGTTGGGGGTGGAAACAGGAAAGAAAAAACAGGTACGGACGCTGATTTAAATTTTAAAATAGCAGCATGATCTTGTTTCACTCGGATATTTATTAGTCGACGAAACATCAAACTTTGTAGTACGGATTTTTACTGCTTACTCGTGAGTAATAACACTGGTTACACTATACGCACCGTGCACGCTACTCTGGCGGTAAGTTTGGTTACTAACAAGAGGATAACAGAGGCAGTTGAGTAAGATTATTAGCGTGTGCTATGATGTCAAGTATCGAACCTCCTGAAAATGTAAACACTACAAGAAGGCGGAAAGGAAACAATAACTGTAGTGTTGTAGCATGTAATAATACCTACAAGAATACTTCGCCAGCTATTGCCTCTTATTCTTTTCCCACGCGGAAAACTGAAGCGCAAGGAAGAAATCTATGGATTCAAGCTGTACATCTAAACAAGTAAATACACTAATTTTATATTGTACCTCAAAGCAGTAACATGTGCTTAAAAATTAACTGCAGCATGGATAATGTTGTTTAGAAATGAATGCTAACTTTTTTAATAAATAGAAGCTCTAAATACTGTTACTATTAGATTAAACAACACATTATGGGAATAGTCTGCCAATTATTATTATTATTGTTATTATTACTTTTATTTTTATTATTAATATTTATGTACATATTGTTATGTATGTATAATATTCATACTTTATATTTTATTTTCAGTCCTGAGGGATCATCGTGAGAACCTAAGCCCGCAACAAAAATTTGCAGCATTCACTTCATCGGAAATAAAAGGTTCAGAACATCCCCTCAGTTCAGCATATGTTTGCAGTACATTTCCAGATGTTTACAAAAAGATTTCGACCTTTTGAAACAGAACTTTCAGTCATATGTATGCACTTTATAGACAGAAAACCACAAATAATACGTACATCGCACATGGCTGCCGCTTGTAACTATCCTCTAATAAGTACAAAGCATGACGCTCAGCGGCGCCACTAGTATGATTTTCTGGTCCGTGCACGGACCATCGCATTTTGAAATTTCAGCGCGAAATTCTTATACAAAGTGACGCGGAGTACTCGTCGAGGTGACAGGGCAGGATGTGCAAATTCTGAAATTAGATCTGTTTAAATACCCCATGAGGCAAGATGTTTCCCTTAAGCTTCCATAAATTCTGATTGGCTGTTATTTGCCGCCAAAACTTGAGTTTGGTGTCACCATATCATTTTATTGTATTCTGATCAGGTGACTCATGGATACAAAGGAAAATAACCTGCTTGGTAAATATTAGGGACTTTTACCGAGAAAGCACCTGTAACCCTAATGCAAGCAAAAGAAATAAAGGAAAGCTACGAATTCTCAAGGTTTTTGCAGATAATAAAGGTGTTCTTGGTTAAAAATCTGATGTGTTCCATTCACATGACTTTTTCTACATCTCTGCAACAAATTATTGTTAAAAGCTTATGCTTCTATTTACTTCATACTAATTGAGAAAACATTAGCAGAAACAATTTTATTACTTTTTTCCTTGTAAGTAGAAGCGAAAAAGGGGAGTACCATAGGTTAAAGTGATAGTCAAAAGCTGGTTTCTATGTGATTGAAGTTCCTTTGTTTGTATGGACACGATCCTGTGAGAGAAAAGTTTGTTTTTCAAAGCTGAAACCAAAAAAACAAGGAATATCTAAAATAAAAAAAACAAAAAAAAAACAAACAAAAAACGATCAATTCCACGAAAAAAATGCATATAACATAAATTGTGTGTTTTAAAGTGCTCCACATTTTTTGTGTGGTAAGTTTTTCTCCATCTGTTACAGTTTAGCAGTTATCAAAATTCCGTAAAATTCATCCAGAATAAAGTAGTCTTCAGAGGCAATTTCCAGAAAATTCAAGATATAGATTTTATTTGTCAGGTAAATATCTTTAATATATGCTATATTACTCAAAATTCCTAGAACCATTTTTGAGAAAATAAAAATGTTCGAAAAAAGTTCCGTATAAAGGGTAGTTTGGGGTGGGTTTTTTTTTTTCCTCAAAATCTGTGTCGCATCCCTGGAAGATACTAAACTTAAATACCAAGTTTGATATTTTACCAACTTTTCGTTTTTGAGTTATCGTGTTCACAGACACACGGACACATACACACGCGCGCGCGCACGCACACACGGACCTTTTTCTGAAAATGCTCTTTTTTTGGATACAGGGGACCCTGAAACATACATTTCCGGTGAAATCTCGGTATCGAATTTTTGGGTGCAATGTCTTCTCTACACACCTTGTACATAGTACGTGTAGAGAAAGTAAAAATTAGCTGCTTAGTTCTAGCAGCTGTGCCTTTGAAAACGTTAGCACAGCTAAAGTAACAAATTATGAACTGCACACAAGAAAATAAAGTAAATCACTTATACAAGCATTAATTATAATAATAGAAACATTGGGGTTGTTTATAAACCTTTGATATAAACGTAACAATCATTATAGAATAGTTGCCGTCTCTATAGCCATAAATCCTATCTGTACATTCAATCCTACATTAACCGGCGGCAACTCAAGTAATGACAATTCTGGACCCTTTTGTTTCTTAAACTAAGTTTCAAATTTGAAACTTCAGGATCATTCTGATAAATTGTAGTCAGGAAGTTTAATAACACAGATTCAAACTTTTATCATAAACCAGAGCTGATTTGGACTTTCATGGATTACTGTCACCGACTTTGGAAAATATATTATTTTATAGATATGCATATATAATATGTATATTTAATGTTGTGTCCAAAATTACATTTACTGCTCTCATATTACAAAGAGAAGAAATCTGTTAACTTTGAGCTCATAACAATTAAACACAATGAACACCATAATCTCAAAAATCTGACTATTTCATTCATATGACTTCCTCTACATCGTGCAACAAAGTATTGTTAAAAAGTTTATGCTTCTATTTACTTCATGGTAATCGAGAAAAAAATAGCAAAAATAATCATATTACTTGCTTAAGTAGAAGCGAAATAAGGGAGTACTATTGGTTAAAGTGATAGACAAAAGCTGGTTGCTATGTGACTGAAGTTCCTTTGTTTGTACGGACAGGTGTTGACAAATTCCTGTATGAGAGAAAAATAAGCTTTTAAAGCAGAAACCAAAAACGACGAATGTCTTTAAAACGTTCAACTCCACGAAAAATGTGGAGTTTTAACGTGCTCTACATTTTTGTGTGGTAAGCTTTTGTCCATCTTATACGGTTTAGCAGTTATGCAAAATTCCGTAAAATTAAATCAGAATAAAGTAGTCTCCAGAGGCTATTCCCAGAAAATTCAGGATATACATCTTATTGTTAAATATCTTTAATCAAAATCGTTAGATTCATTTTTGAGATAATCAAAATTTTCGAAACATTTTCCATGTAAAGGGTAGTTGAGTGTGGGGGGATTTTCTTGAAAATCTTCGTGTCGCATTCTTGGAAAATACCAAACTTAAATACCAAGTTTGAACTTAACGGACTTTTCGTTTTTGAGCTATGCTGTCCACAGACACACACACATACACGCACGGATCTTTTTCCAAAAATGCTTTTTTTGGATTCAGCGGGCCAAAACCTGTATTTCTAATGAAATTTCGGTATCGAATTTTTGGGTGAAATGCAATATCTTCTCTTTACACCATGTATGTAGTACGAGTAGAGAAAGTAATGAAGTTAATTTAACAAAAAATCTGATTTTATTGTTTTTTCTTCACACAAGCCGTGTGTAGGACAGAAGTTAGGTAGAATCACACATGCGATAGCCGGGATTAGAACAACGGATTTGCCGGTCTATAGCCGGTTGCTCTACTACTGAGAAATAATAAATAATCTGAGATCCCCTTGTGGTATACGGGGAACATGCGAGTCAGTTGCCATGGGAGCTCAGTAGTAGAGTGCCCGCTATAGACCGGTAGATTTATGGTTCAAATCCCGACTATGGCGTTGAATTTTTCGATCTGATTCTACCTATCCAAAAAATCTGTTGTCTTCCATAAACATGACTTTCTCTACATTTCCGTAACTTATTACTGTTAGCTTATTCTTTTATTTGCTTCAGGCTAATCGAGATAAACGTTAGCAGCGATGCTCTTATTATTTAGTTCCTTGTAAGTATAAAGGAAATAAGGGAGTAAATCACAAATAAAATGTTTATCTTGAACTTTCTGGGAATGGCTTCTGAAGACCTGTTCATTCTGGATGAATTTTGCAATAGACAAAACTTACCACACAAAAACTACCTGTAGATCTCGTTAATACACATTTTTGTTGTAGCGCTAACCATTTCCCAGATACTCCTACTGATTGGTTTCAAATTTAAACTACATTGTTTTTGGAAAACAGGATCATATTTCGTTTATTTCAATTTTTTTTTTCTGCTAGCAATGCAAACCGAACCGAATTTCAATTGTTTTACATAGCGACTAGCTTATAAAATAGTTGATTAGCCTAGTGTATGTCTTATTTCCGTTGTACTTACAAGGAACTAATACCACAATTTCTGCTAATGTATTATCACGATGTAGATAAAGGAATTAACTTTTCTGTCCACAGTTAGTGGAGAAAGTAATGTGAATGTAACACATCTGATTTTTTTAATAGTAACAATTTGTCTACCTCATACGGTTTACCACTTAAGCAAAAGTTATCCTGAATGACGCGCACGCCGAAAGTGTGTGTGTGTGTGTGTGTGTGTGTGTGTGTGTGTGTGTGTGTGTGTGTGTGTGTTTGTGTGTGTGTGTGGACAGCGTAGCTCCAAAACGAATAGATCTGTAAGTATCAAATTTGGTATTTTATTTTAGTATCTTCCAAGGATGCGACACAAATATTTTTAAGGCTCTCCACACGCCAACTACTCTGTATATGGAAAGTTTTTTTAAAATTTTGCTTTTCTCAAAAATGGCTCTAACGTTTTTGATTAAAATACTGCACATTACATGAGAAATAAAATGCATATCTTGAATTTTCTGGGAATAGCCTCTGAAGACTACTTTATTCTAGATGAATTTTTGCACATCTACGCAAAAATGTAGAATTCGTTTAAACACACGATGCGCTTTTGAGACATCTTTTGTCATTTGTTTCTTTTAAGCTAGTTTAACTTTTCTGAAACGGTAAGTAATTTTTCGCTTGATCTCTCTTTTGTTTTACTCCTGTACGTGCAAAGTGAACCGAATTTCGATTGTTTTTCATAGCGAGTAGCTTTTGAAAGATTTCACCATTGCTTTAGCGTAGTGTGTTACGTTATGTCCTTTATAAATACTTGACCGTTTCTGCTAATGTTTATCTCAATTATTATCATGCAGATAAGGGGATAACCGTTTGTAGAGAAAGTCATGCAAATGGACCTCATAAGAGTATGCTGATTCAGGAATCATCAAACCTATATTTTTGGTGAAATCTCGACATCGAATTTCTGGGTGGAATGCTAAGCTTTCCTGTTTGTTTACTGTAAATAATAACAATAATAAACAGTCTGACGTGCTCCATTCTCATGACTTTCTCTATATATCTGTAACAAATTATTGTTAATAAAGCTTATTCTTCTATCTACTTCACGATAATCGAGATAAGCATTAACAGAAATTTTCTTGGATAGTAGAGTCAGACTGAAAAATGCAATGCCATAGCCGGGTCTCCCGGTCTGTAGCCGGTTGCTCTACCACTGAGCTACCATGTCAACATGCCGGAATAGCATTGAATTTCTCAACTGACAAGGTGATCTCAAATTATTTTGAGATGACAACCCCGATGGCGACTTACAATGTTGTAAGTACTTTAGACCCAGGATTCATAGTATAGCCAACTATTATGGTCAATTGGTATTGGAATAATTGTTTTTTCACACAAGCCGTGTGCAGTCTCGCTCTATCTAACTCCTGTCCTACACATGGCTTGTGTCAAAAAACAATTATCCAATAGAAATGTTCTTATTACTCGCTTCCTTGTAAGTAGGAGGGAAATAAGGGAATACACTAGGATAAACAGACAGCCAAATGTTTTAAAGTGTGGTTGCTATTGGCGTGAAATACGTTTCTTTGCGTGACCATAACTTGACCAGTTCCCAAATGAGGAAAGTTTGTTTTAAAACTGAAATCAATGACAAGACCATCTCGAAAACGGCCGATTCCACGAAAAACCGGAATATGACATAAATTGTGTGTTTTAATGAGATCTACATTTTGGGAGTAGTAAGTTTTTGTTTATCTTTTACGGTTTACCGGTTGTACAATATTCAGCAAAATTCATTCAGAGTGAACAGGTCTTCAGAATATATTCCCAGAACATTCAAGATGTACACTTTATTTATGGTGTAAATTGGTTTAATATGCGGTGCTTTACTCAAAATGGTTAGAGCCATTATTTAGAAAACAAAGTGTTTTAAATTTAATTCCATGTAAGGGGTATTTGGGGGTGCGGTATGCAATACTTCCTCTACAGACTACGTACATAGTACGTGTAGCGAAAATAGCATTTATATAAATAAAACTAGAAATTGGAGGCCAGGCAGGTGGATACAATATATGTTTACTTTCTCTACACGTACTATGTACGTAGTGTATAGAGGAAGTGTTGTGTTGCACCCAACATTTCGATACCGAGATTTCACCAGAAATGCATGTTGTAGGACCCCCTTATTCCAAAAAAAGCATTTTTATAAAAAGGTCCGCGCGCGCGCGCGCGTGTGTGTATGTATATGTGAACAGCTTAGCTCAAAAGCGTATCTTTCAAGGATGCGAAACGAAGATTTTCAAGAAAATCTCCCACCCGAAGCTACCCTTTACATGGAAAAGTATTCGAAAATTTTGTTTTTTTCAGAACTGCTTGTAACCACATATTAAAGCCATTTCGATCACAAATAAAATGTATATTTGAATTTTCTGGAAATAGCTTCAGGAAACCTGTTTATTCTGGATGAATTTTGCGAGTTTTGCACAACTAGTAAACCGTAAGAGATGGACAAAAACTTATCACACAAAAAATGTAAATATCGTTAAAACTTATAATTTATTGTCATATACATTTTTTTCGTGGAGTTAACCGTTTTCGAGATATTCTTTGTTATTAGTTTCAGTTTTTAAATACTTATACATTTCTCATATGGGAACTGCCAACTTCTGGTCACACAAAGAAATGGATTTCAATTCCATAGCAACCACATTGTAAAACACTTGACTGTCGGTTTGTCCTAGTGTATTCCCTTATTTCCCTCCTACTTACAAGGAACTAAGTCATTAGACCGTTTCTGCTAATATTTCGGCTGTGCTGCGACCGGGTCGGGCCGAAGCTTACAATTTCGGCTCGTGCAGATTTCCAATTGCTTATTTACATAACACGCTCAGAACTACTCTGCTCCAAGTCACCTCATTGAATACCGGATAATACTCCCTCGAAAGTCATACGCGTAACTATTTAATGATCTGTAAATCCATCAAAATCACGAGCTAGAATGTAGTACTTTGAAGGAATTTGAAAGTGTGCATTTCTAAACGCTTCGCTTAGCAAGAAAATTGAAGTGCTGGTGCAGCTTGCTGCATCTTGCACTGAAACCTACAAAGAACAAAACAATTACTTACTGATGATGTAAGAGAAAAAAAAAACACGGAATGTGTAATGAAAGTGTTGTACATATCCTGAGGAGTCAAGAACATGCAGCAGTTGCTCAAGAGGAAGACATCAACGCAATCAACATCCTTACCAACTTGTCCAGTTACAAGATTCAAACAGGTTATTCATTTTTCAACTATCAAAGGAAAGTTTAATTTCATTACAATGGTGGTAATTGTAAACATTGAATGACCATGCAAATACAAGGATCATTCAGAAAGCGACAGACGATTTGTCACAACTAAATAATAACGAAAGATATCAACACTTTATTTACAGTACCTTACTCTATTTATCGAGGCAATCTCCATTTTGTCAAGGTATTTATTGCCATGTGGTATTGTGCTTGCCAATCAAGCCCCCACACCTCCGGCTGCGCAGAGAGCTATGCTTGTCGGAAATAGAAGATTTTCTTGGAGGGCAGAGGGCGTGCGACGTCGCGCGCAATAGATTGATTGCAATGGGGAAACAGTGACATTTAAAACATCTGCAATTACGTCATGAAGATACCTGAGTTGGAAATAATTGCGACAACACGTTCTTTATGATCATCAGCATTTATGCACGGGGATTAGACCTTGAATGTCCTTGAATAAAATCACTTCATTGACTAGAGGGAATTTCATCCCACAACTGAATAAAACAAGAGTAAATATTATAATTGAAGTTGAATATCACATACTTGCATATAATGTGCTTTACAAAACGGGATATAAGCATCACCGAAAGTATAATTCGACTTTAATTCTATTTTACGCAGTTTCTTCTCACTGATTACTGTCTGCTTTTTTACTTTCTCTACACGTGATGTACCTACTTAGCGTATAGAGAAGGTATTGTACTCCACCCAAAAAAGACACCTAGATTTTACCAGAAGTATACGTTTTAGGGTCCCCTGTATAAAAAAAGAACTTTTAGAAAAAGGTTCGTGTTGGTGTTTGTGACCATGAACACGATAACTCAAAAACGAAAAGTGGGTAAAAACTCTTAACTTGGTATTTAGGTTTAGTATATTCCAAGAATGCGACACGAAGATTTTGAGGCAAAAGCCCCTAGCCCAAACTATCCTTTAGGTGTACAAATTTCGAAAATTTAGATTTTCTCAAAAAATGGCTTTAGCGATTTTGATTAAAATACCGTGTATTAAAGATATTTACATGCCAAATAAAATGTATATGCTGAATTTTCTGGGAATAGCCTTTGAGACCTCTTTATTCTGGATAAATTTTGCTGAATTTTGCATAACTAGTAAACCGTAAGAGATTAAAAAAAAAAAAAAAAAAAAAAAAAAAAACAACAACTTACTGCACAAAAAATGTAGATCTCGATAGAACCACAGTTTACTTCATATACATTTGTTCGTGGAATTGAGAAATCCCTTGTTATTGGTTTCTGTTTTAAAATATTTACTCTTACGGGAACACTGCAAAGAAACGCATTTCATACATATGAAACCAGTTTCAAAAGATTTGACTATCGTTTTGGCTTTTTTCCCTTCTACTTACAAGGAAGCAAGTAACAAGATCATGTCTGCTAATTGATTAATATGAAGTAGATAGAAGAATAAGCTTTCTAACAATAATTTGTCAAGATATGTAGAGAAAGTTATTTGAATGGAACACATCGGATTTTTACTTTAATTCACAAAGTTGTCAACAAGAATTATAAACATGAGTTGTTAAGAGTGTCTCTGTAGAAAAGCGCTCAAAATGCTGAATTAAAAATACAAAATATGCTGCGCTCAATTCTAAGCTGATGAAAGAATTCTTATTTAAATATTATTCCAAGAGCCTATAAATATGAATGCGATAGTTAATGTGTGTTAAGTTAATCCAGAAGTGCATTTTTAATGTATACTTCAACAATTTAAGCAGTTGTTATAGAAGGTCAAAGTGGTGATACGGCCATATTAGCTACGGCGTATGTAAATAAAAACAAACATAAATAAAGCGCTTTAGCATAAAAAAACACATGCGATACTGGATTTTCAGAGACAGCATATGCACAGTATAAAATTAAAATAAATGGGAAATTTGGTACCTGTATTCCTCTTCAGTAAATTGTATTCAATACGTCAGTAAGCATTTGTGGTATATTTGTGATAGATGGATAAGATATATAAATATAAAATTAGAATTAATTACTACTTAATGTATTAAATTTTATGCAAAAATAATTAAACTCTACTAACCTATTGTTTCATAAACAAAATTCATTTAGAAAGATGCTGTCTGACTATTTTCTTGTGCAGCACACTGCTGTAAGATTTTGCCGCATGATGACACCCGAGTTTTACATAAAAGTTTACCACCAAGTTCTTAAAGTGTGGTTTTCGAGGTACTGAAAGCCTTTCAGCGTACTGAACATATGGCAAAAAGCATGCTCTGCCCTCCAGTTGAAAATGCGCGAGAGGTTTCAATTTGTGACATCGACACTAGCGCCGGCGGTGTGTCTAGGTAATTAATTCCAAGGTATTTGTTGCCAATAGACGTGAACACTGTCAACATGATGCTATCACTTACCCAGCAACAGTCTGTGCTGCATCATGATAACGTGTGCATCGCTCCTCGTGACGCATAGCGGAGATAAAAATAGAGCAAACAATGTCACCAGTAAATTACAAGGAAAAGTCTTGCACAAACAAACACCAGAAGTGATTGGTAATGTGCATCCATTCATAATTGAGAAGGCTATAGTGGGGACTCCTATTAAATTCAAGTCTGCACAGAAACGTAGAGGCAGCCACCGCTTTGTAGTTTAGTTCCGTACGTAGAATTAAATCTGAGTTAGATCGTATTCAGTTAGGCAAATGCGGGTCTTTCTCAACACTCTTGTGTATATTCTTACACAAGATTATTAATTTATACACACCTACCTAATCGATGGATATTAACAGAAATGGTCTTATGACGCTTCCTTGTAAGTAGAAGGGAAATAAGGGAATACATTAAGCTATAGCGATTGTCAAATCTTTTAAAAATTATCGCTATATGAAAAAATAAAATTTGGTTGGTGCGCCGCTAGCAGCAAAAAAAAAAAAAAAAAAAAAAAAAAAGACTTCCCATTTGAGAAAAGTTAAAACAGTTTAAAATTGTAACCAATAACAAGGAATATAGTGGAAACGTTAAGTCTAAAAAAAAAAAGTATATGACCTAAACAGTGTGTTTTAACGAGGTCTATATTTTTTTATGTGGTAAGTTTTTGTCTGTCTTATGTTTACAAATCGCACAAAGGGCAGCTAGAATGAAGTGCTCTTCAGAGGCTATTCCCAGAAAATTCGAGATATACATTTCATTTGTCATGGAATATCTTAAACATGTAATATTTTAATCAAAATCGTTAGTGAATTTTTTTTATAAATTAAAAAAAATATTCCTAAAATGTTCCATGTAAAGCTTAGTTGAAGGTGGAGGATTTTTCTTTTTTTTAATCTTCGTGTCACATCCTCGAAAGATACTGAACTTAAATACGAAGTTTGGTATTTAACGGTCCGGTCTTTTCATTTTTTAGCTGTCCTGCCCCTCCACACACACACACACACACACACACACGGGCATTTTTTCTAAAATGCGCTTTTGTTTTGTTTGCTTTTTTTGGATTTAGGGAATCTGAAAACAGTATTTCCGGTGAAATATCGGTACCCAATTTTTGGGCGGAATACAATACCTTCACTATCTACTAGGTACGTTGTACATTGGTGCTAGAGAAAGTAATTCTAGAGCATATTATAAAGACTTTGGCAACATTAATACACACATTTGTTGGATATCTTTGGTACACACAAACCGATGTCTGGTTTTGTGATGTGTCATCCCGGCTTCCCTCTGCTGTCTTCCTGCATGGCTATCGTTTGAGACTCCGCCTCTTTCCCTCCACTCTTGGTACTGCGCAACTAGAGTATTCACATAATACTAGGCCACTGTTATACTTTTCTATCGCCAAAGAACATATTCATTGTTTTTTTTTTGTTTTGTTTTTTTTAAATGCACAAAATGTTTGGTCAATCGAATTTTATAGGCAAATAACGCAAGTGTACAGTGAAAATGCAATGAACCTCTTCTTCAGTGAGGAAATGGCGCATAATTTACGAGTAATCAATGCAGAACCAGTGTGAACGACAAACATCGGAGTGGAAGTTCATCAATCTTTATGGAGTAGTTGAAACAAATTGTTGATAAAAGAATTCACTTTTGCGTTTCACTTTGGACACCATACATGACTTTTTGGATGGAAAAGATTTCCCAGCCATGAAGATCTCAAAGTCATAGTAACATTTAGGCTCACATCTTCAGCGTTGACAGAGTTGAACATCTGTTTTGAAAAAAACGATACCACGTGACAATAAATATATTGATAGCACTGACGATTACGTTAAAAAATAAAGGAAAGCATGTAACTTAGTAAATAAATTTTGTGTTGATAATTTTCGTTATTGTTTAGTTATGCCAAATTGCTGTCACTTTTTGGACGGCCCTCAATTTTATTTTGGGGTTGAAATTTTTAAGTCCAAGCAACACACACACACAAGCACATGACAGAATGAGGGCAGCCCGAGGAATGTTAGACGTGTTCCTATTCTTTAAGAGAACTTAACCATGTGCTGACGGGAATTTGGGGAGTGACGAGCGGGCAGTTTTGCTTCTTAACGGTTGCCAGTAATGGCGCAACGGCCCTTGTGCACCGCTGGTGTAATGGTTTTGGATAAATGTTTATTTTTGGAGTTTTAAATTTTGATGTCCAAGCAACTCTTGAAGGATTGTAAGGAGCTTAGCCGTAGCAGCTGTTGGAGGCGCTCCTTCGTTACCGGGGATGCCCGCAAGCCATGCGGAGAAGCCGGTATCGCCTGAAGCGGCGGTTTCTGGCATTATAATCCCCAAGAGACCTAACGAGGGCGCTCCGATGGAATGGTAACCCTTCGTTGAATGTTGTTGCCCGACGCCTAATCTCGTCCTCCAGGTATGGTAGGTAGACCACAGGCTTCGTGCAGGAGTCTCGTAGGAAAGCCACGAGGCACAGAATAGGTGGCCCGAAGGCATTTATTCTGTACCCGCTGAAGCAACAGCAAACTGCCGTCATGCCCCAGATTTCGCAGGCGTAGATTAACAAGAGGGCTATGAGAGCTTTCAAAAGGCGCAACTAAAGGGGAACCGGCATCGCGGACTTCAGCATCAGGTACAAGGAAGCCGTACCCCAGTGCCACGACACCTCAGTTCTCTGATGTGCTCACCAAAAGTGATGCCCTTGTCAAGCTTCACCCCCAAGTAGGTAATGGTGTTGGTCCATTCTATCCTTCGTCTGAGGTACATGAATGAAGGGAAGTTTGCGGGAAAGTAGCGCTTGGTGAAGACGTTAGCGTGGCTTTTCTCCGGGTTGATGGACAACCGCCAACGGTCGCACCACTCTTGGAGGAAGCGGAGGTGTTTCTGGATGAGGTTGAAAGCTCTGCGTGGGTTTCAGTTGGAACAGAATAACAGCACGTCATCAGCATATTGAGCTATGTTGACGTGCTGCTCTATTGGTAGATCGACCATGTAGACGCTGAAAAGCGTTGGGGATAGGATACAGAGCCTTCGGGGACTCCGCCTTTTAATGGCCTAAGTGTTGATTTGAGTCCCGCAACTGAAACAACAAATGATCTGTGTCTTAAGTAAGAGTGTAGGTGTATGCTGTGTGACGGGAGCTCCAGGCGGATGAGGTTTAGAAGGCCTTCTCCACGTCCAGCGACACCTCGACAGTGTAGACCCTGTCCTGGAAACCCAGGACAGCGTCCTCTAAGCAACTCTGTCAGAGATGTTGTATTTATGCTGGTTGGTTGGGGGCGGGGCATGGCCTCTCCGGCGCAGTTGCCTTCTGGCCCGCTTCGATCTTGCTAGTTTTATGTTGTTTCCTATGACAGGATGCCACTGTTGAACTTTTAGGCTTCTTCTGTTTTGTTGAAATTATTAGGGTGCTTGTAAATTTCTATGACCCCTGGGGCCGCGTCGTGGCCAAGTGGTTAGACCACTCACCTCTCACCTAGACGGCCATGGTAGTAAAAGCGGGCGTTAAACACTATTAAAAATGACCCCCGGGATCCTCTGTCATTAGCCGGGTATCCCGCATTCCCTGTTCTTGCGGCTCGGTATACGTCGGACCACACAACACAATGTTAACGCCACAATCAAGGAACACAAAGACAATGTCGACTGGGCCACACAGGAAAGTCTGCGGTCGCTGACAACGTCATAAAATTTCAGGACACGAGGGTCCTTTCATCCACAATACATTACAATGCCCAACTACAGCGAGAAATCATAGAAATTTACAATCAGCCTAACAATTTCAACAAAAAAGAAAAGGCTTAAAGCTCAACAGAAACTGGCATCCTGTCACAGCAAACGTCATAATACTGGTAAGATCTAAACGGGCCAATCAGAAGGCTCCTAGGCCGGAGGGGCCGAGCCACGGCCCCAACCAACCAGCATAAATATATGGCGACCGGCGCAGAGATGTCATTAGGCTCCGGGCTCAGAAATTCTACGTCAGATTGGGCGAACATGAGAACGCACTTGTCAGGTCGCTGGGGAGTACTTACCCACTAAACGCCGAAAGAGGAAGTTTCGGGTTCCCCGCATGGCTTGCGGGCACCCACGGTAACAACGGCTCCAAACCAGCCAACAGTGAAATAGCTGAACTAAGTACCCCCCTCCTAATGGATGTGGTCTCTCAAAATTAACCAACATAATTTTCAAAATTAAACACAAGCGGAGCAGAGGAAAGAATGCTGCTCCTGAATAATGCAACCGCTCGAGGAGCCTATCTAGCGCTACCCCCTTAACACCAACACTCGAAACCAAATATATATATAAAACCTCAACCTTCACCTTATTCCTGTGGTTAACCCTTACCAGGGTAGGTACACAGCAACAACACCTAGGCTCACCACGAGCCTATCTCGCACGCACGGACGCACACGAGGCCCTCTTCGATCTTGTCAGTTTTATGACGTTTCCTGCCTTCGATGACAGGATGCCAGCTTCTGTTGAGCTAAAGACTTTTCTTTTTTTTTTGTTGTTGTTGATCAGTTGCTACGCTAAGCTCCATGACAATCCCTCAAGAGTTGCTTGGACTTCAAAATTTCAACCCTCAAATAAATATTTTGTAAATTAATTACACCAGCGGTGCACATGGGCCGTTGCACTGTTGAAGAGTAAACTTCACTCCCCAACCTCATTTTCACCCTATATCCTGCAAACCTCACATCCTGTCAGAACGTGGTTAAATCCTAGCAAGTATGGGAGTAAGTCTAACACACCGACGGGCTGCCCTGAGCCTGCCAACTGCTCGTGTCGTGTCAACGCTTCAGACGCAGCGAAACCTTCTCCGAGGAAACTTCGACCGCGCCACCGCAGTTGTGGGCGATCAGACCACAGCAAAACAGCCCGAAAATATCTCCTGTTATATTGATTCCGACCGTGAAAACCTACGTACTCTCAAGAGAGGAAAGGTTTAGCTTGGATGAAGACAGGAACATTACTTTTGAAAGGAATGAGAGACAATGAACTAGAACGTTGTATTTTATGTGGGGAGAAAGACAATATTATTACAAATTACTTCACTCAGTATAGCACAGTTGTTTTGGGTTCATAAAAATCTTTAATGATGAACCGTGACTTGCCTTGGTCTAGCTTCATCGGCGAACTAATTGAGATTCTTTTAAGTATCACTCACTGTAATAGGTCTATCCCAGGATCATGGCCGCGAGGGAGAGAATGCATTACAGCCAATATAATACTTGTAAATGATACACTGGTAAGATGTTCTTGTACATTCTTCAATATCACTGGGTACAATAATTATTAACACTGCATGATGGCACAGATAAATTAAGATTACATTCCGCTAGCGTGGCAACAGCTACCCTTGTGCCGAGCAATGATGATCACGTGAAGACTGACAAATGAGGAATGACAAAGGTTGGGCGTCTATTCAGCTTTAAATAGGCTCAAAGCTTATTCTAAATATTCCTCCTTATTATACATTCCTTAAGGAAGTATATAATAGAAACTTCCTTATATTTATAAATAAATTACTTTTGGTACATATAATATTTATTTCATAAGCTATTTGCGCTTAGTGAATATTTATATAAGGGTATCCAGCGCTTGGGGATACGGTATACTAGAAAGAACAACTTCCTTTTTCATGCACGTAGCAATGCCACTATCATTGTTGATTTTTTTAAAATAATTAGTTCTGATCATAAATGAAATTATACTTAAAATATACATTAAATTCAGTATTCAAATATTCACTGAAAACTTACAAGCTAATTACTTTCAGTAAATAATTTTTCCTTTACCACATAATCCATAAATCAATATGGCATCAATTTCCTTCCATTAACAACAACAAACTGATGTGTTCCCATCACATGACTTTCTCTACATCTCTACAACAAATTATTCTTAACAAGCTTATTGTTCTATTTACTAAATGCTAATCGAAAAAAATTAGCAGAAATAGTCATATTACTTGCTTCTTTGTAAGTATAAGCGAAATAAAGGGAGCACTATAGGTTAAAGTGATAGTCAAAAGCTGGTTGCTATGTGACTGAAGTTCCTTTGTTTGTATGGACAAGAGTTGACAAAGTCCTGTCTGAGAAAAGTATACTTTTTACTTTCTCTATGCGCACTATGTACATAGTGTATAGAGAATGTATTGCACTCCACCAAAAAATCGATACCGAGATTTCACCGGAAATATATGTTTTAGGGTCCCCTGTATCCAAAAAAAGTATTTTCAGAAAAAGGTCCGTGTGTGTGTCCGTGTGTCCGTGTGCCTGTGAACACGATAACTCAAAAACGAAAAGTCGGTAAAATACCAAACTTGGTATTTAAGTTTAGTATCTTCCAGGGATGCGACACGAAGATTTTGAGAAAAATCCCCCCACCCCAAACTACCCTTTACATGGAACTTTTTTCGAAAATTTTGATTTTCTAAAAAATGGCTCTTAAGATTTTGATTAAAATATCGTATGTTAAAGAAATTTACCTGACAAATAAAATCTATATTCTGAATTTTCTGGGAATAGCCTCTAAAGACTACTTTATTCTGGATGAATTTTGCATAACTATTAAACCGTAAGAGATGGACAAAAACTTAACACACAAAAAATGTGGAGCACGTTAAAATACGCAATTTATGTTATGTACATTTTTTTCGTGGAGTTGATCGTTTTTGAGATATTCCTTTTTCTTGGTCTCAGCTTTGAAAAACACTTTTCTCATACAGGAATTTGTCAACTCCTGTCCATACAAATAAAGGAACATCAGTCACATAGCAACCAGCTTTTAGCTTTCACTTTAACTTATGGTACTCCCTTATTTCGCTTCTACTTACAATAAAGCAAGAAATAAGACTATTTCTGTTAATTTTTCTTGATTAGATTGAAATAAATAAAATATAGGCTTTATAAAAATAATTTTTACAGAGATATAGAGAAAGTCATGTGAATGGAACACATCAGATTTTTTAAAGCTGAAACCAGAAACAAGGAGTATCTCAAAAACGATCAACTCCATGAAAAAAAAATTGCTTATAACATAAATTATATGTTTTAAAGTGCTCTATATTTTTTGTATGGTAGGTTTTTGTCCATTCTTACGGTTTGGCAGTTGTATAAAATTCCGTAAAATTCGTCCAGAATAAAGTAATCTTCAGAGGGTATTCCCAGAAAATTCAAGATATACATTTTATTTGTCAGGTAAATATCTTTAATATATGACATTTTAATCAAAATCATTACAGCCATTTTTAAGAAAATCAAAATTTTCGAAAAAGGCTCTATGTAAAGGGTAGTTTGGGTTGGGGGGATTTTTCTCAAAATCTTCGTGTCGCATCCCTGGAACATACCTACTAAATTTAAATACCAAGTTTGGTATTTTACCGACTTTTCGTTTTTGAGTAATCGTGTTCACCGACACACACACACAGATACACACACAGACGGACCTTTTCGTGAAAATGTTTTTTATGGGTACAGAGGACCCTAAAACATATATTTCCGGTGAAATCTCGGTATGGAATTTTTGGGTGGAGTGCAATACTTTCTCTATACACGATGTACATAGTACGTGTAGAGAAAGTAATAAACACTTGATATGAAAAAGACGCTTGGTTTCCAATATTAACGTCTCAGTATTGTTCACTGTTTGATTGAATGTGAGAAATTGGGAGCATGTTAACAATGAAAATGTTGAATGTCAAAGGAAACAGAAGAACTAAAGAAATAGGGCAATATTTGGGAAACGTAAAAGAAAATTAGATAGTAAAAATAAAGACGGAAAGAGAGAATTGCAGAGAAAACACAAAGAATGGACTGGAACAAGTAGCACTCGCTAACACCAAGGAGCTAAGCGGTACTTAAATCTATTGAACATTAGGATAAGTTACTATAAATTATCTTTCCGAATACAAACTTTAACTATCGTTAACAGAAGCTTAGAAACATATTTGTATCAATGGAAAGAGAAACTCAAATATTGTTTATGTTCGCGAACCTGTTGCATATCCATTAATTTCGTTGCTAAGAGATGATATAACAGAAAAATCTGATGTTACACTCACATGACTTTCTCTAGCTCTTCTACAAACCTCTTACAAAAGATTATTCTTCTTTCTGCATCTTGATAATTCAGGTACTCATTAGCACAATGTTCTTATTACTTAGTTTCTTATAAGTAGGAAAAAATAAGGGAATACACTAGGCTAAAGCCATAGTCAAATGTTTTAAAAGCTGTCGTTATGCGATTGTCATTACAAATCCCTTCTTTTCTTGGCCAGGAGTAGAACAAAAGAAAACGCCACACTCACGTCTGAAATAAGAATAAGTACTTCACAACTGAAACTAATAACACTGAATACCTCGAAAACTATAAGCTCCACGAGAAAAATTCGTATGACATAACTTGTGTATTTTAACAAGATCTACATTTTTTGTATAGTAAGTTTTTGTCTATCTCTTACGGTCTACTAGTTATGCCAAATTAAGCAAAATTCATCCAGAATAAACAGGTCTTTAGAAGCTATTCCCAGAAAATTCAAGATATACATATTATTTTTGAGCTAAATATCTTTAATATACGATATTTTAATCAAAATCGTTACAGCCATTTTTAAGAAACTCAAAATTTTCGAAAAAAGTTTAATGTAAAGGGTAGTTTGGGATGGGGGGATTTTTTTCAAAATCTTCGTGTCGCATCCCTGGAAGATACTAAACTTAAATACTAAGTTTGGTGCCTTACCGACTTTTCGTTTTTGAGTTATCGTGTTCACAGACACACGGACACACTGACACACGTACACACACGCACACACACGGACCTTTTTGTGAAAATGCTTTTTTTGGATACAGGGGACCCTAAAACATATATTTCCGGTGAAATCTCGGTATCGAATTTTTGGGTGGAATACATTACTTCTCTATCCCTATGTACATTGTACATACGGGGCAAGAGAAAGTAAAAATGGCTGCAATCGAAGACAGGAGGACATTTTGTAAGCGGAAGTGAACCGGTCGTCCATCAGTAAGTGAGGCAAATGTGGAGCGTGTGACAGAAAGCACAGTAAAAGCCAGTAGATAACTAAACATCCCCCAACATACTGTGTGGAAGGCTTTGCAAAAAAAATCTGATGTGCTCCATTCACATGACTACCTCTCTGCAACAAATTATTGTTAAAATGCTTATGCTTCTACTTACCTACTTCATGCTAATCGAGAAAAAAATTAATAGGAATAGTCTTATTACTTGCTTCCATGCAAGTAGAAGAAAAGTAAAGAGGTAGCATAGGTTAAAGTAATAGTCAAAAGCTGGTTGTTATGTTACTGATGTTCCTTTGTTTGTATGGACACGAGTTGACAAATTCCTGTATGTTTTTTAAAAAACCTGAAACCAAAAACAAGGAATATATAAAAACGACCAGTTCCACGAAAAATTGTATGTAACATAAATTGCGTGCTTTAACCTGCTTTACATTTTTTGCGTGGTAAGTTTTTGTCCATCCCTTACGGTTTAGCAGTTATGCAAAATTCGTAAAATTCATCCAGAATAAAGTATTCTTCAAAGGCTATTCCTAGAAATTTCAAGATATACAGTTTATTGGTCAGGTAAATGTAAATGGCGTGTTATTTATGGACGCTCTTTAACTGCTGTGGTTCTCAGCATCCCATTCGATATTGGGCGTGAAAGACCGCTTAATTTTGCTCAGAGGCCTCTCTATCAGGCTTGAGGTTCTTTTACGTGTCGTAAATCTACGACACGGGACCAACGGCTTTACTTCCCTTCCGAAGGAAAACATGCTAAGGATTTTTACACCCGAAAAAGTCCATCGCCCTCCGCCGGTTTTGAATATTGGTCAGCTAAATATCTGGAATATACGATATTTTAATCAAAATCGTTATAGCCATTTTTTTCGAAAAAAGTTCCATGTAAACGGTAGTTGGGAGTGGGAGGGTTTTGTTGAAAATCTTCGTGTCGGATCCTTGGAAGATATCAAACCTAAATATCAAGTTTGGTTTTTAACGGCCTTTTCGATTTTGAACTATGCTGTCCACAGGCACACATATACACACAAACAGACAGAAAGACACACACACTCACGGACAGTTTTCTAATTTTTTTTTGGGGGGGGGATTCAGATAGATTCAAAATATGTATTTGCGGTGAAATCTCGGTATCGAATTTTGGGTGCATTACAATACCTTCTCTATTCACTATGTACATAGTTCGTGTAGAGAAAGTAATAAGGATACTGTCCAACGTTTGCCTCTTACAACTCTCTTAATGACGAGGCTATCGCTTTAGCCTGTGCAGTTTCTTATTTACCTTTTACTTACAAGGAAGCAAGTAATAAGACTAATTCTGCTTAAGTTTATCTTGAATAGCATGATGTAGATAACAGATTAATGTTTTGAATAAAAGGTTGGTTTACCGAACAGCTAGAGGACATCATGTGAATGGAACACATTAGATGTTTTCCCTTCTACTCACAAGGTACCAAGTAATAAGGACAATTTCTGCTAACGTTTATCTCGATTAACATGATGTAGATAGAAGAATAAGTTTTTTAACATAATTTCCTGCACAGATGTAGAGAAAGTTATATGATTGTAACACGTCAGTTTCTTTGCGGTGGCGAGTATGCACCAGTCAGTGACTTGGGTCCAAAACTGTTTTTGAGTGGTTAAGATTCTGTCGAGAATGAGGGTAATAACTACGCATGTATTTCTCCAAGACACAGGTTAGCCAACTCCTTAATGCATAAGGTACATCTCAAATAAAGAGAGAATAATGCACAGAACAACAGGCATGGTTATTCAGATGTAGAGAAGAGGGTCGTGACTGGACCCTCAACATATTCAAATCGGATTTATTAATTGAAAGGTGGAAGCAGAATGTAAAGCTATTTAATTCGACATTGCTATCTGAGGAGAAAATTCGAGAGAATTGGAAAACTTCCCACGGAACTCGTGCCTCAAATGGCAAAGCAAAGGATATGTGAAGACAAAGATGTGTGACTCGCATCCCAACTCTGGCACCAACTACTTCTTTCTTTCTTTCTTTCTTTCTTTCTTTCTTTCTTTTCTCCCTTTCTTTACTTATTTCTCTCCTTTATTTATCTCTCTCCTTATTTGTTTCATTTATTCTTTCTTTCTAAATTTCTTTCTCTCTTTCTTTCTTTCCTTATTTCTATCTTTCTTCCTTTCTTCCTTTTTTCTTTCCCCCTTTCTTTCTTTCTTCCTCTCTTTATTCGTTTCTATCTTTGTTCCTTTCTTTTTTCTTTCTTTCTATCTTTGTTCCCTCCTTTTTTCTTTCTTTCTTTTTTCTTTCTTTCTTTGTTTCTTTCTTTCTTTGTTTCTTTTTCTCTTTTTTCCTTCTTTTTATCTTTCTTTCTTCATTTATTTCTTCCTTTCTCCCTTCCTTTTTCTTTCTTTTTTCTTTCTTTCTTTTTATTTCTCTCTTTCTTTCTTTTTTCTTTCTTTATTTCTTTCTCTCTTTCTTTCTTTCCTTCTTTTTCTTCCTTTCTCCCTTCTTTTCTTTCTTTTCTGTTTCTTTCTTTTTTCTTTCTTCCTATCTCTGTTTACCCTGTCATATGTCGGACTTACTCCTCCCGAGACTTGTAAGCCAGCGCCTGGGATCAGACGTCTGTTGAGGAGCAGAGGCTCTGGATCAGAGAGAAGCCAGGATGGGTGATCAACCCAATGCCTGGTATGAAAGTGAGGTAGTGGGTGATACATAATTACGGTGAAATTAATAACAGCAAAGATGATCGATGGGGACATTGCGGGGAAACCGCATAAAACCCTCCCAGGCGCCGCTTCATTCTCCACATATCCCACTTTGCGGTTCCCTAGGATCAAACCCGGGTCGCCTAGGTGAGAGGCGAGCGGTCCAGCTAGTTGATCACAGCGCCGGAATTCTCTTTCTAACTTTCCATAATTACTTCGCAATTAAGATTATCTTAATGGCAGCGAATTGCAAGAAAATGCATTACAGAACGTTGCGAACTCCTTGCAACCTTTTACTTTCCCCACATAGTACACGGTACACTCAAAGACATTAAAAACCTGATGTTTTCAATTCACATGACTTTCTCTATATCTCTGTTACAAAATGTTTTAAAAAGCATATGCTGCTCTCTTCTTCGTGCTAATCGAAATAAATATTAACAGAAATGCTTTCTTGTAAGTAGAAGTGAAACACACTAGGCTAAACCGATAGTCAAATGTTACAAAAGCTGGTTGCCATGTGGATGAAATCCATTTTTTTTTTTTTTTTTTTTTTTTTTTGCATTGCCAGGGGCTGACAAATTCCCGTATGTGAAAAGTGTTAAATATTTTAATACTGAAATTAGCACTTGATCGTAGGATGGTGTACATTGTACATTGGCGCCTAAAGTTGTAACCAATCGGAACTCATTATCTTTGCATTTTAATCGCTTTTATCACATCCATGTGCAATTGTTTTACTAAATGTATTGCACATGTGCACATTTGTTTTCATTCTGAACTAATGTTCATCTCATAATAATGGAAGTTGGGGAAAGATCTATCGCTGAAATAGACATATTAATTGAAAACTCAAAGCCGCAGAATACTAAAAACAACAGAGAGCGTGTGTGGAACCAGTTCAACGAATTCTGTAAGCAACGAGGCCAAGATTTATGATATGGACATCAAGTTACAGTGATTTCGGTCAAATATACGTCAAGACAGATGGGATTATAGGAATATTATTCTTCGTGTCCATATAGGCTAATCAGTGTTATTTTATTCAGAAATTAAATACAACTCGAGCTACAACTTTTCTCTAGATACTTTTATTGATAAAACTTGGAACTCTTGTTATATTACTTATGATAAACTGTATGTTTTAATGGGATCTGCAATTTTTGTGTTTTAATTTTTTGTCTATCCTTTACGGTTTACTAGTTTTGCAAAATCCGAGTTTTTCAGGGGCTATTCCCAGAAGATTCAAGATTTAAAGTTTATTTATATATAAATATTTTTAATATACAATATTTTAATCATAATCGCTAGAGCCATTGAGAAAATCAAAATTTTCGAAACTTTTTCCATGTAAACGATAGTTTGGGGTGGGGAAATTTTCATCAAAATTTTTGCGTCGCATCCTTGAAAGATACTAAACTTATATACCAAGTTTGGTATTCTACTGACTCTTCGTTTTTGAGTTATCTTGTTCACAGGCACACGGACACACACAGGCCTTTTTTTGTTTTTAAAATGCTTTTTGTTTTTGGATACAGGAGATTCTAAAACGGGTATTTCCTGTGAAATCTCGTAATCGAATTTTTTAGTGGAATGCAATAGTTACCTTCTGTATACATTATGTACGTGGTAGTGCAGAGAAAGTAAAAGTACACCTGGCTTTGTGATTTTGCTGAAAATGTGAAGGTTTGACGGGGACTCGGGTCTTACGATGATTTTCAATGGTGCGGTTCTAGCACCACACTCCAGGCGAGTAAGAAAAGGCAAAAGCAAGGGTAAGCCATCCCTTCATCATTCAACCTCAGGTTGACTTGAACTAGGGGCGCTCAACAAATCCTTAGAAAATCTACGAAATTACACTCGTAGCAACGAAAATAGTTTGTTTTCAGTAACCGTCGTCTCTTACTAGATAACAGTTAAAGTTTCAGCTATATCCATCACTTGGTTTCGCTCCATGGGCGATTGAATAAACAATCTTGTGCTTATTTAGAAGGATGCATAAAAAACGAGTTTCGTGCAGTGATTAAACGCTTCTATTTAAAAGGCTTAACACCGAAAGAGATAAAAACTGAGTTGGATATAGTTCATGGCACATCTGCTCCTGCATTTGCAACAATTTACGATTAGATGAATGAATTTAATCTTGGCCGTACATCCACAAATGGTGTACATCGTTCCGGACGTCCAGAAAAAGTACGTCCTACGAAATGATTGACAAAATCCAGGATATGATTTTGCGTGATTGACGAATCAAAGTTTGCGAAAGAGGCTACAGGAATATCACAAGATACAGTGTTCTCAATTTTGTACCAAAAGTTCGGTATGACAAGGATCTCGGCAAGATGGGTGCCGTGTGTGCCCTCAATGAAGAGTAAAGGCAATCGTGTGACCGATTTGGAAGCCTGTTTGGCATTTTTTCGTCGTAGTCCTGACGAATGTCTGTGTTGATAAATAGCTGTGGATGAAATAATACCTTCGACGTCCCCCAGACGAGGCGGACCGATTTCCTGTCATCCGACCCAGTGAGCTCCATGGCGCACTCCGGCGTCTCAACCCCAAAAAGGCTGCGGGTCCTGACGGGCTAATACCCGCCATGCTCCGTTGCCTTCCAAACATGGCGGTGCTCTTTCTAACCAAGGTTTTCAACATGTGCCTCACCTTGTGCCACTTTCCACGCGAGTGGAGGGAGACCCGGATGATAATGCATTTTGAAGCCGGGGAAAGACCCATTACATCCTTCCAACTACAAGGTCTTCGAGAGGCTACTTTAATCCGCTTGTCCCCTCTTTTGGGCGACATTCGAGCCATCCCTGACCATCAGTTTGGTTTTCCTGGGCATTCTACACCCCAGAAACTACTGCGAGTGGTGGAGGCCGCTGTTCTGGGTTTCTAGGACAGAGGCTACACTGCGGCGGTGTCTCTGGACGTGGAGAAGGCCTTCTCTACGACCTGGCACGCGGGTCTGCTCCTTAAACTCGTCCATCTGGAGCTCCCGACACACATCATGCACCTTCTACACTCATACCTGAAACACAGATCTTTTGTTGTTTCAGTTGCGGGACACAAATCAACACTTAGGCCAATAAGAGGCGGAGTCACCCCATTCAGAGACACCTCCGTCTCCCCCAAGAGTGGTGCGAGCGTTGGTGGTTGTCCATTAATCCGGAGAAAAGCCACGCTATCGTGGCGGCATGGCGGCAGACTACAGTCTGCTGTTGCTTCAGCGGGTACAGAATAAATGCCTTCGGGCCATCTATTCTGAGCCTCGTGGCTTTCCTACGAAACTCCTGCACGAAGCCTCTGGTCTACCATACCTGGAGGACGAGATTAGGCGTCGGGCAACCAAATTCAACGAAGGGTTACCGTTCTATCGGAGCGCCCTCGTTAGGTGGTCTCTTGGGGATTACTATCTCACAATCGCTTCAGGCGATACCGGCGTCCCTGCATGGCTTGCGGGCATCCCCGGTAACGAAGGAGCACCTCCAACAGCTGCTACGGCTAAGCTCCTTACAACCCTTCAAGAGTTGCTTGGATATCAAAATTAAAACCTCAGAACTAAACATTTTTGAAAAAATCACCACACCAGCGGTGCACAAAGGCCGTCGCACCATAGTTGGCAGCCGTCGAGGAGCAATACTTGGCTCCTCCTGTCACTCAACAACCCCATCTCTCACCTGCCATCCTGCAAACCCCACAATCCCGTCAGAACGTGCTTAAGTTCTCTCCGAGAACAGGGACACGTCTAACACTCCTCGGGCTGCCCTCAACCTGCCAACGTTACACTACTACACTCCAGGGCAAGAGTAATAGTGGGTTTTTTAAGACGAACGGACTCCGAAGAAACCAAAGGTGGTGAAATCTGCGGACAAGATGTTGGAGAATATTATACATCGTTCTTGCACCGGTTGAACGGAGAAATCAAGAAGAAAAAAAAAAACCCCCGCCCTCATCTGGCAAAGAGAAATATTCTCTTTTATCAAGTCAATACAAGGGTGCACATCTCCGCATTTTGATGGCGAAAATTGTAGAATTAAGGTTTAGTACAACATCCACCGTAATCACCACATTTGACCCCCAGTGGCCTTTTTTTTTTTTTTTTTATTTCCAAACTTGAAAAATGTGACTCGGCGAAAAACGATACACGTTAACAAAGAGGCTATCTCCCAAACAGATGCTTATTTTGAGTACCGTTCGATATTCTATTTTTTGGTAGGCTTAAAACAGGTGGGAAAACGCTTGGAAAAGTGTATCGAGCTAAAGGGGTGAAAAAAAAATCTACCAAAATAATTTGTTTTTCTATCTTTCTCTAATGACTTATTGAACGCCACTCATATTAGCAGTGTGTTAATTTTGTTCACCACGTGCGCGTGTTACTTAGGCATTAGAACCTCAGTATGTGGTACAGAAAAAAAAAATAACTATTATCGATGAGAAATGTCCTTGTGATTGACACTTGTGGGGTGGTGTGTCGTCTGCTGGCACGGGCTCGACAGGTTGCTGACCAATCATAGTGTAAGAATACATAACCGTCAGAGACGTGACGCCATAGGCGATGCAACATCTACGAGCGCGTTCTCATGCATGACTGGTCAATTGTGTGCAATCTGATTGTTTGATTTCATTCTGTGAAAAGTTCGGTAATGTTATACACAGTGATTCCGTAAGGATTTACATTTATTATACCTTCTATATAGCGCGGACATTGCTCTTGTTCTCATCCGAGAAATACAATAAGTGACACTGTGATTTGAAAATGTGTTACATCCGTGATAAGCAAGTTGAGGTTACTTTAGCCGTTTAGTGAAATACACGACTCAATGTGGAAAGGAATAGATGAGCTATTGAGAAATGGGGAAAATAATTCAACATACGAGAGGTATACATGGAGAGAAGAAGGCATTTTAGAGGAAGCAGAAGGACGTTTGTCACTGCAGAAGGCCAGCAAGTAAATAGGGCAACAGCGTACCGAGACAATCACGTGTCAGCAGAATATCAATCAGGTAATTTCTCACCGATAATAATTTGTATCACCCGGTGAGAAGGGTCGAGTATTGTCGAACAAGAGAGTTTGGACATCACTAGTTTGCAATTTTTCGCAAGTTATTTTTCATATCTATCCACTTCTCTTCGGTAACGTGTCCTGTCCAATATGCTTTTAAGAGCATTGCAAACAGATGAAAGATATGGGCGGAGTATTTAAGTTTAGTTTCTTCCGAGGATGCGACACGTAGATTTAGAGAAAAGCCCACTCACCCCAAAACTCCCTAATTGGGGAAAAAAAAAACAACTGAAAATTTAAATTTTCAGTAAAATGACTCTAAAGATTATAATACCGTGTGTTAAAGGTATTTACATGGCCAATAAAATTGAATTTTCTGGAATAGCCTCTGAAGATTTCTTCTTTCTGGATGACTTTTGCATCACTGGTAAATCATAAGAGATAGGGAAATGTTACTACATAAAAACTGTATACTTTTCGTAGAGTTGCTGAGTCATGTTGAAAAAAAGGCAAAGATATTCCTTGATTTTTTTTGTTTTTTTTTTGTTTCAGTTTTAAATTCTTAAACTTTTCTAATACGGAAATGTTTCAACTCCCGGCCATGCAAAGAAACAAACACATAGCAACCAGCTTTTAAAAGATTTTACTATCGCTTTAGACTAGTGCATTTCTTTATTTCTCTTCTACTTACAACAGGGCAAGTTTCTGCCAATGTTTATCTCGATTAGCCTATTAACAATAATGTATAACAGAGAACTAGAGAGTGTCATGCAAATGGAACATAATACTTTCTCTATACGTTCTATGTACATAGTATATAGACAATGTATTGTATTCCACCAAAAAATTCGATGCCAACATTTCACTGGAAATACATGTTTTGGGCCCCACTTAATCCAAAAGAAGCATTTGTGGAAAAAGATCCGCGCGTGTGTGTGTCTGTGGATAGCATAGCTCAAAAACCATTAACTATCAAACTTGGTATTTAAGTTTGGTGTCTTCCAAGGATGCTTGCTACAAGAAGATTTAAAAAAAAAAAAATCCCCCCACCATCAACTACCCCTTACGTGGAACTTTTTTCGAAAAGTTTGAGTTTCTCTAAAATGGCTCTAACAATTTTGATTAAAATATTGTATATCAACGATAAAATGTATATCTTGAATAGCCTCTGAAGACTACGTTATTCTGGATGAATTTTACATAAGTTTGCATAGCTGCTAAACCTTAAGAGATGGGGAAAAACTTACCATATAAAAATGTAGAGCACGTTAATACACACAATTTATGTTATATACGTTTTTTTTTCGTTGAGTTGATCGTTTTTAAGATATTCCTTGTTTTTGGTTTCAGCTTTAAAAATTGTATACTTTTCTCATACAGTAATTTGTCAACTCTGTCCATACTAACAAAGGAACTTCAGTCACATAGAAACCAGCTTTTGACTATCGCTTTAACCTATGGTACTTCCTTATTTCGCTTCTATTTGCAAGGAAGCAAATAATAATACTGTTTCTGGTAATGTTTTCTCGGTTAGCATAAAGTAAATAGAAGCATAAGCTTTTTAACAATAATTTGTTGTAGAGATATAGAGAAAGTCATATGAATCGAACACATCAGTTTTTTTTTTCAGTTATTTTTATTTTATATGGCTCAGTTCTGTACATTTCAGTTCCTTACAAATTACTTTTTACTTTTGTTGTAATACCAAACTTGTCGTGGTAATTCTCCCTCGAGTTAATTTTCGGTTTGTTGTCCCGTGTCCTTTGTTCCTTTCAAATTGCATATATAATAATAGAGGACAAGGCAATTTCATCAAACAACTGCAATAATGTTTCTCTTACATCTGCAGCCTTTCCCTCGTTCCTGACCCACAAACGACCTGTGTTCATTGCTTTAAGTTTTCAGTCGTAGAATGTTTACATACAACCAATAGAAGACGAAACATTTAGCGAGTGTCTCATAGCCACCATAACATGCCTCCATTTCCTACCTTTTCATCGCCCACGTTGTTCATTCCAATAAGACGCCAGTTAGGTGTGTAACACAACTAATAAGGGGATTCTGCCAACATTAAATAAAGAAACCCACTTCAATACCGAAATTTCACCGGAAATATACGTTTTAGGTTCTTCTACATCCAAATAAAGCAGGTTTAGAAAAAGGTTCATTTGTCTGTTAACACAATAACTCAAAAACGAAGAATCCGTAAATTACCAAACTTGGTATTGGAGTTTAGTTTCTTCTAAGGATGCGACCCAAATATTTTGAAGTTCCTCCATTTTATGGGAATTTCTTCTTAAAACGTCTTTACTCTGGATGAATTTTGCTGAATATTGCATAACTGGTAAGCCGTAATTTATTTATTAAACAAAAAAATGTAGATCTCGATTAAACAGACAATTTACACGTCTTTTTCGTGGAGTTGACTATTTTTTAGATATTTCTTATTACTTGTTTCAGGTTTAAAATATTTAACTTTTCTCACTCTCCTGGAGATGCATAAAATGAAATGGACTGTTATTTATGGACGCTCTTTAGCTGCTTTGGTTCTCAGCGTCCCATTCTATTCTGGGCGTGAAAGACCGCTTAATTTTGCTCAGAGGCCTCTCTTATCAAGCTTAAGGTTCTTTTACGTGCCGTAAATCTACGACCCACAGCTTTACTTCCCTTCCGAAGGAAGCCATGCTAAGGATTTTTACGCCCGAAAAAATCCATCGTCCTCCGCCGGGTTTGAACCCGCCACCTTGGGTATATGAAGTTAGCATGTTAACCATTACACCACGGAGGGCGACCGAGACGCGTAGAAACGTAGTTCAACCACATGGCAACCAGCTTTTAAAGGACTTGACTATCGTTTTAGCCTGTGTATTTCCTGATATCCCTTCTACTTACAAGAAAGCCAGTAATAAGGTAATTTCTGCTAATGTTTATTCCATCATTATAAAGTGAATTTCTATTTACTTCTTCTAATAATTCAATAATTTGTTACAGCGATGTAGAGAAAGTCATGTGAATGTTCTCCATACAAAGAAATTCTCACTGCACCTCGCGTCTACGTCACATATTTTATCGTTGTACGTGGCCTTGGTTGGTTGCTTTAGGGCAGAATAACCAATAGTCACAACAAGGGCTGCAAAATGACGTAGAAACTAAATACAAGTTTACACTTTAGATCGTATTGTCTAAAAAGCTGATGTGTTACATTCACATGAGTTTCTCTAGCTGTTCCACAAACAAACTTTCCTTGTAAAAGAATATTGTTTTATCTACATCATGCAAATTAAGATATACACTGCCAGAAATGTGTCGTCTCCTTAGCGCGGTGGTAGCGCAGCTGCTTACCAAGCTTACTGGGTTCGATCCCCAGTGCCGGCGTGGGTATTTTTCCCCCGCTGGGAGACCTGGCCCGTGGTGCACTCAGCCTCGTAAAGTCCCTGGGGGACCAATTGAGGAGCTACTTGATGGAGAAGTAGCGGCTCCAGGTCATGAGGACCGCATTAACCGGCCGGGGGGCTCGAGCATTGACCACGTCTCACTTTTTTTTTCTTTTTTTTTTTTTGTTATTTATGGACGCTCTTTAACTACTGTGGTTCTCAGCGTCCCATTCTAAATTGGGAGTGAAAGACCGCTTAATTTTGCTCTATCAGGCTTGAGGTTCTTTTACGTGCCGTAAATCTACACGACACGGGACCCACGGCTTAACTTCCCTTCCGAAGGAAGCCATGCTGAGGATTTTTACACCCGAAAAAATCCATCGTCCTCCACCGGGGACCACGTCTCACCCTCCAATATTGCACCCCATCCCATGACGTCTGTAGTGGACCAAGATGGGGGACGCAGCGGCCGGGCGGTAAGTCGAGGTACCCCGTGAGCTGTCATGCCATGGAGTTACTGCCGGAAATGGATTATTTCTTGCTTCTTAGTAAGCAGTAGGGAAATAAGAGAGTACACTAGGCTAAAGCTATAGTCGATCTTTAAAAATCCAGTCGCAATGTGAAACAATTGAAATTCGGCTCTCTTTGCTTGCTAGGAGTAAACAGAAGAGAGACGAAAAGAAAGACGTCTTCCTGTTTGAGAAAAGTTGAAGTGTCTTAAACCGTAAACCAAAATCTCGAAAACGATTAACATCACAAAAATTCGCCTTGCCATAAATTGTGTGTTTTAACGAGATCTAAATTTCAAAATCTTCTCGGGCTTCTAGCCAGGTATAAACTTGGCTTGACACCAACGTTTCGAAGAAGTGCATCTTCTTCGTCTTCAGGGTGAACTTCAGAAGCCCGAGAAGATTTTGAATTAACACGTCGCCAGGAAAGCTTTAGTTCTTATTTTGAGATCTAAATTTTTTGTGTTGTAAGTTTTGGTCTGTCCCTTACGTCTTACTAGTTATACCAAATTCAGTGATATTCTTCCAAAATAAACAGGTCAGAATACTCAAGATATACATTTTATTAGTGATGGAAAATGGCTTTAATATGTGGTATTTTAATCAAAATCGTTAGAGCTATTTTTGAGAAAAGCAATATTTTTACAAAAACATTTCCATGTAAAAGGCTAGTTTGGGGTGGGGGGATATTCTTGAAAATCTTCGTGTCACATTCTTGGTAGATACTAAAGTTAAATACCAAGTTTAGTATTTAAGGGTCTTTTCGTTTTTCAGCTATGCCGACCAAAGACATGCGCGCGCGCGCACACACACACACACACACACACACACACACGCGCGGATCTTTAAAAATCCTTCTTTTTTTTTTTTTGACTCAGGGGTCCCAAAATATGTATTTCCGGTATCGAATTTTTGGGTGCAGTACAATACTTCCTCTATACACTATGTACATAGTACGTGTAGAGAAAGTTAAAAGGTGTCAAAAATGTATGACACTGCTGTACGAGGAAATATGCAATAAGGGCATTTCTGCAAATGTTTATCTCGATATATGAAGCAGATAGAAGAATCGGTAGAGAATATAAGACCGAAAGGGATTCCCTCTGTGCAAACGTATGGAATATCAGCGGTGGTGCTGGGCCAGAATGGCCACCAGCAGATTGCTTCACGATTTGTACAAAGAAATCCTTTGTTACTTGGGAACATTTGAAGGAAGAGGGAGTTGAACTTTCGCCTATTGCACCTAATCTGGTTTCCCAAGAGTTTTGAAGAGAGGGGCAGATGCACGCATGGGTTCTCACTGACTGACGGAAACCCTTCGGTATATAAACGTGCGCCTAATGCTGCATTATCATCAGTCCGATTACATCAACCGCCGCTGAGATGAAATCTGCAGTAAGTACCTTCATGTTTACACTCTAATGAGGTAATCCTTCAGCAGCGAGTATTATACCAGCCAGATTATATCTTAGCTTCTGTTGCAGTACATTCTCTTCCTATTCTATAACAAACTGTTTTCACAAAAACATATTCTTTTATTATACATGTTCTTGTGGATACAACAAGAATAGAGTAATATCCTATTCTAGTAAAAACCTTTAAAGCAATTCATCATAAAATTTGGACAAAAACGCAGCATGAAAGATATCTAGTTATAAGAAATAGTAATATTACATTCTCTATGTACATAGTATAGAGAAGGTATTGTATTGCACCCAAAATTCGATACCGAGATTTCACCGGAAATACATGTTTTAGGTCCCCCTGAATCCAAAAAAAGCACTTTTGGAAAAAGGTCCGTGTGTGTGCGCGTGTGTGTGTCTGTGTGTCTCTGGACAGCATAGCTCAAAAACGAAAAGACCGTTGAATACCAAACTTGGTATTTAAGTTAGGTATCTTCCAAGGATGCGACACGAAGATTTTCAAGAAAATCCTCCCACCCCCACTACCCTTTATATGGAACTTTTTTTTCGAAAATTTTGATTTTCTTAAAAATGGCTGTAACGATTTTGATTAAAATATCGTATATTAAAGATATTTAGCTAACAAATAAAATGTATGCCTTGAATTTTCATTTTTTTAAAAGGTAGTTTGGGATGGAGGAAATTTTCTTAAAATTTAGGTATCGCATCCTTGTAGAATAATAATCATAAATACCTTGTTTGATGTTTTACCGACTTTTCGTTTTTGAGTTATCGTGTTCACAGACACACGGGTACACACACACGCGCGCGCGGACCTTTTTCTAAAAAATCTGATGTGATCCATTTACATGGTTTTCACTACATCTCCATAACAAATTAGTGTTAAAAACTTTTTCTTCATGCTAATCGAGTAAAAGATAAGCAGAAATATTTTTTTTATAAGTAGAAGAGAAATTAGGGAGTACACTAGGCTAAAACTATAGTCCAACCACTTAACAGCTGGTTGCCATGTGGATGAATTGCGTTTCTTTGCATTGCCAGAAGGTGAAAAGTTGAAATATTTTAAGTATTTTAACACTAAAAGCAATAACAAGGAATATCTCAAAAATGTCCAATTCCACGAAAAAAATGTATATGACATAAATTGTGTGTTTCAACGAGGTTCTCAATTTTTGTGTAGTAAGTTTCTGTCTATCGCATACGATTTACTAGCTATGCAAAATACTGAAAAAATAATCTAGAATAAAGAGATCTTTAGATCCTGTTTCCAGAAAATTCAAGATATAGGTACATTTTGTTTGTCGTGTAAATATCTTTAATATATGAATTTTAATAGAAACCGTTTAAGCCATTTTTGAGAAAATAAAAATATTTGAACTTTTTTTCCATGTAAAAGTTAGTTTGAGAAGGGTGCATTTTCCTAAAAATCTTCGTTTAGCATCCTTGGAAGATACAAATCTTAAATACCAAGTTTGGTATTTTACCCACTTTTTGAATTATCGTATACACAGGCATACGGACACACACGAACCTTTTTCTAGAAATACCTTATTTTTTGGATTCAAGGCACCCTAAAACGTCTATTTCCAGTGAAATCTCGGTATCGGATTTGGGGTGGAATTTCTATTCACCATGTACATAGTGCGTGTATAGAAAATATATTTTTTTTTTATTTTTTGGATACAAGGGACCCTAAAACCTGTATTTCCGGAGAAATCTCGGTTCGGAATTTTTGGATGCAACACAATACCTTCTCTATATGCTATGTACATAGTACGTGTAGAGAAAGTAAAAAAAATCACATAAAATTCTGTTTCACAGCAAAAGAGTTTACAAATATGTCATATTATTATTGTCTCTATATGTAATATGTACATAGTCTATAGAAAAACTACTGCAATGCCACCCAGACATTTTATACAGAGATTTCACCCATGAATAAAAACAAATAATTGTTAGAAAAATATCCAAGAGTATGCTTGTGGGCAGCATAGCTCAAAAACAAAAATGTCCAAGAGTATGCTTGTGGGCAGCATAGCTCAAAAACAAAAATGTCCAAGAGTATGCTTGTGGGCAGCATAGCTCAAAAACAAAAATGTCCAAGAGTATGCTTGTGGGCAGCATAGCTCAAAAACAAAAATGTCCAAGAGTATGCTTGTGGGCAGCATAGCTCAAAAACAAAAATGTCCAAGAGTATGCTTGTGGGCAGCATAGCTCAAAAACAAAAATGTCCAAGAGTATGCTTGTGGGCAGCATAGCTCAAAAACAAAAATGTCCAAGAGTATGCTTGTGGGCAGCATAGCTCAAAAACAAAAATGTCCAAGAGTATGCTTGTGGGCAGCATAGCTCAAAAACAAAAATGTCCAAGAGTATGCTTGTGGGCAGCATAGCTCAAAAACAAAAATGTCCAAGAGTATGCTTGTGGGCAGCATAGCTCAAAAACAAAAATGTCCAAGAGTATGCTTGTGGGCAGCATAGCTCAAAAACAAAAATGTCCAAGAGTATGCTTGTGGGCAGCATAGCTCAAAAACAAAAATGTCCAAGAGTATGCTTGTGGGCAGCATAGCTCAAAAACAAAAATGTCCAAGAGTATGCTTGTGGGCAGCATAGCTCAAAAACAAAAATGTCCAAGAGTATGCTTGTGGGCAGCATAGCTCAAAAACAAAAATGTCCAAGAGTATGCTTGTGGGCAGCATAGCTCAAAAACAAAAATGTCCAAAGTATGCTTGTGGGCAGCATAGCTCAAAAACAAAAAGACAAATATGACATTTAAATTAGTATCTTCCGAGGATGTGACACGAAGTCTTTGAGAAAAATCCTCCTACCTTAAACTACCCCTCATATGGAAACTTTTTCGAAAATTTTGATTTTCTCAAAAATGACCATAACGATTTTGATTAGAACACCATACGTTTTAAATATTTACATGACAAATAAAGTGTATATCCTGAATTTTCTGGGAATTGCCTCTGAAGAGCACTTTATTATGGATGAATTTTGCTGAGTTTTGCATAACTGGTAAACGGTAAGCGTTAGACAAAAGTTCACCACACAAGAAATGTAGATCTCGTTAAAGTACACAACTTATGTGATATATATTTACTTTCTCTATACGTACTATGTACATAGTGTATAGAGAAGGTATTGTATTGCACCCAAAAAGTCGATACCGAGATTTAAACGGAAATACATGTTTTGAGACTCCCTGAATCCAAAAAAAAAAAACATTTTTAGAAAAATGTCCGTGTGTGTGTCTGTGGGCAGCATAGCTCAACAACGGAAAGACCGTTGAATACCAAACTTGGTATTTAAGTTTGGTAACTTCCAAGGATGCGATACGAATTTTTTCAATAACATTCCCCCACCCCCAACTACCCTTTACATGGAACTTTTGTCGAAAAATTTGATTTTCTTAAAAATGGCTTTAACGATTTTGATTAAAATATCGTACAATATTACTTATAAAGGAACTAAGTAATAGGGTGTTTTTCTGCTAATGTGTATCTGCTAATTGTATGAAGTAAATAGAAGAATAAGTTTATTTATAATAATCAGTTATACAGAGGTGCAGAGAAAGTCATGTGAATGGAACACATCAGATTTTTACTTTCTCTACACGTAATATACACCTAGTGTATAGAGAAAGTATTGTAATGCACCAAAAAGTTCGATACCGTTATTTCACCGGAAATACATGTTTTGAGACTCCCTGAATCCAAGAAACGTATTTTTTAGAAATATGTCCGTGTGTGTGCGTGTGTGTGTGTGTGTGTGTGTGTGTATGTGTGTGTCTGTGGACAACATAGCTTAAAAACGAAAAGTGTATTAAAAACCAAACTTGGTATTTAGGTTTGGTACCTTCCAAGGATGCGACACGAAGATTTTCAAGTAAATCCCCCCACCTCCAACTACCCTTTACATGGAACATTTTTCGAAAATTTAGATTTTCTCAAAAATGGCTGTAACGATTTTGATTAAAATACCGTATATTAAAGACATTTACCTGACAAATAAATTGTATATCTTGAATTTTCTGGGAATAGCCTCTGAAGACATCTTTATTCTGGATGAATTTTACGGATTTTTGCATAACTGCTACAATGGACAAAAACGTACCACACAAAAAATGCTGAGCACGTTAAAACTCAGAATTTATGTTGTATACATTTTTTTTTCGTGGATTTGATCGTGTTCGAGATATTGCTTGTTTTGGTTTCATCTTTGAAAAACTTATACTTTTCTCATACAAGAATTTGTCAACTCCTGTCCATAAAAACAAGTCACATAGCAACCAGCTTTTGACTATCAGTTTAACCTATGGTACTCCCTTATTTTGCTTCTACTTAGAAGGAAGCAAGTAATAAGACTATTTCTGCTAATATTTTCTCGATTAGCATGAAGTAAATAGAAGCTTAAGCTTTTTAATAATATTTGTTTTGCAGAGATGTAGAGAAAGTCATGTGAATGGAAAAAATCAGATTTTTTGGGTGTCAATTCGCTACTTCTCTACCTAGTATAAACAGGTTCTATAGAAAGTAAAGATTCATTGTCACGATTCAGAACTGAATGACAGATTTGGCATATCATCTGATGCTCTATCACTGAGCTACGGTGACATACTTATATCAAAATCTGAGAAATGTCCACAATCTACTTTTATTGTTTATTAATGAGCTTTTATGGTTAATTTTAAAGTTTATATTGTATTCTAATACAGCTCATTGTGCTGTCTTACAGAAGTATCTGGTGACGGCGTGCTTGTTTGTCCTCGCCGTGTGTGAGGAGCAGAAGAATGTTGAGGAGACTGAGAAACGAGTAGAGAAGCGAGGTGTGCTAGGTCTAGGATACGGCGGCGGCCATGGTGGCTTTGGAGGTGGCGGCTACAGTCATGGGGGCGGGTTTGGAGGCGGTTATAGCGGCTACAGAGGTGGTTACTCTGGAGGCGGAGGCGGTTACCGTGGCTATTCAGGAGGCGGCCACGGAGGTGGCTTTGGAGGCGGTTACCGTGGGTACTCAGGAGGCGGCCACGGAGGTGGCTTTGGAGGAGGTTACCGTGGGTATTCAGGAGGCGGACATGGTGGTGGTTATGGAGGCGGATACAGCAGTGGCTATCAGCAAATATACTCCATCGGAGGCGGACATGGAGCTTTCGGAGGCGGTCATGGCGGTTTCGGAGGCGGTCACGGAGGTTTCGCCGGCGGCTATGGTGGAGGCCATGGAGGCGGTTATGGAGGATATCATGGCTAGTACAGCCAGACTCCTGTGAGATATAATATGAATCTTTTGTACCATTTTGTACTGTATTTTGCACAAATAAACATTTTTAAAAGAAAGGCCTTATAAATCCTGCCGCATTTGATGTTCTGTACTTCCCAAGGTTGTTAATTATAAATGTGTGTTAGCCTCTGACCCTCTTGAAGATAACAACAGCGATTTTCTAGCCAGAGAAAGTGGCTACGTTTACCAATACACAGAAACGAATATAATTTGCAGAAGCGGGAAAAAGCTGTTTACTGAACAAATGTTCTTGTTTCCCAGGCGTTAAGAACAGTTAATTGCCAAGGCTTCAGACGGATGTGACTGTCATTTTCATGCACCTCAGTAGAAAGGTGTTTTCTAACGCCTGACAAATTACTTCCCGGAATGAGTCGTTCAGACAGCCTTAGCGCTCACGAAGAACACCTCCCCAATCCCAGAATACGTTTCCAGAAACGACATTGTATTTTATTTAAATTATCTACCCTATCCCATCCCCACACTTCACTTTCATATCCTTTGGAGATGCTGAACTTAGATATCAAGTTTGGTATTTAACTGATTTTTCGTTGTTGCTGCCCACAGACACACACACAGACACAGACACACACGGACCTTTTTCTAAAATGTTTTATTTCGGATTCAGGGAGTCCCAAAACATATATTTCCGTTGAAATCTCGGCATCGAATTGTTTGGGTACCATACAATACCTTCTCTGTACATAGTACGTGTAGAAAAAGTAACACCATTACTCAGTGTAACGTAAATATTAGGAGGGGTGTTACCAATGTTAGTACTTTCATTCATAGTGCTATAACAATTTGTAAGTTTCAAATCATGAATCTGTCATTACATGAATACAGCTGATTCAATAGAATAAGATGACTGTTACTGTAAATTAATCTCGCATGCTCCTAAACTTCATCACTCCTAGACTGAGGAATCTCACTGGAAAATACTATCTTCATGCAAGATGGCGCTCCGCCACGTACCTACACCGCTTATTCTTTCTTCTTTTGTCCTTTCCCTATCTCAAATACATATTTACAACGATTTAAAGTCTGAAGTAACTTTTGAAAAACGCTATATATCTCGATTAACGTGAAGATGATAAAAACAGTTTTTCTTAGAAATGTTTCTTTAAGTATGTGTAGCGAAAGTCTGTGAATATACATTATATTACTTTTTCTACACGTACTATGTACATAGTGTATAGAGAAGTGCATTCCACCCAAAAATTCGATACCGAGATTTTACCGAAAACACATGTTTTGGGTCCTCCTGAATCCAAAAAAACAGCATTTTTACAAAAAAGGTCCGTGTGTGGGTGTTCAAGTGCGTGTGTCTGTGTATGCGTATGTGTCTACACAGAATAGTTCAAAAACTAAAAGACCGTTGAATACCAAACTTTGTATTTAAGTTTGGTTTCTTCCTAGGATGCGACGCGAAGATTTTCAAGAAAATCTCTCCACACTCAACAACCCTTTACATGGAACTTTTTTCGAACATTTTGATTTTCTCAAAAATGGCTCTAACAGTTTTGATTGAAATATCGTATATCAAAGATATTTACTTGACAAATAATATGTATATCTTACATTTTCTGGGAATGGCCTCTGAAGACTACTTTACTCTGGATGAATTTTACAAAATTTTGCATAACTGCTAATGCGTATGAGATACACGAAAACTTACCACACAAAAATATAGAGCACACTAAAACACACAATTTACTTATATATATATATATATATATATATATATATATATATATTATTTTTTTTTTTTTCGCCGAGTTGATCGTTTTTTAGATATGCCGTGTTTTTGGTTTCAGCTTTAAAAAGCTTACACTTTAGTCATACAGGAATTTGTCAAATCCTGTCAATACAAACAAAGAAACTTCAGTCACATAGCAACCAGTTTTTGACTATCACTTTAACCTATGGTACTCCCTTATTTCGCTCCTACTTACCATTAAGCAAGATATAACACTATTTCTGTTAATTTTTTTGTCTATTAGCATGAAACAAATAGAAGCGTAAACTTTTTAATAGTATTTTTGCAGAGATGTAGAGAGAGAGAGAGTCATGTGAATGGAACACATTCGATTTTTTAAATCGCATTGTTTAAACCAGGTGCTTGAAACAGAGCTAACTAGCTGCATTGAAAGGCCCTCCTGAATGTCGAAAGGATGTTATTTCGCTTATATTTAAATAAGCACATCCATTTTTACTTCCGAAGTTAAGTTTACTTCACAGGATGTGATTGCATATTGAGGGAATGGAACAAAAGGAAAACAATTAAATACTTTCAATGCTTTATTTCTCACACAAACGGTGCAGTGGGTACAGCAGTGTTGATTAACAAGAGCTAATATGTGTGCATATCTCAACTATTTCAAGTAGAATCATCTTCATGCATCGGCGTTAGGGAGCGCTGCTTATCTCTGTAACAAGAAATAACAATTATAATAACAATAACATCTAGATTACATTTGGATAGAAGTACCCTTAAGTATCCAGCTAATTTATAGGTCGCTGCCCATTTTGGCCAATGTAATTGCCAAAGTTAAATTCATATTGATTTCTCTTCTCTATGTCGTTTATTAATTGCTACACAGAAAATATAGATCCCGTTAAAACACACAATTTACGTCAGATACATTTTTGCTTACTCTACCAGTACATTGGCTGAGTACATAGTAGGTGCAGAAGGCATTGTATTCCTTCCAATAATTCGATACCAAGATTTCACCAGAAATGCATATTTTGAGGTTCCCATGAATAAAAAAACAAAGAATTTTTAGAAAGAGGTCCATGTGGTCTGTTTGTGTTTGTGAAAAGCACAACTCAAAAATGAAAAGTTATTTATGTACCAAACTTAATATATACAATTAGTATCTTTCACGATTGCATAGCAGGACTTTTAGGAAAATCCTCTAACTGCAAACTGCCCTTTGAATGAATAATTTTTCGAAAATTTCGGTTTTCTCAAAAATTGCCCTAATATATTGATTAAAATATATATTAAAGAATAACTTCTGAAACCCTCTTCACTCTGAAAGATTTTTGTGTAAACGTAAACTGTGAGAGATAGAAAAAGTCGTACTCCACAGAAAAAGTAGACCTCAATAAAACACAGAATTTTTACCCGATACATCTTCATAAGCTCAAACCATTTCTCAGACATTGCTTATTATTGGTATCTATTTTCCATACTTATTCTTTTCTCAAATTAGAAGTCGTCATTCGTTTTTTCTTATCCTTTTTACTTTCTCTACACGTACTACGTACATAGTGTATAGAGAAGGGATTGGTATTCCACTCAAAAATTCGATACCGTGATTTCACTGGAAATACATGATTTGGGTCCCCCTGAATCCAAACAAAAGGATTTTTAGAAAAAGGTCCGTGTGTGCGTGTGTGTCTGTGTGTGTCTGTGTGTCTGTGGGCAGCATAGCTCAAAAACGAAGAGACCGTTAAATACCAAACTTGGTATTAAAGTTTAAGTTTGGTATCTTCCAAGGATGCGACACGAAGATTTTCAGAAAATCCCCCCACCCCCAAGTACCCTTTGCATGGACCTTTTTTCGAAAAATTTGTTTTCTCAAAATGGCTCTAACGATTTTGAGTAAAATATTATATGTTAAGGATATTTACTTGACAAATAAAATATATATAGTGAATTTTTTTGGGAATAGCCTCTGAAGACTACTTTATTCTGGATGAATTTTACGGAATTTCCCGTAAATACTAAACCGTAGGGGATAAACAAAAACTTGCCACACAGAAAATGTAGAGCGCATTAAACACAATTTATACAATGTACATTTTTTTCTTTGAGATAATCGTTTTTGAGATATTTCTTGTTGGTTGCTATGTGACTGAAGGTCCATAGTTTCTATGGACAGGAGTTGACAAATTTCTGTATGAGAAAAGTATAAGTTTTTTAAAAGTGAAACTAAAAACAGGGAATATCTCAAAAAGAATCGACTACTCGAAAAAAACTTATATAACATAAATTGTGTGTTTTAACATAGTCTACATTTTGGTGTAAGTTTTTGTCCATATCTTACGGTTTAGCAGTTAATTCATTCAGAATTAAGTAGTCTTCAGAGGCTATACCCAGAAAATTCAAGATACACATTTCATTTGTCATGTAAATATATTTAATATACGACATTTTTATCAAATTCATTAGAACCATTTTTGAAAAAATAAAAATGTTCGAAAAAAGTTCTTTGTTAAGGGTAGTTGGCAGTAGGGGATTTTCTTTAAAATGTTCGTGTAGCATCTTTGGGAGATACCAAACTTAAATACCAAGTTTGGCATTTAACGGTCATTTCGTTTCTGAGGTATGCTGTCTACAAACACACACATACAAACTCACACACTCCTCACATACGCACACACTAAGCTTTTTCCAAAAAAATGGTTTTTCTGGATTCAGGGTAACCCAAAACATGTATTTCCGGTAAAATATTGGTATGGAAATTTTGGGTGCATTACAATACCTTCTCTATACACTATGTACATAGTACGTGTAGAGAAAGTAAAAAGCTGAATATCGAAGTATGTTGAAAGAAATGGCCATCACTAACGAATATCTCGGCAACGGTTTACGACTTAAAATCTTTTACTTGGTATGAATTACGTGATTTAATAGATCTACATTTTTGTACCTTATATTTTCGTCTTTCGCTTAAAGTTTACCAGTTTTACCGACAACATTAAACAATACTTATCAGACTATTCCAAGAGAAATGTTAAAATGAAGTAGGGGAAAAGAGGAACTATGCTACGTCACTCCCACTATTAAGCATAGAATGTAGCAGCTGCTTATCAAATGATATTTCAAGTTCCATACAACTGCGAGTATTCTGTTGTTATAGCAACTGCAAAGAAATTATTATAACTTGGGTACTTACCAAAATTATACAAAACCGTATGCAGAAAAAGGGTAGGCTCTCTGGCTGGCCCATAGTGCTGACGTCACTGAAATGAATGAAAAGTGTATTATTATTTTAGACAACAAACTTGTAGAAATGTGCATTCTAACTTCTCCGCCTATTAACCGGGAAATTTGGTTAAAACAAGTGATGGCCTAGTCTAACTACCCTGATGCTTGAGCGAGAAGATATGGCTGAATGGGAAAACTGCAAGGTCAAACAGGTGTTCACCCCAAAGAACAATCAGAGAAAGACTGGCTAGCCTGTAATGCTCATACTAGAAATTAATTTAAATATGAAGTTAAGATAATACGCTTTTGAAAGTAAACAAATATAACATATCGGAACATTTAAACTAAGGTGATTATTCTGTAATAGGCAGCCAGACAGACAGATTGATGACTGGATGGATGGGGGGGACGGACGGACGGATGGATGGATGGATGGACGGACGGATGGATGGATGGATGGATGGATGGATGGATGGATGGATGGATGGATGGAGGATGGATGGATGGATGAATGGACGGACGGACGAATGGTTGAATGGATGTTGGATGGATGCATGGACGGAGGATGGATGGTTGGATGGATTTGGTTTATTAGTCTATTGAATTCAAGTATTCATGACATCATCATATCTAATCATACAATAATTCTATCATATGTTTACACTAAGCTTATATAGAGGACTAGCCATCAATATTGACTTGACCCTCCGCTTGAACCACTCAAGTGGAAGGTTTCTTATACGAGTATGTAAGGTGCTAAAACGTTTTACTGTGGTGTAAAATAAACTATTTACACTTGCACTCTAGGTGTATAAATGTTTGATTCTTACAGGTTGAATAATTATGTATATTGTCACAGATAATAAACTCATTAATATTTTTCTTTAGATAGAAGAAGTTTCGATGGTAAAGTAAGTACACCAGATTGAATAAAAAGTGGTTCTACAATAAGTCCTGGGCGAGGCTCCATGCTCTCTGCTGCAATATAGAAACTCGTAATGCTGAAGCGTGGTTACCCCAAAGCAAAAGTCCATAGTTCAGATGACGATAAATATAACCATAATAGACTGCAATTACAGTAATATTGTTCTTAAGTATTCATAACATATACAAAGCCTTACTGATTTTTTACGACATATGTAACCTGAGTTTGCCAGCACAAATTTGAGTCAACATGCAAACCTGAAATGTTCACTGTTTTATGCTCAAATGAATTGGCTCTCCTTAAGCTATAAAATAATGTCTCCGTTTTTGAACTATTTAAAATCAAATATTTGACATTACACCAAGTATGGATGCAATTAGTTAACTCATTAAGTTTGGAATTCAATAATAATAGTGTCTACTCCGAAATTTAAACTAATGATCGATAACTTCAGTTTGAACGTATCTATAAAGTGAGATTGTTCCATCAAAGTATAAATACAAATTAGGTTACATTCCACCAAATCAAAAGTAAAATATAGATGTTTTCGAGTTTAACACAGATTAAATGAAAGGAATATTATATGAAAATAAAAAAGTAAATAAATATAATTTTATGAAGCCATTAATAACCTGCAGCATTTAAACAACAGAAATTCTTTAAAGAAATGTATAAATATGAAAGATTTTATCTCTCAAATTCAAAAGAAATTCTCGGAATGAAATTTCAAACATCTACGTCTTTGTATACATTTTCTGGAACTTTTAATCTGATAGCATTGGTGTTATGTTAATTTAAATACCAAATTCCATTTAAATTGGATAAATGCTGTGCAAGATATAAATGATTACGGACATGTTATTATTTAAAATATTGCATAATTAAAGTGCTTTATACATCTCAAAATTTGAGAAAATTTGATGGAACATTTTGTTGTGAGCTTTGAATCATACATATAAATTTTACATGTTAATATTTCGATAATATTTTAAAAGGATGGTAATTGTACTATCTAAAATTAATCGTTTTGTTCATAAAATGTACCTTTTTGAAAGATTACTATTGGTATTAGGATGATTTTTCACCTGTAATATTATGTCGCCCTCCTTGTATAATGGTTACCATGCTAACTTCATATATGCAAGGTCGCGGGTTCAAACCCGGCGGAGGACGATGGATATTTTCGGACGTAAAAATCCTTAGCATGGCTTCCTTCGGAGGGGAAGTAAAGTCGTGGGTTCCGTGCCATACATTTAAGGCACGTAAAATGACCTCAAGCCTGATAGAGAGGCCTCTGAACAAAATTAAGCGGTCTTTCACGCCCAGTATAGAATGGGACGCTGAGAGTTAAAGAGCGTCCATAAATAACACGCCATTTTATTACCTGTAACATTACAATAATTAATACTAATGCACATTCTGCAAAAATTTGGCTGAAAGGAATGTGTTGATACCAACAACTCCAGCGCTTTCTGAGAAAGATTACGGCTCTACTTTCAACGTATGAGTATGCTTACCAGGCACTTAGAAAACATTGTTCTTGTAATAGGAATAGTAAACACTCGAAGGGATACTAACGCAGCGGTATATCTATTTATAACCATGGAATGTTTGTGTGAACTCCCTGCTGCATAAATAGACCACTAGGCCGTATGCTCATTTAAATAATAACGTGTCTAGGCTCTAAAGAGCTCTTGACAGCAAGAGGTGTAGTATTTAGCTCATGCAAAAATTTCAAAGTATGTTTTGAATTTTTAAAATGTTTTGGCCAAGGTTCGGCTATGAACATCCTTTAATGCCATTCTTGGATTCAGGGGACTTTAAAATGTGTATTTACATTAAAAGGTCAGTTCCTGATAAGCAAGGGAAATAAGAGAATTCACAATGCTGAAACGATAGAAATCTTTTAAACGGACATGAGTAAAACAAAAATATACAGAACGAAAAAATGCCTTGCCGTTTGAGAAGAGCAATTAGTTCAAAACTGAAACCAATAAATAAGGAATATCTCGAAAACGGGCAACTCTACAAAAAAAAAAAAAAAAAAAAAAAAAGATATAAATTGTTTATTTTGTCGAGATCTACGTTTTTTGTGTAGTACGTTTTCGCCTATCTCTTACGGTTTACCAGTTACACAAAAGTTATCCAGTATGAATAATCTTCAGAGGTTATTACCAGAAAATTCAAGATAAACATCTTTCTGCCGTATAAACATCTTTAATATAAGCTATTTTCATCAAAAACGTTTGAGGAACTTTTGAGAGAAACAAAATTTTCGAAAAGTTTTCCAAGTAAAGGGTAGTTTTGAGGTGGGGGATTCTCCTAAAAATCTTCATGTCGCATCTATGTGAGATACTTAAGTTAACTCTTACTAAGTTTGATGTTTAACTGACTTTCCAGTTTCGAGTATTATGTTCACACACAAATGCATCTTTTCCTAATTTTTTTCGGATTCAGAAGTCCTTAAAACATGTATTTCCAATAAAATCTCGGTATAAGTTTTTAGGCAGATTGCAATACCAGTAAAAATTAAAGCTCTAGAATATACTTTAGAAAATCACTTCTATTTCGGTTGTCCCTTAATGATATTTTCATAAACATGCAGTTTCTATGCTTTCTTTGTAGTTGAATGACTTACGAGGGTCAGCCCTGGCATAAGGAGAGTAACCTGCCAAAGCAGATAGCGGTGCCATATTTGACACAGACATCAATGGCGACAATGGTGCCATATGCGCCACATTGGCCAATGGAGATAGTGGTGCCATATTTGCCAGGGAAGCCAATGGAGATGATGCTGCCATATGTGCCACCGACGCCAACGGAGATGCTCCTTGCAACCCGCTACTGTGGCCCGCACCAAGATGGTAGCCCAGCGTACCGCAAGACTGCAACATTACACAAATAAATACTTCAGTTATTGGACGAAAGCTACAGGCTGCTCGTTCCTTCTAGAGGAATGACCTTTAGCAAAAATACAGACTAGTCTTGACAAATAGGTCAGCAAATAGTTTATGTTACAATAACAAACAGCTCTGGTTCCTTATGATTACGTTTCATCTGTACAGGCTGCTCGTTCCTTCTAGAGAAATGTCCTTTAGTGAAGATACAGTGAGCTAGTCTAATCTTGATAAACAGGTCAGCAAATAGGTTATGTTACAATAACAAACAGCTCTGGTTCCTTATGATTACGTTTCATCTGTACAGGCTGCTCGTTCCTTCTAGAGAAATGTCCTTTAGTGAAGATACAGTGACAATAACAAACAGCTCTGGTTCCTTATGATTACGTTTCATCTGTACAGGCTGCTCGTTCCTTCTAGAGGAATGTCCCATAGTGAAGATACGGTGAGCTAGCCTACCCTAGATAAACAGGTCAGTTTATGTTACAATAACAAACAACTCTGCTTCCTTATGATCACGTTTCGAGAATACACAGAGTACAGTCGACTGGAAAGTGTTGTGCGTTACGGGTTTATGCCATTGCCAATATTTTAACGAGAGTTACATAGTTATTAATGCAAATTACGGAAATTCAGAAAAAGAAGAAGATGAGGGAGAAATGTCGGAATAGAAGAAGTGCAAGAAAATTAGGTTAAACTGAATATAAACAGTAACCGAGCCTGAGAATGAATACGTGTGACTGACATCACTAGAAGTGAGATATTTGCTTTGTAGTGGCTGCACTACTGCAGCGCAGAAACATGTGCTAACGTATACTCTATCATCCCTGCTTCTGTGTACCAATGTTCCAGTAAAGGAAATAAGCGACTCAGTTCTAACCTGTCATTTAAAAATGTCATTCGTCAAGAACTGGCGCGCAACTTATACCTGATCATTGTATATTCGGTCTCTATCGACAAAGAACACGAGGAACTGAAAGTAGCAGAGGAAATTGTATAATATTTTATATAAACTTTAGATTTACTTTACGTTATCTTGAGCCATGTATGATCCTATCGGCCGCGTTTCCCTGTGAAACATTTGTATATCGGCAATGATGTTAACACGTGAATTCTTTGTTGCAGTTAGGTTACATTTTCTTTAATTTTGTTCATTAAATAACACACACACACATACACACACTCACTCACACAGATGCGCACTCTCACTCATACTTCAAGACGCTGGGGAGGACAGGAAATAATCTGGGCTAGAGAAAACGTCCCACCCCTAGCCAGTAATCCAGCTCGAAACCCCCAGAATCATGCCTTATACCGGGATTAATATGAACTTAACGTAACATGACCTAACTTAACGTGACGTAATAACATCAAGTTTATCACATTGACTTAAATGAAGCGTTTCATATCTGACTGAACGTGACTTAAATTAAGGGAACAGAAGTGCTCTTTAGCGATTTTGGTCCAAAATGTCCATTTTACTTTCTCTACTCGTACTATGTGCATAGTGTATAGAGAAGGTATTGTAATGCATCCAAAAATTCGATACCGGGATATCACCGGAAATATATGTTTTGGGTCCCCCTGAATCAAAAAAAAAAAAAAATCTGTAAAAAGGTCCGTGTGTGTGTGTGTGTGTCTGCGTGTGTCTGTATATGTCTGTGGACAGCATAGCTCAAAAACGAAAAGAGCATCAAATACCAAACTTGATATTTAAGTTTGGTATCTTGCAAGAAAATCCTCCCACCCCAAACTACTCTTTACATGGAACTTTTTTCGAAAATTTTGATTTTTTCCAGAATTGCTCTAGATATTTTGATTAAAATATTGTACACTAAAGATATTTACCTGACAAATAAAATGTATATTTGAATTTTCTGGGAAAAGCCTCTGAAAACTACTTTATTCTGGATGAATTTTATGGAATTTTGCATAACTTCTAAACCGTAAGAGATAGATAAAAAAAAAAAACTTACCACACAAAAAATGTAGAGCACATTAAAACACACAATTTGTGTTTATACATTTTTTTCGTGGAGTAGATCGTTTTTAGATATTCCTTGGTTTTGGTTTCAGCTTTGAGAAACTTATACATTTCTCATAGGGGAATTTGTCAACTCTTGTCCATACAAACAAAGGAACTTCAGTTGCATAGCAACCAGCTTTTGAGTATCACTTTAACCTATGGTACTCCCTTATTTCGCTTCTACTTACAAGGAAGCAAGTAATAAGACTATTTCTGCTAATTTTTTCTCGATTAGCATGAAGTAAATAAAAGCATAAGCTTTTTAACAATAATTTGTTGCAGAAATATAGAGAAAGTCGTGTGAATGGAACTTATCAGATTTTTTTCTGATTAGCATGAAGTATATAGAAGTATAAGCTTTTTAAGAATCATTTGTTACAGAGATGTAGAGAAAGTCTGTGAATGGAACACATCAGATCTTTCTTCGTAAAGTTATCATTCTTTAAATATCATTCTATCCTTGATAAATCTGATGTGTAACACTCACAGGATTTTTCTCTGCCTCTATGAAACAGACCTTTCTTAAAAAGCTAATCTTCTTCATGCTAATCAAGATAAACAGTGGCAGAAATGGTTTTACTATTTATTTCCTTGCAAGTAGAAGGGAAATAAGGGAATACTTACTAGGCTAAACCGATAGTCAGATGTTTTAAAAACTGGTTGCTATGTGATAGAGCTTTGGTGTTATTTACTTGACCGGAAGTTAAATGCCCATATGAGGAAAGCTAGACAAGGAATATCTCGGAAATAGTAAACTAAAAAAAAAACAAAAAAAAATCTGTAGTGTTTCTTTTTGTCTGTCTCTTAAGGTTTATTAGTACGTAAAAGTCATTTAGAATATAGACAGTCTCAGAGATTATTCCCAGAAAATTTAATATATCAATGTTATTTGTCATACGTATTTTTAATACACGCAGTTTAATCAAAATCGTTAGAACCATTCTTGAGAACACGAAAATTTGCAATATTTCTTCCATATAAACATTAGTTTGTCGCCTTCCGCAGTGGCTACCACTCTAGCCCCTAAAATCCCAAAATTATAAGTTCAAACCTGGCGGAGTGTGACAGATTTTTTCATACTCAAAAATCCTTGGTATGACTTCCTTTGAAGATAAAGTAAAGTCGGTGGTACTACGTAAAGTTTATTTGCACGCAAAAGTACCACATACATTGAAAGAAGAAGGTTTCTGGGACAAATTCCGCCATTTCGCGTCGTAAGTCATGATTTCGTCCTACAGTGCCATCTATGGGTGACGACCATAGCGCATAGCGGCGAACTCACGAACTAGAAATTCAAGACTGATCAAGGAAACATCATAACGATGTTCTTAGGAGCTACAAGAAGTTAAGGATAGCATGGGGTGGGGGATTTCTTGAAAATCTTCATATCGCACCCTTGTAAGGTGCTGAACGTAAATGTCAAGATGGTATTTAACTTACTTTTCATTTTTGAGTTATCGTGGTCACAGACGCAGGGACCTGTATCTAAAATACCCGTTTTTGAATTGAGGGACCTTAAAGGGTGTATTTCCAGTGAATTGTCAGTATATCTTTTCTACCTACGAGGGTCAGCTGATAAGTCCCGGGCCTCACATAGATATGGCGCCACTTTGCCCGTTAGACGGTAGCATCGTATAATTTAACTGTAGACTAGCTAATATCCAAGGTACAGGTCAATAACTTGTTTAGTTTTCGAATGGTAGCATCTAAACAAGACAATTTTAGAGTTTTCACGAAAATAAAGGAATTGGAAAAACGAGCAGTGATTAAATACTTCCATTTGAAAGGCTTAACGTCTAAAGAAATCAAGGAGGAAATGGACAGTACATTGAAAGACTCTGCCCCTTCATATTCAATTATTAAAAGGTGGGTTGGAGTTTAAAATGGGACGTACGAGCACTAGTGATGAGCCTCGCTCTGGACACCCTGTAGAAGTGACAATTCCAGAGATCATTGAAGAAATTCATCGTTTAATACTGGAAGACCGCAGATTAAAGTTGTTTGGAATAACAGAGGCTGTAAACATATCAAAAGAACGTGCAGGTAATATTTTAAGTAATGCTTTGGGCTTTCACAAGCTTTGTGCAAGATGGATGGCGCGTTTGTTGAACCTGGTCAAAAGTTGCAAAGAAAAACTGTTTCTGTTAAGAATGTAGAGCTCTATTGTAAAAATCTCAGTGAATTTTTGAGAAGACTTATTATCATGGATGAAACTTGAATACATCACTACACTCCAGAAAGTAAATCATAGTCAAAACAGTGGATTGCACCAGGTGAACCAACTCCAAAAAAGGCGAAGTCAATTTAGTCAGCTAACAAGGTTATGGCGAGTGTTTTCGGGGATGCACAGGGAATTATTTTTGATTACTTGGAAAAGGGTAAAAGTGGCACTGGTGACTACTATTCAAGCTTACTGCAACGTTTGAGTGATGAGGTGAAAAGAAAAAGACCTCATTTTGCAAACAAGCAAAAAGAAAAATTGTTTCATCAATGGGTCGGCCAATCGTTCAGTCATTGCAATGGGAAAAATGTGCGAATTAAAGTTGGAATTTCTTAAAGATCCACCCTATTCGCCAGACCTAGCAGCCAGTGACTACCACCTGTTCCCAAAGCTCAAATACTCTTGAGGGCGAGGATTTCACAGCAATGAGGTGGTCATTGATGCGGTAAGCAGCAATTTTGAGGACCTTGATAAATCGCACTACAGAGATGGTTTAATTAAATTAGAAATGACATATATGACAAATGTATTAGCCTTTCTGGAGATTATGTTAAGAAATATAGCAAAAAAAAAAAAGGTTTAAATGCCGTTTTCATTGAGATACCCCCTAGTATATGCAATGCACTGAGTAGAGAAAATAAAAGAATTCAAATGTACCTTAATGAACTTAAGGCATTACCAAAATTAGTTCCTTTCAGAAATTAATTTCTATGAATTCAAAACGTATTACTTACCAGCAGAGAAAGCAAGAGCAAACTCATGATACCCTTCATCTTGACTTGGTGGTGTGTGTTCTAGAACAGCTGAAGATCTGATGTGATTTCCTAGCTTCTGTGAGCTTCTTATATACTCACTGTTAGAGATGTGTTTATCTTTATGATTACCTCATTAAAAATTCAACAAGAATTGAGCGAAATGTATAGTTCCATTAATCATTATTTTGGTTGTACCTTGAGATAACCTTTTCATAACGGATCTCTTATCAGACTTTTAACAAGGGATTATATTTTCCAAAGAATAAAAAACCTTGTAATATTGCTGCTTTATCTTTTAATATGATAGCCACTTGATTGGCAGGTACAATTCTATTCATGGTCATTTCTTTGGTTGCACCTTGAGATAACAGCTCCAAAATCATAGCTCTTGCTTGCATTTTCTGTATTTTAATAAACTTGAAGAATCGGAAACTCGACTTGGATCTCAGAAGGCGAGAGAAATCTAATATAGATAGACACGTTTAAATATAGTTTGTAACTTTGAGAGACTTCTATGTTAAACATCTAAAGTACTACATAAAAATGATATTCTCTACCTATTTTGCAAAAACTACTCTTAGAAGAACATATTCTTCTATCTACTTCAAATATACTAATATAAAAATTTGCAGAACCTACTTTATTATATATTTAGTTGAAGAAATGCAAATTTAAGGGGACATATTAGAGTAATGCGATAGCCTTATCTTCCAAGAGCTGATCACTAAGTGATGCAATTGAAACTTTTCTCTTTGCATTACCTGGATGACAAAAGTGGATAGGGACTTCCCATTTTAGAAAAATCTAAGTAATGGGCCATTTTAAAACTAATAACAAGGAATATCTCGACCCCAATATCTCTACAAAATCAATCTGAAGTGTTACAATCACATGACTTTCTCTACGTCTCTGTAACATATTATTGTTATAAACCTTTTAGTCATTTTACTTGCTTCCATGTAAGAAGAAGGGAACTAAGAAAGTATACGATAGCCTGAAAAGATAGCCAAAAGCTGGTTGCTATGTGACTGAAGTTCCTTTGTTTGTATGGACACGAGTTGACAAATTTCTGTATGAGAAAATTATACGTTTTTCAAAGCTGAAAACAATAAAAATGAATACCTCAAAAACGATCAACTCCACGAAAAAAATGTATATAACATAAATTGCGTGCTTTAACATGCTCTACATTTTTGTGTGGTAAGTTTATGTCCATCTCTTACGGTTATACAAAGTTCCGCAAAATTCATCAAGAATAAAGAGTCTTCCCAGAAAATTCAAGATATGCATTTTATACGTCGTGTAAATATGTATAATATACGGTTGCTCTGCCACTGAGCTGCCATGGCAACATACCGGCATAGCATTGAATTTCTCAACTGACTTGCTGTTTCCGGTAAACCACAAGGTGTTCTCAAATTATTATGGCAACCCCAATGGCGACTTACAATGTTGTAAGCACTTTAGGTCCCAGGATTCATAGTATAGCCAACTGTTATGGTCAATGGAGCAGAGAAACCGACAGCAGATCGGGAGATGCGTGGTTCAGATCCCGGCTATGGCCTTGAATATTTTAGTCTGACTCTACCTATCCAACCCCTGTCCTACACTCGGCTTATGTGGAAAAAAAACCATTAAATCAATGTATAATATACGATATATTAATTAATTTCGTTAGAGCCATTTTTGAGAAAATTAATATTTTCGCAACTTTTTTCAAGTAAAAGGTAGTTTGTGGTGGAGGGATATTCTTGAAAATCTTCCTGTTGCATTCCTACTAGATACTAAATCTAAATATCAAGTTAAGTATTTAACGGAATTTTCATGTTTAAGCTATACAGACCACAGACACACACAGGCGTTTTTCTAAAAAGCCTTTTTTCGGACCAAGGGGACTCCAAAACATATATTTCCGGCGAAATTTTAACTTCGCAGTTTTGGATGGAGTGCAATACCTTCTCTATCCACTATGTACATTGTACTTGTGGGCTAGAGAAAGTAAAAATCTAATGTGTTCCATTCAAATGATATCCTGTAGCTGTTCGGCAAATAAACCTTTTATTCAAAATACTATTTTTTATCATGCTAATCAAGATAAACATAAGCAGAATTAGTCTTTGTACTAGCTTCCTTGTAAGTAGAAGGGAAATAAGAAAATACACGGACTAATGCGATAGTCTCGTCCTTTAAAAGCCGGTCGCTATATGAAACAATTGAAATTCCAATGTCGGTTCTTGCCAGGACTAAACAAACGAGAAACGAGAAGAAAGATGTCTTCCCGTTTGAGAAAAGTTTAAGCGGTTTAAAACTGAAACCAATTATCTGGAATATCTCGAAAACGTTAACACACACGCGCACACACTGACCTGTTTCTGGAATCAAGGAGTCTCAAAACAAGTATTTCCGGGAAATCTCGGTATCGAACTTTTGTGTGCGTTACACCTTTAACATAACTTGTCATATATACATCCTTTTTTTTTTTTTTTTTTTTGGTAGAGTTCCGGATTATTGTTTCAATTTTAGCAACGGAAACTTTTTTCAAACGTGTAGACGTCTGTCGACTCGTTTCTCGTTTGTTTATCTTGGCAAGCAAAGTGATTGAAATTTCAATTTTTTCACTTAGTGACCGGCTTTTAAAGCGCAAGACTATCGCTTTAGCCTGTGCATTTTCTTATTTCCCTTCTACTTGCACGGGAGCTAGTAATACGAGAGCCGACTTTTTCAACCTCCGATAGGCTATAAATAAAAGACAAGTTTATAGAAAACAATTATTTTATTAGTAAAAGTTTTGTACACTTATGGTTACTTTTGAATATACTCACCGAAAAGATTGAGACATTATCGTACTGTACACAAGCTTTGCAATACCCGCTTCAAAAAATGTTGCCGCCAATAATTTCGAATGAGCATTGAGTTGTTTTGAAGATCTTCGCACTTTACGACGTTTGCGGAGAGCGTTGAAAACACGGTAAGTTGAGTATACGGTAGGTATCACGGGCATGTTTCTCGCTCGCACACGCTGGCAGTGACGTCATTTGTGCTTATTGCTGTGATTATTGTTAACAAATTAAAAGCTATGGTGCTATGTAAAGATACACATTCGGATTTTCCCCAACAAATCGTAAATAAACAGACAACTTGTTCAGCTGCAACAATTAGATTTAGATTATTGAAGCTAAAGGAGCAATTGTTTAAAATATTAAATATAAAGGCTCACCTTATGCTCCTATGTGCTACGCTAGCTATATGTTGCTCCCCGTTGTTGAGGTATCTTGCTGGAATTCCTCTGTTTGATAACTGCATCCTAACAGACTTTACAGCGGGATTAATAAATATTTCAACACATTAGTAAGTACTGCGGAAAAACAGTAGCTAAACAATTAAATATACCTATTACCCGATGTAGTGTTTCCTGCTTCACGAACATGTGCAATTATTTATTCAGTTGTAGCACACTTTTCTCATGCTCTTTCTCGCCAAGTGTGTGCGTTTGTTTTCGGGTATTTTCCGTTTTTCTGATTTTGTCTTGTTCATATTCTTCAGCCTAATAAATGGCAGGACGAACTTTTTGGCTTTCAGTGCCTGTAAGTAACATGAGATTGTGGCGTAAGTCATAGCATTTTTTAGCATAAACATGCTTTTCAGAAACCTCTTTTGTGACTTTCTTACCATTATGTAAAACAAATCCTTCGTCCAATAAATGGTTTCTGAATAATTTCAACACGTAACGAATGTCACAGAAAGCCCGAAAGCGGCGATTTTCAGCTTCTATAGCAGGATGCGATGTAACAGTTCTCTCTTATAATTCCAAGAGGCTTGATCCTCCCATATCACAGACTAAGGAACGGATTTTGAAACCTGCCTTTCGACCATTTCAACAATGTCTGTTAGTTCTTTTGTTACTGTCTCATCAAAATTGTAGTATATCGGTAGTTTCCACTTTCATGCTAAGCTGCAGACCGCAACTTGTGTCTTCTGTGTTATCATATTAAAATCGGATTTTACTTTCATCTCAACAAAGCTCAGAACAAGATCCTTCTCAAACTCTCTAGCAGAACTTGCTTTCTGTTGTAATAGGTACACGTTTAATGTAATGATTCCTGTGTTATGATGAATTGGGCCAAGCGTCTTTTGATGGTTATAGAGCTTTTAGAGGATACTTAAGGCATCTCTCACATAACCATATGCCTTCTGAGACATGCATCTCAAAATGATTTCCTTTGAAATGTCATCAGAGTCCCAATTTTTATCTCTGCCTGTAAGTAAAGCTTGCTGCTGGCAAAATGAGAACATTTGCTGGAATGCACGTTCAATGCTTCTTAAATATACATTTCGGATTGTACTTTTTGCATTCATTTTCTAAACGTGTTACTTTCTTCTCTAATTTTAAAATGTGACTTCTACGTGCTTAAAATTCAGATTTAATGTGCTCTATATTTGTAGGTACTGTGTTAAATGACGAGAGGGAGGTAACAGGATTTTCGGAGATATTTACTATATTTACTTCAGAATTGCTGTTTGTTTCTTCTAACACAGCATTTACTATTGTTTTGCATCTCTGTTTAGAAGCCTTTTGTCTTTTTACTTTCTCCATACGCACTATGTACATAGTGTATAGAGAAAATATTGCACTCCACCAAAAAATTCGATACCGAGATTTCACCGGAAATATATGTTTTAGGGTCCCCAATATCCAAAAAAAGCATTTTCATAAAAAGGTCCGTGTGTGTGTGTGTGTGTGTGTGTGTGTGTGTGTGTGTGTGTGTGTCCCCGTGTGTCCGTGTGTCCGTGTGACTGTGAACACGATAACTCAAAAACGAAAAGTCGGTAAAATACCAAACTTGGTATTTAAGTTTAGTATCTTCAAGGGATGCGACACGAAGATTTTGAGAAAAATACCACCACCCCAAACTATCCTTTACATGGAACTTTTTTCCAAAATTTTGATTTTCTCAAAAATGGCTCCAACGATTTTGATTAAAATTTCGTATATTAAACATATTTACCTGACAAATAAAATGTATATCTTGAATTTTCTGGGAATAGCCTCTGAAGAGTAGTTTATTCTGGATGAATTTTACTAAATTTTGAATAACTGCTAAACCGTAAGAGATGGACAAAAACTTACTACACAAAAAATGTAGAGCACATTAAAACACACAATTTATGTTACATACATTTTTTCGTGGAGTTCGTCGTTTTTGTGACATTCCTTATTTTTGGTTTCTGCTATGAAAAACGTATACTTTTCTCATACAGGAACTTGTCAACTCCTATCCATATAGACAAAGGAACTTCATTGACATAGCAACCAGCTTTTGACTATCAGTTTAACCTACAGTTGTCCCTTATTTCGCTTCTACTGACAAGGAAGCGAGTAATTAGACTATTTCTACTATTTTTTTCTGATTAGCATAAAGTAAATAGAAGTATAAGCTTTTTAAGAATTATTTGTTGCAGGGATATGGAGAAAGTCATGTGAATGGTACACATCAGATTTTTTTCTTAGGACTGTTAACTTTCTGATAACTTTAAATTTAAATATGGTACATCAATGCTTTTTAATATTTTTAGGAGCAAAATCTCGTTCATAATCTTCCTCGTTAAAATATATGGAACGAATGCGGGAATTATCTGGGGAGAAACGATCATGCCTCCAACACAACTGTATCCATCACGTACAACACTCACAAGAAGCTTGAACAACCAAATCCTCACAAACACTGTCAGTGTAATGAGAGCAACCCGTTACACCAGCTGACGTCATCAGCGCGGAAGTTTACTGCGCATCTAGCTGGTGATACCTGCCGTGTTACTCCATATTCCGTGATTGAAAACAAACGAAGAGGAATGCTGACTTCAGGAACTGTGTTAATCCATGACAACGATCGTTCACACACACTACTGGCACAACCCATCGGCTCCTTGAACAATTTCAATGGATCATCCGCCGTACAGTCCTGACCTGGCACCCAGCGACTTTCACCTTTTCCCTGAACTGAACACGTGGCTAGGAGGGCAGCACTTCCAAACCAACGAAGATCTTCAAAACAACGTCAATGCTCTTTGAAATCATTGGCGGCAACACTTTTTGAAGCGGTTATTGCTAAGCTTGTCTGCAGTTACAATAACATAAGGTGATTATGTTGAAAAGTAATCATAAGTGTACAACAATTTTAGTAATAAAATAATTGTTTTCTGTGAACTTGTGTTTTATTTATAGCCTGTCGGAGGTTGAAAAAACAAACGGCCCTCCTAAGACCTATCCATTATCATGATTAACATGATGTAGATAACAGATTGATGTGTTTAACATAAGCTAGAATAGCTGAGCTAGAGGACATCATGTGAATTGAACACATTAGAATTTTTCCATTCTACGTACAAGGAACCAAGTAATAAGGAGAATGTCTGCTGTTTATCTCGATTATCATGAAGTAGAAAGAAAACTAAGGGTTTTAACAATAATTTGTTATAGAGATGCAGAGAGAGAGTCATGTAAATGGAACACCTAAAACTTTTCGGATTTATGAGTTCCAAAACTTGTTTTCTCGGTATCAAATTTTGGGGTGCATAAATACTTAATCTATACACAGTGTATGTAGGGAAAGTAAAACGTCTAATATGTTCCTTTACATTTATTTTCTCTACACCTCTGTAACAAATTATTGTTAGTAAGCTTATCCTTCTATCCATTCATGCTAATGGGGATAAACATTAACAGAAACAGTTTTATTGCTTAGTTCCTTATAAGCAGAACGGAAATAAGGGAATACACAGGCTAAGTGGACAGTCAAATGTTTGAAAATGTGGTTTCTGTGCAATTGAAAACCGATTCTTTGCGTGCCCAGGAGTTGACAAGGTATGAGAAAACTTTAAGTATTTTAAAACTGAAATCAATAATTAGAAATATTTCGAAAACGGCAAAATCCACGAAAAAACTGTATAGAACATAAATTGTGTGTTTTATAGGTATCTACAATGTTTGTGTATTAAGTGTTTGTCCATCTCTTACGATTTACCAGTTATGCAAAATTCAGAAAAAATCATCTAGAAGAAAGAGGTTTCAGAGGCCATTCCCAGAAAATTCAAAGAAATATCTTAAATATATGAGATTTTAATCAAAATCGTTAGAGCCATTTTTGAGAAAACCAACTGAAGAGTAAAGTGTAGGTGGGATTGGGGGAACATTCTTGAAAATCTTTGTGTTGTATACTTGGAAGGTATGAACTTAAATGTCAAGTAAAGCATTTGACAGTTTTTGAGCTATGTTGCCCATAGATACACGAACAATTTTTCTAAAACTCCTTTTTACTTTCTCTACTATGTACATAGTGTACAGAGAACCTATTGCAATGCACCCAAAAATTCAATACTGAGACCTCACCGGAAATACATATTTTGAGACCACCTGAATTAAAAAACATTTTAAAATGTCTTTGTATGTATGTCTGTCTGTCTGTCTGTGTGTATGTGTGAGTGTTGGTGTGTGTGTGTGTGTGTGTGTATGACTGTGGGCAGCATAGCTCAAAAACGAAAAGACCAATAAAAACCAAACTTGGTATTTAATTTTGACATCTTCCAAGGTTGCGACAAAAAGATTTTCAAGAAAATCTCCCCACCCCCAACTACCCTTTACATGGAACTTTTTCGAAAATTTTTATTTTCTCAAAAATGGCTCTACGATTTTGATTAAAATGTTATATATTAAGATATTTACACGACAAATAAAATGTATATCTTTATTGTATATTTTTATTGAATTTTACATAACTGGTAAACCATAAGAGATAGACAAAACAGTAATAACTATAACTCCATGGCACGACAGCTCACGGGGAGCCTTGGCCTACAAAACAGTGTTACACAAAAATGTAGAGCACATTAAAACACACACTTTATGTTATATACATTTTTTGTGGAGTTGATCGTTTTTAAGATATTTCTTGTTTTTGGTTTCAGCTTTGAAATACTTAAGCTTTTCTCATACAGGAATTTGTCAACTCCTGTCCATACAAACAAAAGAACATCAGTCACATAGCAACCAGCTTTTTCGACTTTCACTCTAACCTATGATACTTCCTTATTTCACTTTTACTTACAAGGAAGCAAGTAATAAGTCTATTTCTGCTAATTTTTTCTTGTTTAGCATGAAGTAAATATAAGTATAGGCTTTTTAACAATAATTTGTTGCAGAGATGTAGAGAAAGTTATGTGAATGGAACACATCGAATTTGTTTTGTCCCAATGTGCATGAAATCTCGGTGTTGAATTTTTGTGTGCATTATAATAGCTTCTCTATACACCATATACTCAGTACGTGAAGAGGAATTAAAAATGGGTAAAGTAGGAAATAAAAGTGGCTTTGTTTATACCGCAAAATAAGAAAGTGTGGTCAAGAGAGAGGTAATAAACAAGAGAGGGAAGGATTGGCGAGGATGTGGACAGGAGCATTTTTACTTTCTCTACACGTACTATGTACTTAGTGTAAAGAGAAGTAATTGCATTGCACCCAAAAATTCGATCCGATTTCAACGGAAAAATACGTTTTAGGGTCCCTGCATCGAAAAGCACATTTTTAAAAAAAGGTCCGTGTGGGTGTGTCCGCGTGTCTGTGAACACGATAACTCACAACCGAAAAGAGGTAAAATACCAAACTTGGTATTTGAGTTTAGTACTTTCCAGGGATGCAACACGAAGATTTTGAGAAAAATCCCCCCAAACCAAACAACCGTTTACATGGAAAAATGTTTCAAAATTTTGATCTTCTCAAAAATGACTCTAACGATTTGATTAAAATACCGTATATACTTATATTTATGACAAATAAAATGTGTCTCTTGAATTTTCTGGGAATAGCCCCTAAATACCCTCTTTATTTTTAATATATTTTGCTGAGTTTTGCGTAACTGGTAAACCGTAAGAGATAGACAAAAACTTACCACACAGAAAATGTAGGTCTCGATAAAAACACACAATTTATGTTATACATTTTTTTTTTGCCGTGGAATTCGCCATTTTCAGGTATTGCTTTGTTATTTGTTTCAGATTCGTAATGCTTAAACTTTTCCCACAAGGAAAGTTGTAAACTCCTGGCCCTGCATAGAAACGGATTTCAACCTCATGACCACCAGCTTTTAAAAGATTTGAATATCGTTTTAAGCTAGTGTATTCCCTTATTTTCCTTCTGCTTACAAGGAAGCAAGTAATTTATATCCATTCACATAAATTTCTCTAGCTGATTAACAAACGAGCTTTCCTTACAAGAGATTATTACTTTATCTCCATCATGTTAATCGAAATAAATATTAGCAGAAATGGTCTTATTACTAGCTTCTTATAAGTAGAAGGAAAATAGGGCAATACACTAGGATAAAGTAATTGTCAAATCTTTTGAAAGGAATTGCTATGTGAAACAATTGAAATTCGGTTCTCTTTCTTATACCCGGTAGAAAAACGAAAGGCCGATTTCTCATAGGTTTCAGCTCTGACTCTACCTGTCAACTCCTGTCCCACACACGGCTTGTATGAAAAAACAATTAAATCAACATTGTTGGCTATACTATGAATCTGGAACTTAAAGTACTTACAACATTGGGGCATATCATCTTAAAGTAATTTGGGATCCCCTTGTGGTTCACTTTCCCGGTGTTTCCCACATGTGAGTCAGTTGAGAAATTTAATGCCATTGTAGCTCTGTGGTTGAGCAACCGGCTAGTGACCGGGAGATCTGTAGTTTAAATCCCGATTATGGCATTGCATTTTTCAGTGTGACTCAGCCTATCCAACCTTTGAAACAGTTAGGTCACTGTGAAGTGTTGTGTTGTGAACATACTAAGATGTATCGGTTATAATTCAGAAAATCCATTTTATAGAGTTTGCATTCTTCAGATTTGCGACGATGAAGCGGATCCCAGATTATAGACAAACTGGTATATAAGATGGAGTTTGTATAACAGTCGTAAGCGATGTAATGGGATTCAGAAGATGCACACGATGTCTCATTTTCTAAATTGGTGATGTAGTTATTCCATGTACAATATTTGCTGTGTAAAACTAAGCTGCGATATCTATCAGTTTGTGATGTGGTATTACTGCATCTTTAAGTTTAATAGGATTATCACTAATGTATGAGAACTTAACTAGTTTTCATTTTAAAGGATTCATCTAATCTCCAACATAGTTCGATTTCTTCACAGAGAGAGTATTCAGCTGCTGATTCACACGTTCTTTTGTTCAAAATTGCAATATCATTATCATAATGTAAGACTTGAAGCTTTCCCGGCGACCGCTATTGATTATTGCTTCACGGTACTCAGCCGTGTCAAATTTATGAATGTCGACCTTTCGGCCATTTTAAACTCAATGGCCTTCTTCAGGACCTGAATGCGAGAACTGGTAGACTTGTGGTGAGCCTAGGTGGAGTTGCTGTGTACCTATCCTTGTAAGGGCTTAACCACAGGAATGTAAGGGTGTAATGTTTGGTTTGGTAGATTTTAGATTGGTGATGTTAAGGAGCTAGTGCCAAAGGTGGGACCCTCAACGGCTGCTTCTTCAGGAGCAGCATCCTTTCTGCTGCTCTGCTGGTGTCGTTTTTGATTTGTTTCAAGATTGGTTTGAATTTTGGTGACTACTCCCATAGGAAGACTTAGATTAGTTTTATAGCTGTTGGCTGGTTTAAATCCATCGTTATCGGGCTGCCCATATGCCATGCGAGGAACTCAGAACTGCCTGTAGTGGGTTCAGTGGGTAAGTAAACCCTCAAAGATCTGACAAGCGCGTTCTCATGTTGGGTCAATCTGGCGTCTAAATTTTGAACTCGGTGCCTAATCACAAGCTCCACGTATAGGAGAGAAGAAGCTTCAGTAGTAACCACACCGGGAAGCAACAGCATAAAGAGTGGATGGACAGAAGCCCTCTCAACGACGACGACGAGCTGTTGGCAAGCCGAAGGTGTGTTAGACGTGTACCTATTCTTGCTAGGGTTTAACAAAGCCCTGACGGGAATATGGGTTTGGAGGATGACTGTGGAGTGAAAGTAGGTAGAAAATTTGCTCTTCAACGGTCGCAATCATAGTGCAACGGCCCATGTGCACTGCTGGTGTAAGTTTATTTCAAAGGATTTAGTATTTTAGTTTTTTTTTTTTTTTTTTTTTAATTTTGACGTCCAAGAAACTCTTGGAAGGATTGCATAGTATTTCAGCCTTAGCTACTCATGGAATTGCTCCGTTATTACCGGAGATGCCCACATTCATGTGGGGAAGTAGATGTAGCCTGTAACGGTGTGTTCTAGATTTATAATTTCCAAGAGACCTAACGAGGTCGCTTCGATGGAATGGCAAACTGTCGTACAATTTAACATAGCGCCTACTCTCATCCTCCATGTATTATAAACCAGAAATTTCATGCAGGCGTCTCATGGAAAGAGAATGGGGGCGCAGAGAAAATGGTCCGAAGACATTTATTCTGCACCCGTTAAAGCAGTAGCAGACTGGAGTCCTCTGCCATGCCCCAATCCCGCAACTGTAGATTAGTTTTGAAATTATGAGAACCCTCAAAAGCCGCAACTTAAGGCGCCCTTCTTTGCTAATACGCCTCCACTTAGAATCCGCGTCAGATGCTAAAGCTGCCCCGCGTTGAAGCCAACACAAGTGAACGGCCGCCCCTGCCGCAGCCGCTGTGGCAAACAGTGGAGGCCTGCACCGCAGCACCCATATGCCTCTATGCGGGGCAGTCTTTCTCACAGCAGCTTGCGTCCCTCTGTCTCATAACAACTTGCCCCATCAAGATCTACGCTACCGACGCCACTTTTGCGCCAGCTGTCCCGGGCTACTCGCACATTACAGGGAGGCCTGCACCGCAGCACCCATATGCGGGGCAGTCTTTCTCACAGCAGCTTGCGTCCCTCTGCCTCATAACAGCTTGCCCCATCAAGATCTACGCTACCGACGCCACTTTTGCGCCAGCTGTCCCGGGCTACTCGCACATTACAGGGAGGCCTGCACCGCAGCACCCATATGCGGGGCAGTCTTTCTCACAGCAGCTTGCGTCCCTCTGCCTCATAACAGCTTGCCCCATCAAGATCTACGCTACCGACGCCGCTTTTGCGCCAGCTGTCCCGGGCTACTCGCACATTACAGGGAGGCCTGCACCGCAGCACCCATATGCGGGGCAGTCTTTCTCACAGCAGCTTGCGTCCCTCTGCCTCATAACAGCTTGCCCCATCAAGATCTACGCTACCGACGCCACTTTTGCGCCAGCTGTCCCGGGCTACTCGCACATTACAGGGAGGCCTGCACCGCAGCACCCATATGCGGGGCAGTCTTTCTCACAGCAGCTTGCGTCCCTCTGCCTCATAACAGCTTGCCCCATCAAGATCTACGCTACCGACGCCACTTTTGCGCCAGCTGTCCCGGGCTACTCGCACATTACAGGGCAAGCCAATGCCCCCTATTCCCTAGATGTCGACAAAACCAAGAACAGCATCAAATAACACCGACACTTCCTCATCAGACACCACAGACATCTTCCACCACAGCAACACCGCCGGAAGCAGCCTAAATTCCTTCCTGCAAAACACCATCACCAAAGTACACAACGCCATTCCCGCCATCTACGCGCAACATAGGACCTTAGTCTTCTCCTGGAGGAGCTTCAGAGAGCGACCAATGACGTCAAGCTACAGGACTCAGCAGTGACAGACGACGATGGCGGGGTTCTTGTGTCTGCGCAGCACACGCTAGCACGTATTGAAAATCGCCTCAGGGATACTGTTGGGGTCCCTCGAGGCCTCAGTCGCTGGAGTTGGAATTCTACAACACCTTTACTCAGATATGCAGGAAGGCTTACGCCCTCATCAGAAACTTCATGGAGCCTGTACTGATGGCTCCACCATTCCCAATCCAACTTTCACCTCACACTTCCTTCACCTAAATTCCGTTTTTCGCATTCTCAGCTGGACTTCGTTAGAGAGGCCAGCTGGGCTTTGGTCAAGCCAGTCTACTGGCAACCATCCTCACATACTGGTAACCGCACAATGGCTCAGTTTACCTTCACTGAAACTGCACGAATGCAACAATCTGTTGCCTGCCTTCGAGAGCCGTTCATTCGATCCCCGTGGGCCATCTACCTGACCCATAGGCCTTTTTTTTCGGGAGAGGGGTCCCGCGGGTCCCCAGGCGATTTCTGGGTAAACTCATTACATTCTCCGAATTTTAGGAGTACGATCAGGTTACGATCATTTCCTAGACATCTTTTAGGGCAGAAGAACAAAGAGGCGGCCTTGTGCGGGCTCAGGCCGGTGGCTTGCGGTAAAGGTTTATACATGCGTCGCGTCCCCTAAGGGAGTGTTTGATGCCCGCTCTTACTATATACGACACCAGAGACGGTGACCAGTGATATTATTTGAAATGAAATGATGATTATAAAGGGAATTTGGGAGCGTAACATTAATGCAGGAGCCGAGAACTAGCAGTGAAAGGGAAACTTTGTAACAACCTCACTACGAGTCTTGCCTTTAGGTTTGGGGCTCCCTCTTGGGACATGGGCTTAGGACCCCTGAGCAGAGGCTAGGACGGCGTCGGAGGCATAGCCATTAGTGACCTGGCCATGCTGGCGCACGTCGTCACCTGGATTTAGTCGCCTTTCGGGTCTCTCCACTCACCCCATCTCTCCCTTGGGTCTGGTAAGAGGTAAAGGTCCATATGAGCCTAAGTCCTCTGCTGTGCTCCAGTGACCTGGCAGTTCTATCTATGTCTATTCCCAGACCTTATCCTACCTTCCTCGTATGGAGGATATACATCCTCCCCCTACAAGCCTGTACCTGGTGTCAGATGTCCATTGAGAAGCAGACTTTGCTTCAGAGAGAGTGGTTAGGATGGGTGATCCTGTTATAGGAGTGGGGTAGAATATGATATGAATGACGGTGAAATTGCTGAATGGAGATATAATTAGGAAGCAGGGGATGAAATGAATGGCGAAGAATTACCGCCGCTTTGTCCACCACAAATCCTACAGATGGTCATGTAGGATCAAACCCGGGCCACTTTGATGAAGAGAGAGCGGTTTAACCATTCGGACGCGGCGTAGTCTAGAAAAAACTATTCAAAAATACTTTTCAAATAACTTTCAAGCATCAAGTTTTTTGGTTTTAGATATCTCCAAGAAGATTATCTCAAGTATACAACCCGAGTCAATGGCGGGGATGGAATTATAGAAAAGACATAACCCGACCTTGACGTTCAGGCAATGGGTGATACCGCGGTGGTGTTGTCATTTCCCTTCCGCAGGATGATGATAATTAGGATTCGGATATGATTTTAGGTTAGGTTAACTGGTACCTTACTTTTATGTTGTTTACAAGCGAGTGGAGAAGACAGAGACCAGAGCTCTCTATTGAGTTAATGCTATAAGAACAGGAGGATACAGAAGTAAGTATAAATTTCTGTAGTAAGCATACGTTTTTATTACAAAATATAAATAACAGAAACAAAATAATAAATATGTGTTGTGGCAGATGGAATAAGCAGTTTATTGTGTGATTTACATCTGTGGACAACTGTTGCAGTGGATTATAATATGTTCTCTGAATGTATCAAAAAGTAAAACGTCTACTATTGGACTTTGTACCTTCAGAACAAGCACTACTTGGAGGTGTGAGTGAAACCTATGTGCATGCAACTATTTTCCAGTCAGAGTTATAATGAGAAACACACCCAGTAATCTCAGCGGGGAGGAAAATTCCCATACTGGTATCGGGAATCGAATCCGTGTCTACCGCAGCAGAACAAGGTACGCTACCATTGCGCCAATAAGACAGACATCTCCAAGAATAATTTGTTTAACATTTTCAACACTACTATAATAATCATAATGATAATAATGATGATAATAATGGTAATAATACTGATAATAATTATAATAATCATAATAATGATAATATTAATAATAATCATCGTCATAATAATGATAATAGTAATAATCATAGTAATGATAATAATAATAATTATTATTATTCTTGTAGCTTCAAATTGGAGCATAGAGCATCGCTACGATGTTTCCTTGATTAGATTTGAATTTCTAGTTCGTGTGTTCACCGCTATGCGCCATGCTGACGAAGTTTCTCGCCCACAGATGGAACTATACGACAATATCACGACTTGCGAACGTGAAATGGCGGGATTTTGTCCGGAAACCTTCTTCTTTCAATATATGGGGTCCTTCAGGTGCAAATGAACATTTCACGGGACCACCGGCTTTACTTCCCTTCTGAAGAAAGCCGCGCTAAGTCACGCTCAGGAAGTTTGCGTCTAAAAAATCCATCACTCTCCATCAGGTTTGAACCTGCGATTTTGGGTTTTAGACGCTAACATGGTAACCACTACATCACGGAGAACGATTTCTCCGGAATTATATTTTGAGGCGCCTCCTAAAAGAAATAAAAATACATTTCAGAAAAGGATTCGTCTGTGTGTGTGTGTGAACAGCATAACTCGAAAAGTACGAGTCGGTAAACACCGGAATCGCTTTTTAAGTGCTGCATTTGCCAAGGAAGAAACACGAAGATTTTCAAGAAAATCCTCCTTCCCTACTGGAATACTCTTGATGTTTTTATTCTTTCATTTTCCGAACGATTTTCATGACAAATGAAAAGTAAATCTTGGATTTTTTGTGAATATATATTCTATGAATTTTTCTTTACTCTGAGCGACTTTTGCATGAGGTACTGCTAGGGTATTAAAGTTTGAGGTAATTCAAATAATATGGTTTTTGTGGAGCTGACAGAATGTTTGTGTATGTGAGAGTTGACATCCCATTGGGTTAATAGTTCTTGACGACAAAAAGCACGTTCCCAAAAGGGTAACAAAATCTGATTCACATGACCTTATCTACCTGTGCTGAAACAAACTTCTTATAAACGTTAGTTCTTCTCTCTACTTCATGTTAATCTCCATAAAAATTACCAGAACCACATTATTACATAGGTCCTTATAAGTAGAAGGGTAATAAGGGAATTCATTAGGCTAAAAAGACAGTCAAATAATTTAAATACTATAGCTATGCGAATGTTATTGCAATTTGCATCTCTGTACATGGCAATAGCAAAACAAAAGAAGCACAAACAACTTCCTGTTTGCGAAAAGTAAAATTATTTGAGTATTGAAATCAATAACAAGGAGTATATGGGCAATAGCTCCATAACAAGAATGCTTGTTATCTGTTGTGTTTGAACGGGTTCAACATTTTTGTATGTTAGTTTTTGTTGTATCTCTTAGGGTTTACCAGTTTTACAAAAGTCATCCAGAATGAAAAAATGTGCAGAAGCTATTCACAGAAATTTTAGGATGTACCTTTGTTTTGTCATACCAATATATTAAACACATTTAATTTGAATGAAAACCCTTAGCGGTAGGTTTGAGAAACACACAATGCTCAAAAAGACTACCTCCGTGCTCAGAAGCTGATTTCTCACCCAGAAGTCAATTCCTAGTTGGAGTGGGACATTTTCTATAATCCCAATCATTCCCTCACCCCACAGAGTGAGAGAGAATCTGCGTGTGTTTGAACAAAACAAACTTATTAAAACACAAAGTTTAAGAACCTACAGCCAACGAGTTGTTTACCTTAGATGTTAAAGAGGGAAATATATAAATGAAACAACTTAAAAAAAATCTGATGTGTTCCATTCACATGGCTTTCTCTACATCTCTGCAACAAATTATTGTTAAAAAGCTTATGCTTCTATTTACTTCATGCTAATCGAGAAAAAATTAGCAGAAATAGTCTTATTACTTGCTTCCTTGTAAGTAGAAGCGAAATAAGAGAGTAACATAGGTTAAAGTGATAGTCAAAAACTGGTTGCTATGTGACTGAAGTTGCTTTGTATGTACAGGAGTTGACAAATTCCTGTATGAGAAAAGTATGTTTTTCATAGCTGAAATCAAAAACAAGGAATATCTCAAAAACAATCAACTCCACCAAAAAGAAATGTTAACATAAATTGTGTGTTTTAAAGTGCTCTACATTTATTGTGTGGTAAGCTTTTTTCCATCTCTTACGGTTTAGCAGTTATGAAAAATTCCAGAATATTCACCCAGAATAAATTGGTCTTCAGAGGCTCTTCCCAGAAAATTCAAAATATACATTTTATTTGTCAAGTAAATATATTTAATATACGATGTTTTAATCAATATCATTAGAGCCATTTTTTAGAAAATCAAAATTTTGAAAAAAAATTCCACGTAAAGGGTACTTTGTGGTGGGGAGATTTTTCTCAAAATCTCCGTGTCGCATCTCTGGAAGATACTAAACTTAAATACCAAGTTTGGTATTTTATCGACTTTTCGCTTTTGAGTTATCGTGTTCACAGACACACGGACACACACACACACACGGACCTTTTTCTGTAAATACTTTTTTTTGGATACAGGGTACTCTAAAACATATATTTCCGGTGAAATCTCGGTATCGAATTTTTTGGTGGAGTGCGAAACCTTCTCTATACACTATGTACATAGTACGTGTAGAGAAAGTAAAATTAGCAGAAATATTCTTATTACTTGCTTCCTTTTAAGTAGAAGCGAAATAAGTTAAAGTGATAGTCAAAAGCCGGTTGCTGAAGTTCCTTTGTTTGTATGGACACGAGTTGACAAATTCCTGTATGAGAAGAGTATAAGTATTTTAAAGCTGAAATCAAAAACAAGGCATATCTCAAAAACGATCAACTCCACGAAAAAATGTATATAACGTAAATTGTGTGTTTTATCGTGCTCTACATTTTCTGTCAAATAAGTTTCTTTCTATCTCTTACGGTTTGCCAGTTATACAAAATTCCGTATAATTCGTCCAGAATAAAGTAGTCTTCAGAGGCTATTCCGAGATAATTCAAAATATACATTTTATTTGGGCTGTAAAAATCTTTAATATACGGGATTTTAATCAAAATGGTTAGAGTCATTTTTTAGAAATGTAAACTTTTCAAAAACTTTTCCATGCAAAGGTTAGTTTGTGGTGGGGGGATTTTCTTGAAAATCTTTGTGTTGCATCCTTGGAAGATACCAAACCTAAATACCAAGTTGGTATTTAACGGTCTTTTCGTTTTTTAGCTATGCTGCCCACAGACACAAACACACAAACAGACAGACAGACACACACACACACGGACCTTTTTTCTATAAATGCTTTTTTTGGATTCAGGGGGACGTAAAGTATGAATTTCCGGTGAAATTTCGGTGTCGAATTTTTGGGTGGAATACAATACTTCTTCTTTACTAGTTCTCTGTAGAGAATGTAAAAATCAAAGATTTTTCTATGTAAAGGGTAGTTAAGGGTGTTGCAATTTTATTGAATGTCGTGTCGCATCCCTGGAAGGTACCAAACCTAAGTACCAGATTTATAATTAACAATATTTTCATTTTTCATCTGTGCTGCTCAAACACACATATACACACACTCACACACGCTCACACACGCACACCCATACACTCACAGACCTTTTTCTAAAATGTTGTGTGGGGCCCTCAAAGCATGTATTTTTGGTGAAATCGCGACATGCAACTTTTTAGTTATACAATACCTACCTTCTCTATACACTATGTACATAGACGGTATCGAAAAAGTGAACATTTATGCATTCAGGGACCTCAAAACTTGTAAGTGCGTTGATATTTCGGTGTGAAACTTTTTTATTTGAATACAATACCTTCTCTACCTATTATATACTTTCTCGCTAGACAAAGTAAAAATACAAAGGGTAGACAGCACTGGAAGGATTCTGACGCTTGCGATCTATAGCGAACTGTTTTGTACTAAGATTGGGGGAGGAAGGGATGAAATTAGGACACCATAGGCAGGCCGCAGAAACATGTGCAGCCACAAACACCATAGGTTCCGGGTCTCGTCAAACGTCTGCGCATTTACAGTGCGCATGCATCCGCACCATCGATCAGCACTACCACACACCACCAGCCTAGAAGTATACCTGAAAGATGATAAGGAAATGATAAAAAGGGAAGTCGTGGAGAATAAGCACTTTAGCAATAACCTACCTGACAGGGGATAACCACATAACATAAAAAAAGTGTGATGTGTTCCATTTACATGACTTTCTCTACATCTCTGCAACACATTATTGTTAAAAAGCTTATGCTTCTCTTTACTTCATGATAATTCAGAAAAAACCAACAGAAATAGTCTTATTACTTGCTTTCTTGTAAGTAGAAGCGAAATAAGGGAATACCATTGGTTAAAGCGATTGTCTAAAGCTGGTTACTAGGTGACTGAAGTTCCTTTGTTTGTATGGACACGAGCTGACAAATTCCTGTATGAGAAAAGTATAAGTTTTTCAAAGCTGAAACCAAAAACAAGGAATATCTAAAAAACAATGAACTCCACGAAAAAAAAAGTATATAATGTAAATTGTGAGTTTTAACGTGCTCTATATTTTTTGAGCGGTAAGTTTATGTCCATCTCTTACGGTTTAGCAGTTATGCAAAATTCCATAAAATTTATACAGAATAAAGTAGTCCTCAGAGGATATTTCCAGAAAATTCAATATATACATTTAATTTGGCATGTAAATAATTTAGATATAAGAGAGTTTAATCAGAATCGTTAGAGCCATTTTTGAGAAAATCAACATTTTCGAAAAAAAAGTTCCATGTAAAGCGTAGTTGGGGGAGGGGGATTTTCATGAAAATCTTCGTATCGCATCCTTGGAAGATACCAAACTTAAATACCAAGTTTAGTATTTAACGGTCTTTTCGTTTTTGAGCTATGCTGTCCACAGGCACACAGATACACTCATAGACACACACACGGAACTTTCTGTAAAAATGCTTTGTTTGGGGTTCTGGGTGGAATACAATACCTTCTCTATGCACTATGTACTTAGTACGCGTAGAGAAAGTAAAAATTAAACACAGTTCCTGTTGCGAAATGTCTTTTGATTTATAAAATACCCAGTCCTGTGAAAAGCATGTGCTAAGATTAAGATTGTCTTGCTCACCAAACTGAGATTGGCGCTCTGCTGCACCCATCAGGCCAAACACATTTATAACTTCACACCAATATACGAGGTACGTCCAGAAAGTAAGTTCCGTTTCAATTTATCTCCGCTGCAGCGCTGCGATCGCAGTTCCGCAAATGCGCGGTAGACTCTCTGTATCAAGGAGAAGAAACGTGCACCATTTTGAGATGGCTGTCAGCCACATACGCTTTGTTGTGCTTGTTTACAATGTCGGTATTGATTGAATATCCTGCCGCTTGTGAAATAAGATCTGTGATTCGATTTCTGAATGCTAGGAAAGTGAAACCAATTGAAATTTATCGGAAAATTTGTGAAGTTTACGGACAAAATGCGATGAGTGATTCAATGGTGAGAAGATGGGTCCGACAGTTCAATGAAAGACGTAGTGAAGTGCACGATGAAGAAAGAAGTGGGCGTCCATCTTTGGTTACAGAAGAACTGGTTCACGCGATTGATGACAAGATCCAGGAAAACCGCAAGTTTACAATTAGTGCTCTCGCTATGGAATTTCCCCAAAGCTCAGGATCACTAATTCATGAAATTGTTACCGAAAAACTGAAATTTCGTAAACTTTACTCACGTTGGGTACCAAAGATTCTTACTGAGCAACACAAAACAAAACGGATGGGTAGTGCACTTCAGTTTTTAACCGTTATGATGAAGACGGCGAAGAATTTCTGACACAGATAGTCACAGGAGATGAGACTTGGGTTTCTTACGACACCGCTGAAAGTAAGCGGCAATCAATGGAATGGAGGCACACTTCATCCCCAGCAAAGGTTAAGCCGAAACACCTCGAAAAATGATGTGCACAGTGTTCTGGGACTGGAAAGGCATCTTACTCATTGATTTCTTACCGCGTGGTCAAACAATCAAAGCAGATGTTTATTGCGAGGCATTTAGGAAAGTGCGTCGCGCAATACAGAATAAGCGCCTATGATTGCTGTCAAAAGGTGTTGTTTTTCTTCACGACAACGCACGATTACACACTGCAAATGTGACGAAAAACCTCCTACAGGGATTTGGCTTGGACGTGTTTGACCATCCTCCGTACAGCCCTGACCTCGCTCCTAGCGACTTTCATCTGTTCTTACATCTCAAGTCTTTCCTTGGCGGTCAACACTTCAACAATGACGAAGAGCTGAAAGAAAATGTTTCCAACTTTTTGAAGACACAGGCGGCAAACTTCTATGAAGAAGGTATACAAAAACTTGTGCCACGCTATGACAAATGCCTGCAAAATTTCGGCAGTTATGTGGAAAAGTACTTTAAGAGTTGTAGATTTTGTGCAATAAATAATTATTCTGTATCTGTACACAATTTAATTTTATTACCAAACAGAACTTACTTTCTGGACGTACCTCGTATTATACACTGCCGGTCGCTACCTAAAGCTGAACGCACACGCCAGCCAACAGACTTTCGGCTGCAGAAAATTCACTAACCTCATACTGCCAACCAACTTTTTACTTTCTCTATACCTACTATGTACATAGTGCATACAGAAGAAATTATATTGCACCCAAAATTCAATACCGAGATATCACCAGAAATACATGTTTTGAGACCCCCTGAATAAAAAATACATTTTTAGAAAAATGCCGGTGTGTGTGTTGTGTGTGTATCTGTGGGCAGCATAACTAAAGCGAAAAGACTGTTAAATACCAAACTTTAACTTGCAATTTAACTTGCAACACCAAGATTTTCAAGGAAATCCCCCCACCCACAACTACCCTTTACATAGAACATTTTTAAAAAAAATTTGACTCCATCGATTTTTATTAAAATCTCTTATATTTACGATATTTATGTGGCAAATAAAATGTATATCTTCAATTTTCTGGGAATAGCTTCTGAAGACATGTTTATTCTGGATGAATTTTGCTGAATTTTAAATAAATGGTAAACCGTAACAGATAGGCAAAATTGAAAAACACAAAAACTGTAGAGCTCGTCAAAGCACACATTTTATGCTATACACATTTCGTTTGTGGAGTTGGCCGTCTTTTGAGATATTCCTTGTTGTTAGTTTCAGCTTTAAAATGCTTATACTTTTCTCATACAGGTCTTTGTCAAGTCCTGTCCATAAACAAAGGTACTCAATCTTATAGCAACCAGTTTTTGAAAGATTTGACTATCGATTTAGCTTACGGTTTTTCCTTATTTCCCTTCTACTTACAAGAAAGCAGGTAATAAGGCCCTTTCTGCAAATATTTTTTTTCGATTAGCATTAAGTAAATAGAAGAATAAACTTTTTAAGAGTAATTGCTTGCAGAAATGTAGAGAAAGTGATGTGAATGGAACACATCAGGTTTTTAGAGATGTCTGACGGGATCATCTGGTGGACCAGCAGAATCCCGAGCAAACAGCCAGCATCACCACAGAATGGCACCTTCCAAAAAACTCGTTTCAGTATCTTTGGCTTACCGAATACGATTTGAATAAGGAGATGTTTCCCTGCAACATAGTTCGACTCGATACCGTTCCGATTTCACTTTCTAGGAAGATAGGATCCAAGGTTCAATATGATATCAAACCGCGTTCCCATGCAGTAATTAATACGGGATGTGCACTTAAATCGATTTCAATTCTCCATGGAAACGTGGTGTACAATGTGTTAATTAGAGTTGGTTTATTGGACTCAGTAAACATGATATAATCCCATACTGAGAGGATATGGAAAATGGAGTATCAAATGAAAGTACAATATTCATTGCTTGAAACATTTTATTTTTTCAACAACAAAAACTGCATTTTTTACATATTTCGTACAGGTATTATTTATTATCTTCATGGAATGGTTCAAGCAAAATTAACATCATGTATTGTCCCTAAAAAGCGCTGATTATTCAAACCTCTGAAACACAAACAGTAACACATACAGATAACAACAACAACAATAATAATAATAATAATAATAATAATAATAATACTGCCTAGGTAGAGTCAGACTGAAAAAATCAATGCCAGCCGGGATTTGAACCACAGATTCTCCGGTCTCTAGTCAGTTGCTTTACTACTGAGCTACCGTGTCAACATTCCGGCATAGCATAGAATTTCTCAACTGACTCGCATGTTTCCCCATAAAGCACAAGGTGATCTCAAATTATTTTGAGATGACAGCCCCAATAGCAACTTACAATGTTGAAAGTACTTTAGACCCAGAATTCATAGAATAGCCAACTATTGTGGTCAACTATTATGGAGAGCAACCTGCTAGAGATCGGGAGATCCATGGTTCAAATCCTGGCTATGATATTAAATTTTTCATTCTGACTTTAGCTGTCCAACTCCTGTCCTACACACGGCTAGTGTGAAAAAAAAAACAATTAAATCAACAACAATAATAATAATAACAATAATATTAATAATTCTTTGTTATAACCTTCATATTCACCTTACATGCCTAAAACATATAAAGTATTTAAAATGAACCAACTGTATAACTCTGTTTTACTTTCTCTACTCTGTATAGTAAGTAGAGGAGGTATTGTAATCCACCAGTTAGATGCCGATATTAGAAAAACGAAAAATTGAGTTGCCTTGAATAACAAAGGCGCTTTTAAAAGTTGATATGTGTGTCTGTGCGTGTGAACAGCAAAACTCAAAAGCAAAAATGGGTTAAACACCAAACTTGATACTCAACTTCTATAGCGGGAATAGCGCAGTAGTTCTGTTCCCGGCCCTCATGTTGAAGGTTCGTGGTTCGATCCCTTTTTTTCCCCCTTGTTTTTCTTTTCCTTAAGTTTCCTGTGTTTACCTTTTCTTTTTCATGACGATCACACACACAAATACCCATGCCCAAGGCGGGACTCAAACCCGCGATTCTCTGTATCACGAAGCACCAAAGCGAGGCACACATCGGGCTAAGAGAGCGCTTGGTGGAACAAGGTAACTCCGAAGGTCGATCAGATTATATGGGGAGTGTTGGAAAACCACTACAGCATATTTAGCTTCAATATCTTTCAAGGATGCAACGCGAAGATTTTCAAGATTTTCATCAACCTTCGTCGAACTACTCGTTATCGAATTTTTGCGTGGAATACAATACCTTCTCTTCCTGTTAAGGGATGGAGACCTATGTAAATAAATGTAAATAACCAAAAATCACAAAATATAACAATGTTTCTTTTTTCATCTCATAAAATATAAGGACGTTTGTATATTTTAAAACGGAATTTAACTTCAAACAGCTGATCCGTAGACATGATCATTTTGTATTTGCCTAAAAAGAAAAATTTTACATTATTAAATTTTCAAAACAGAAGAACTCCAGAAACTATTAAAGATAAGTATATGAAATTTGCATGGCATCTTAAAAACGTTTCATTAAACAATCTCTTTGCAGAACTTCTTATATTTTAATTTTCTTAAAATATGATATTTTTATGTATACAGATATACTAACAAATATGAAACTGCATTTTTGAATTTAAATAAAAACATAAGAAGTCAAACTTAAAATATCTACTAGTAGAATTATTAAACTGCTTATAAGCTTTCATTTAAGCAAAAAATAAGTATATGTGTGATATAATAGTGAAGATAATGCAGTTTTATAGACACCATCACACATTTCTATTGCTTCTTTTTACTTTCTCTTGCGCGTATTTGCAATTTAAACTGATACCTAGATTTCACCAGAAATACACGTTTTAGGGCCACCTGAATAAAAAGAATTAGAAAGGGGTCCGTCTGTGGTTGTGTACGTGTGTCTTTGTGTGTTTAGATGTTTGCATGTTTGTGTATGTGTGTATGTGTGTACGTGTATGTGTGTATGTGTGTGTCTGTGTGTTTGTGTATGTGTGCGAGTGTATGTTTTGAATGTGTGTGTGTTTGTGTATTGTCCGTGTATGTGTTTTGAATGTGTGTGTTTGTGTGTGTCTGCAAATGTCTTTGTATGTGTATGCGTATGTCTGTGTGCGTATTTGTGTATGTGTGCGTCGGTATGTGTTTGTGTATGCGTGTGTCTGTGTGCGTGTTTATGTATGAGTATGCTTGTGTATGTGTCTGTCTTTGTAAGTGTGTATATATGTGTGTATTTGTGTATGCGTGTGTATGTGTGTTGTGTGTTTGTGTGTATGCGTGTGTATGTGTGTTTGTGTGTATGCGTGTATATGTGTGTCTGTGTGTGTTTGCGTGTATGCGTGTGTATGTATGTCTGTGTGTTTGTGTGTATGCGTGTGTATGTATGTCTGTGTGTTTGTGTGTATCCGTGTGTATGTATGTCTGTGTGTTTGCGTGTATGCGTGTGTATGTATGTCTGTGTGTTTGTGTGTATGCGTGTGTATGTATGTCTGTGTGTTTGTGTGTATGCGTGTGTATGTATGTCTGTGTGTTTGTGTGTATCCGTGTGTATCTGTGTTGCGTGTGTATGTGTGTCTGTGTGTGTTTGTGTGTATGCGTGTGTATCTGTGTTGTGTGTATGTGTGTGTATGTGTGTGTCTGTGTGTATGCGTGTGAATGTGTGTTGTGTGTGTTTGCGTGTATCTGTGTGTGTCTGGGTGTGTTTGTGTGTATCTGTGTATGTTTGTGTATGTCTCTGTGTGTATCTGTGGTTTGACTGTGGTTGTCTCTGTGTGCCTGTGTGTGTGTCTGTGTGTGTCTGTGTGTATGCGTGTGTACGTGCGTTGTGTGTGTCTTTGTGTCTGGGTATGTTTGTGTATGTGTATGTGTGTGTGTGTGTGTGTTTGTTTAAGTCTGTGTGTGACTGTGCGTTTGACTGTGTTTGTCTGTGTATGTGTACGTGTGTGTCTGTGTGTGTTTGTGTATGTCTGTAAGAGTGTTTGTGTATGAGTTTACGTGTATGTGTGTGCCTGTGTGTATGTGTGTGTCTGTGTGTGTCTAAATGTGTTTGTGTGCGACTGTGTGTTTGTGTTTCTATGTATCTGCGTGCGTCTGTGTGTTTGTGTTTATATGTATCTGCGTTTCTATGTATCTGTGTGTTTGTGTCTCTATGTATCTGTGTGTGTCTGTGTGTCTGTGTGTATTGTGTGTCTGTGAGTGTTTCCCTGTATGTGTATGTTTATGTGTGTATGTGTGTGTTTGTGTGTATTGTGTGTTTGTGTGTGTTTCTGTGTGTCTGTGGGTTTGTGTTTGTATGCATTTGTGTGTGTGTATGTGTGAGTTTGTGTGTATTGTGTGTCTGTGTGTTTGTGTTTTTCTGTGTGTGTCTGTATATGTAGGTCAGTGTTTGTGTATGTATGTTTATGTATGTATTTTGTGTGTAATGCGTGTGTGTTTGTATATATGTGATGTGTCTGTGTGTGTGCGCAAATCATAACTCAAATGCCAAAAGTAAGTTAAATGCAAAACTTGACTTGGCATTTAAGTTCAGTATCTTCCAAGAATGCGACATGAAGATTTTCAGGAAAATTTCCCGACAGTAATTGCTCTTTACATGGAACATTTTTCGAAAATGTTGATTTTCTCAAAAATAGCTCCAATGATTTTGATAAAATATCATATGTTTAAGAATTTTTCTGTTAAACGAAGTGTACATCTTGAATTTCCTGGTAATAGCTTTAGAAGGCCTCTTCATTCTGGATGGCTTTTAATAATTTTTGTATAACTGTAAACGGTAAGAAATAGGCAAACACACGTATTTACGACATATAATTCTTTTTAGAGTTAACCATTTTCGAGGTATTCCGTGTTATTGATTTCAATTTTAAGCAACGTAAGTTTTTCTCAAACAGGAATTCATCATTCTTTACATCTCTATTTTGTTTACTCCTAACAAACAAAGAGAACGAAATTGCAATAGCGAACTTATTTTAAAGGATTTGACTATCGCTTTAGCTTAGAGGATTCCCTTCTTTACCTTTTATTTAAAAAGAAGAAAACAATAAGACCCATTCTGCTAATGTATAAATTGCGGAACTTATAGAGAAATTCATGCGAATTGAGCTCATCAGATTTTTAATGGACTCTCATGAAATTGAAACAAATAAATGTATCCTGCGTTGAACGTGTCTATGTATTGAAATACCTCCTAAATGAAGTAAATAAGAACAATCTTATGTGTTCCACATACACGACTCTCTACAAAGTATTGCTATAGAAGTTTATTCACAGCGTCGTAATCGAGGTAAACGAGCAGAAATTGTTTTACTAATTCCTAATAAGCAGGAAGCTTAGCGATACTCAATTTTTTTTAACTAGCGTTCGCTATGTGAAACAATTTAAATTTGGTTTTCGTTTTGCACGGCAGAAATAAAACAAAAATTGAAAAGAAAGATAACCTCCCATTTGAATAAAGTTTAAGCAGCCTGAACTTCAAACTAACATCGAGAAATATTTCGGAAGCTTTACTAAAAAAAAATATATAATAATAATAATAATAATAGTAATAATAATAACAATAAATAAAAGCTATATATGTATGTATGACATTAATTGTGTGTTTTAACAAATCTACATTTTTTGTGTAGTAAGCGGTGGTAGCGTTGCTGCTTGCCAAGCGGGAGACATGGGTTCGATTCCTAGTACCGGCGTGGGGATTTTTTCCCCCGCTGGGAGATCTGGACCAGGGTGCATCCAGCCTCGTAAAATCCCTGGGGGGGGGCAAATTGAGGAGCTACTTGATAGGTCGTGAAAACCGCATTAACTGGCCGGGGGGATCGAAACGCAGACCACGTCTCACCCCCCCCCCCAATACTGACCCCATCTATGATGTCTGTAATGGACCGAGTTGGGGGACGCAGCGGCCGGGCGGTAGGCGGTAAACCAAGGCTCTTAGTGAGCTGTACCACGGAATCAAGGGTAGTTTGTGGTGGGGGATGTTCTTGAAAATCTAATCTTTAAGAGGAATGGGTAGTGTAAAATGACATTTTCTGTTTTAACGGGAAAAAACTATGTGATTTTCTCTGATTCAGAATATATATGATTTGCTGATCATATAACATTTTCACTGCTGACATATTGTTAGGCTGAAACATTGACAAAATCTGAAATATGTCCATTATTTGATGTATTTCAAGTTGAAAGTGCAATAATATACATTAATAACTAAAAACATCCGATGTGCTCTATTCACATGATCTTTTCTACATCTCTGTAATAGATTATTGTTAATAAACTTATTCTTCTATCTGTTTAATGCTAAAACATTAGCAGGAACGGTCATATTATTTAGTTCCTTTATAAGCGAAGGGAAATAAAGGAATACACTAGGTTAAACTGACAGTCAAATGTTTTAAAATATGGTTGCTATGGAACTGAAATCGTTTCTTTGCGTAGCCAGGAGTTGACAAGTCCCCGTACGAGTAAGTATTATAAAGCTGAAACAAGGAATATCTCGAAAATGTCCAATTCTACGAAAACATTTTATATGACATAAATTTTGTGTTTTAGCATGATCTATATTTTTTGTTTAGCAAGGTTTTGTGTATCTCTTACGGTTTACCAGTTTAACAAAATTCAATAAAAATAGTCTTTAAGGACTATACCCAGAAAATTCAAGGTAAATGGCATGTTATTTATGGACGCTCTTTAACTGCTGTGCTTCTCAGCGTCCCATTCTATATTGGGCGTGAAAGATCGCTCAATTTTGCTCAGAGGCCTCTCTATCAGGCTTGATGTTCTTTTAGGTGCCGTAAGTCTACGACACGGGACCAATGGTTTACTTCCCTTCCGAAGGAAGCCATGCTAAGGATTTTTACGCCAAGTCAGCATGGTAACCATTACACCACGGATGGCGACCTAAAAAAATTCAAGGTAAACATTTTATATGGCATGTAAATATCTTAACTATAGGAGATTTTAATCAAAATCGTTAGAGGTATTTTTGAGAAAATAAAAAAACTTCGAAATGTTTTTCCATGTAAAGGGTAGTTTATAGGTGAGGGGATTTGATTTATTTTATTTTTTTTTACTGCCGCATCCTTAATTTAAAGACCAAGTTTGATATTTAACGGTCTTTTCGTTTGTCAACCTCGCTGCCTACAGAAACACACACACACACACGCCCGCACATACACGAACCTTTTTCCAAAAAATGTTTTTATTGGATTCAGGGGACTCAAAACATGTATTTCCGGTGAAATATCTTGCCATCCCAATACAATACCTTCTCTATACGCTATGTACATAGTACGTGTAGAGAAAGTAAAAAGTGAGTATTGAAATATTTTTCAAAATTTACAAAACAGGTCTCCCACTGGATGCTTATATCTGTTCCTCATCATCCAGGCATGGCGTACCACGACTATTTAACCTGGGCCCTCCCCATCCTAAACCACAGTTGAGATAGAGGACCCGGCGAGCCTCCCCAAAACAGCATACTTCTATAAATAACTGTCAGAGAAATTCACAGATCTTGGGATAGCTGTATGTCCATATTATGCTCAAACTACCCACTCCCCTTAAAATATGCTAAATTTAATTATCCAGTTATGCATTTGACTGTCATTTAGTTTTTGAATTTTGATGTTCATAGACACACGCACACACACGCGCGCGCGTTAAACCCGGCCCAGAGCGATTGTTTTTAAGCGAGCTTAAAAGCGACTGCCCCACGTAAATACATTTACTGGCATGTTAAAAAACTCCTGCGGGACAAAATTCCGGCACACTGGTGGCGCCTGAAATGAACCTAGAAATTGATAGTGTCGTTAACAAAGAAACTAGTTGTTTTAAGTGGAAGTGCGCACGCACACACATGCACACAGACCTTTTACTATATTTTTTGAAATCAGGGAAACTCAAATATGTCTTTCCGGTGAAATGTCGACATTGAATTTTTAATGGAATACAATACCTTCTCTACCTGCTATGTAACGTGTAGAAAAAGCATAAAGTGAGATATATAAAATTGTTACGAATATTGAGATCTGTAATTAGTTTAAATTAATATAAATAATGACTTCCCTTCCATATTTTCTAGGCTCTATTCAGGTGACTAGGAATATTGTCCGACAACACAAAGAAGTGCGTATTAAGGCGCATTTTACTTACCCCATTTAGACATAAGCGTAGGGAGTAACGGCCTGCTGGTTGGTTAAGTAGGCGGATGCCACTGTGCAATAATAAAAATAAAAGCACTGTTAATATTGAATCCTAAAGTATAATACAGGGTTATTCAACAAGAAAGAACAGATTTCAAATATTTATTGCTTCCAAACTACAAAAGATAGAAACATGATTCCAACGTTCATGGAGATAGAAAAGTGTACATTTTTATAATATGCATTCAATATGAGCACCTGTGTTACACGACATATGTCAAAACGGTGGCACATTTCTTGCCACACACGAATCAGCTGGTCTCCAGTTATCGAATTTGCAGCTTCAGCAATTCGATGTCGTAGATCTTCAAGAGTAAGAGGCATAGGAGGGATAAAAGCACGGCCTTTTACGTAACCCCATAGATAAAAATCACATGGAATGAGATCTGGAGACCTGGGAGGCCACCGGCGATAAAGTTGATCTGCTCCTCCTCTCGCAATCCAACGTCCTGCAAACGTGTTATTCAAGTAACGTCGGACGTGGTAAGAGAGATGAGACGAGGCACCATCTTGCATGAAAAAAATTCATTGGAAAACATTAATCGTTGAGTAAAATTGTCTTCTTCCACATCTTCTAACGTGCCAATGTACAATTCGTACCGTTTGTTGTGGTCGTCAGGATTCAATGCAGTTTGTATGTCTTCAGGTGCAGACGATGTTTTAGAACTCGCCATACCGTTCGTTGCTTGCTCGTGGTGTGGATTTCTTTGGGATCCTTTCGTTGAACTGTAACAATGGACTCTAGCTTTGTTAATTGCAGCACACAGAATGATATCTCTTGAGGTGTCGCCACCATTTCACTACAGACATACAGCAACAAACAACAGCGCCAATGCGGCCGTGATTGGAACTTCTACCGCCCGCGCTATTTCAATTGTAAACTTTTCTCTCTCCATGAACGTTGGAATCATGCTTCTATCTTTTGTAGTTTGGAAGCAATAAAAGTTTTAAATGTGTTCTTTCTTTTTGAATAACCCTGTATAATTGTGCTAATCAGTTCTATTGTAAAAAATGCACCTATTTTAAACGTGTAGAAGTTAACTACAGCATATCTTTCACTATTAGCTGAATGGCTTACAGTATGGCGCATTTCACTTAACATCAACAAGACAGAAACAAAAATATTTTCTCTAAGACCTTGTCAAAACCTTGATTATTTACAGAATAAACAACAAACCTAGTGTTGCCATCTGCAACCTCAGTTAATATCTTGGTTTCTATTGGACACAAAAAAGACATGGAATGATCATATTACATGCATTACAACGCTAAGGTTTATAAACTTTATCCATTAATTAATAAACGCTCCAAGGTTGGCCTGACTGCCCCATTCTTCTTTACAAATCTTTAATTTGACCTCTTCTCACTTAAGCAGCTCCTATATGCTCCACAACAAATAAAACTAATATTCATAAACTGCAAGTTGTACAAAATAAGATTCTCCGCAGAACTACAAACGCACCAGGTTTATAAGAAATACGGAGCTTCAACACGAACTTGACATCCATCCAATAGAACACTATATGAAACAACTCTCGAAGACATTCTTCAACAAATTAAGCAACGTTACTAGTGCTCAAGCATTTAACCTGTGTATCAAAACTCCACACAAAAGGCTGAACACTACATTTCTTAACCAGTGACATAGAAGACTCCTGCTAATAATTATTCTTAAACTTCATAATCATTTTTTACTTTCTCTAACCCCGTATTCACAATGTACATAGGGATAGAGAAGTATTGCATTCCAACCAAAAATTCGATGTCGATATTTAACTGGAAATATATGTTTTAGGACCTCTGAATCCAAAAAAAGGAATTTTTCAGAAAAAGGTCCATGTGTGTGTGTGTGTGTGTGTGTGTGTGTGTGTGTGTGTGTGTGTGTGGACAGCATAGCTCAAAAATGTAAAGAGCGTTAAATACCAAACTTGGTATTTAAGTTTGGTATATTCGAAGAATGTGACACGAAAATTTTCAAGAAAATCCCCCCACCCCGAACTACCCTCTAAATGGAAAAAATGTCGAAAACGTAGATTTCCTTACAAATGGCTCTAACAATTTTGATTAAATTCTCTCTTTTTTTTTTAAGATATTTATATGCGAAATAAGATGTACATCTTGAATTTTGTGGGAATAGCCTTTATTCTGGATGATTTTTTATTGAATTTTTCATAAACGGTAAACCGTAAGAGATGGGCAAACACTTACTGCTTTAAAATGACGATCACGATAAAACACACAATTTTTGTATAAACATTCTTTTCGTGGAGTTGATCGTTTTTGAGACATTCAGTTTTAAAAAGAACTTACACTTTTCTCATACCGGAATTCTCAACTCCTGTCTATACAAAGGAACTTCAGTTACATAACAACCAGCTTTTGACTTCACTTTAACCTATGATACTCCCTTATTTCGCTTCTACTTACAAGGAAGCAAGTAATAACACTATTTCTGCAAATTGTTCTCAATTAGCATGAAGTAAAGGGAAGCAAAAGCTTTTTAACAATAATTTGTTGCAGAGATGTAGAGAAAGTCATGTGAATGGACCACATAAGATTTTTAATTTTATTATTGTTATTATTTATACTTTCATTCAATTGTAACATTTATTTGTAAAGTAATAACTATTTTTGTTTATGTTAGAGGACCCAATATGGTCAACCTCAATGTTAATGTATTTAATCTTTTTGTAATCTATGGCCTGTATAGCATCAATGCTGGTCTGCGGACAATAAAATTAAAAAAAAAAAAAAAAAAAAAAAAAAGAAAGGAAGTTAACTACATTAGAAGCCAGTATGTTTAAGGGAAGTCTAAATGCCAAAAGTTGCCCAAAATTGATTTTTTATATTTTTTATAATCTTATAATTTGGGATTTTTCCTTGAAAAGAAAAAGGAGGAATAATGCCAATTTAAGTTTTGAAAAATTAATGGATATTTCTAATTAAATATCTTCAAAATGTGTTTCAAAATCTTAAGTGCTGCTCTTATATGATGTTCTCTGCTCATTCTTCTATTGTTCTTTCTAACTCCCATTAATCAAAATAAACTTGTTCAGATATTGTCTTCTTGATATTTTTGGTTGTAAAACACGATTAGCGGTAACACTAGATCATAAACGATATTCAAAACCCTTTGAAGAGTTGGTTGCTAAGTGATTGCATTGAAATTTCGTTCTCCTTGCTTGAAAAAAAGAAAGAAAAATATCAGATGTGTTCCATTCACAAGACTCCCTCTAACTGTTCCACAAACAAACTTTCGTGCTAATCGAGGAAAACAGTAGCAATGTTGATCTTATTACTCAATTCCTTGTAAGTAGAAGAGGAGATATACTAGGTTAAAGCGACTATCAACTCTTTTAAATGCTGGTCGCTGTATGAAACAATTAACATTCGGTTCTCTTTCCTTGTAAGGAGTAAAACAAAAGAGAGATGAAACGAAAAATGACCTCCCTTTTGAGAAAAGCTTAAGCAGTTAAAATTTAAACCAATAACATAGAACACCTCAGAAATGTTTAACTAAAATTGTGTGTGACATAAATAGGGTGTTTAAAAGATATCCAGGGTAGTTAAGTTCTTGGCTATCTGTTACGGCTTACCAGTTCTACGAAAGACATCCTGAAATAATATATCTTCAGAGACTATTCCTTAAAAAAAAAAAAATGTGTTCCATTCACATGACTTTCTCTACATAGCTGTAGCAAATTATTGTTAAAAGCATATTATTTTATCTACTTTATGATAATCGAGATAAACATTAGCAGAAAGTTTCTTAATTACTTGCTTCCTTGTAAGTAGGAGGAAAGTAAGGGAATACACTAGGCTAAAACAAGTGTCAAATCTCTTTAAGATGGTAGCCATGAGGTTGAAATCTATTTCTAATCAGGAGTTTACAACTTTCCGTTTGAGAAAGGTTTAAGTATTTTAAATCTGAAACAAATAACAAGGAATATCTCAGAAATGGTCAATTTTACGAAAAAAAAAAAATATTGATAAGTAAATTCTGTGTTTTAACGTAATCTACATTTTTTGTGTAGTAAGTTTTTTTATAACCCTTATCATTTACCAGTTCGAAAAATTCAGAAAAATTCTTTCAGAATTAAAAGTTCTTTAGTGGCTATTCCGGGAAAATTCAAGATATACATTTTATTTGCATATAAATGTCTTTAATATACGTATGTTAATCAAAATCGTTAGAACCTTCTAAATTTTTTCCATGTAAAGGATAGTTTGGGGGGGTGTTTCTCAAAATATTCTTCGCATGCCTGAAAGATAGACAACTTAAATACCAAGTTTGGTATTTTACCAACTTTTCGTTTTTGAGTTAACGTGTTCACAGACAGACGGACATAGGGACACACACAGGGACCTTTTCCACAATTTTTTTTGGATAAAGGGGACCCTAAAACGTGTATTTATGTTGAAATTCCAGTATAAAATATTTGGTTGGAATAAATACGTTCTCTCAAAACTATGTACATAGTAGTGTAGAGAAAGTATATATATATATATATATATATATATATATTTTTTTTCTTGTAGTTTTAACGTCATTTAACCTGCTTTGGTCATATCGGACAAAGAATGAAATTTGTGAAACGATGCTGAAACGGTCTCAGTGTCCATGAAGCTTAAACTTAGTCTCCTCTGGATAAGTGAAAACCCCGAAAAAATCTTATCCGGGTCACTCACCCTAAACGTGATTCCATCTAACGACCTTTGGAGTGTGCCTCAGACACGCTAAGAGAAGGTGTAACTTTTTACTCTATCTATATTCACTATGTACATAGTGAGTAGAGAATGCATTGCACTCCACCAAAAAATTGATAAGAGATTTCACCGGAAATATATGTTTTAGGGTCCCCTGTATCCAAAAAAAGTATTTTCAGAAAAAGGTCCGTGTGTGTCCGTGTGTCTGTGAACACGATAACTCAAAAACGAAAAGTCGGTAAAATACCAAACTTGGTATTTAAGTTTAGTATCTTCCAGCGATGCGACACGAAGATTTTGAGAAAAATCCCCCCACCACGAACTACCCTTTACATGGAACTTTTTAGAAAATTTTGATTTCCTAAAAAATAGCTCTAACGATTTTGATTAAAATATCGTATATTAAAGTTATTTACCTGTCAAATAAAATGTATATTTTGAATTTTCTAGGAATAGCCTTCTGGATGCATTTTTCATAACTACTAAACCGTAAGAGATGGACAAAAACTTAACCCACAAAAAATGTAGAGCACGTTACAACACACAATTTATGTTATATATATATTTTTTTTCGTGGAGTTGATCGTTTTTGAGATATTCCTTTTTCTTGGTTTCAGCTTTGAAAAACTTATACTTTTCTCATACAGGAATTTGTCAACTCCTGTCCATACAAACAAAGGAACATCAGTCACATAGCAACCAGCTTTTGGCTTTCACTTTAACCAATGATACTCCCTTATTTCGCTTCTACTTACAATAAAGCAAGAAATAAGACTATTGCTGCTAATTTTTCTCGATTAGCATGAAATAAATAAAAGATAAGCTTGTTAACAATAATAATTTACAGAGACATAGAGAAAGTCATGTGAATGGAACACATCAGATTTTTCAAAGATGAAATCAAAAACAAGGAATATCTAATAAAAAAACGATCAACTGCACAAAAAAAAATGCATATAATATAAATTGTGTGTTTTAACGTGCTCTTCATTTTCTTTGTAGTAAGGTCTTGTCCATCTCTTACGGTTTAGCAAGTTATGCAAAATTCATCCAGAATAAAGTAGTCTTCAGAGGCTATTCCCAGAAAATTCAAAATATACACTTTATTTGTCAGGTAAATATCTTTTAAATACGATATTTTAATCAAAATTGTTAGAGCTATTTTTGAAAAAAGTCAAAATTTTCGAAAAAAGTTCCAAGTTTGAGGTGGGGAGATTTTCTTGAAAATCTTCATCCTTGGAAGATACCAAACTGAAATATCAAGTTTGCTATTTAACGGTCTTTTTTGAGGTATGCTGTCCACAGACACACACACACACACACACACACACACACACACACACACACACACACACACACGTACGCGCGCGCTCAAACACACACAAAGAGACCTTTTACCAAAAATGCTCTATTTGGATTCAGGGGGACCCAAAACATGTTTTCCGATGAAATCTCGGTATCGAATTTCTGTGTGCATTACAATACCTTCTCTATACATTATGTACGTAGTACGTGTAGAGAAAGTAAAATTGGAAAAAAAAGTTTTATTTATGGACGCTCCCTAACTGCTGTGGTTCTCAGCGTCCCATTCTATACTGGGCTAGCAAGACCGCTTAATTTTGCTCAGAGGCCTCTCTTATCAGGCTTGAGGTTCTTTTACGTGCCGTAAATCTACAACACGGGACCCACAACTTTACTTCCCATCCGAAGGAAGCCATGCTAAGGATTTTTACGCCCGAAAAAAATTCATCGTCCTCCGCGACCTTGGGTATATGAGGTTAGCATGGTAATTGTTACACCATGGAGAGCGACAAAACAAAAAAATATGATGTGTTCCATTCGCATGACTTTCTCTACTTCTCTGTATCAAATTATTGTTAATAAGCTTATTCTTCTATTTACTTCATGCCAATCGAAAACAAAGTAGCAGAAATAGTCTTATTACTTGCTTCCTTGTAAGTAGAAGCGAAAAATGGGAGCATCATAGGTTAAAGTGAAATCAGCTGGTTACTAGGTGACAGAAGTTCCTTTGTTTGTATGGACACGAGTTGACAAATTCCTGTATGAGAAAACTATAAGTTTTTCAAAGCTCAAACCAAAAACAAGGAATATCTAAAAAGCGATCAACTCCTCGAAAAAAATTTATATAACATAAATTGTATGTTTTAATGTGCTCTACATTTTTTCTCTGGTACGTTTTTGTCAATTTCCTACGGTTTAGCAGTTACGCAAAATTTCGTAAAATGCATCCAGAATAAACTAGTCTTCAGAAGCTATTCCCAGAAAATTCAAGATATACATATTATTTGTCAGGTAAATATCTTTAATATATGATTTTTTTATCAAAATTGTTAGTCATTTTTTAGAAAATCAAAATGTTCGAAAAAAGTTCCATGTAAAGGGTAGTTGGGGAGGGGATTTTCTTGAAAATCTTCGTGTCGCATCCTTGGAAGATACCAAACTTAAATACCAAGTTTGGTATTTAACGGACCCATGCTGTCCACTGACACACAGAGATACAGACACACACACGCACACACATACACACGGACTTTTTCCCAAAAATGCTTTTTTTGGATTCAGAGACACCCAAAAATGTATTTCCAGTGAAATCTCGATATCGAATTTTTGGGTGCAATGCAATACCTTCTCTATACACTATGTACATAGTACGTGTAGAGAAAGTAAAAACAAAAACGAAATAGAATTTGAAATACTTACATAAGTCATCTGTGCTGTACGCCAATAAAGGAGATATCTGCGACACCTCCGCCCCCTTGAGTGAGTACGGATCAGACACAATCGGCAATGCTGGTGGTACACAGGGCATCACGTGGGGTGAGTAAGGTCCTGGAAACTGTGGCCTGAATCCAGGCATAAACGGCGAAGTTGGCGGCGGCATAAACGGCATGCCCTGGTGTCCTTGAGGCCCATGATATTGAGGCAAGCATCCAGAAGCGAACGGCGAGCCTGGTGACATGTATGGCATCACCCGTGGTGGATACTGAGGACCAAACTGGGACATGCACCCAGGACTCGGCCGCATGAAGGGCGACGTTATCTGAGCGCCGTAAGGCATCGACATGTCATATGCAGATGGGTACGTCTGAGGAAACAAAAATGGTGCCATCGATGCAGGTGCTGCACTGGATGCCGTCGGGGTCAATGGACTAGCTGCTGTAAAATGTGTCATCGTATCCAATGGAGACAGTGGTGCCACATTTCCCATTAAAGACAACGGGGAAGCTGGCGATAGCGATGCTCCCTGCAGGCCACTAAACAAACTTCCGTCCACATAGTAACCATTTGCACACAGGACCTGTAACATATACATATTTCAGCTGGTTTTATACACGAGCTCAAACTATTCAATTGCCTCATTCGTGAAAATATATTTTATGAAACATAAACTGTTAATTATTATAGTTAAAATAAAAAAAATCGTATATGTTCTATTCACATGACTTTCTCTACATCTCTTCAACAAATTATTGTTAAAAAGCATATGCTTCTATTTACTTCATGCTAATCGAGATAAAATTAACAGAAATAGTCTTATTACTGGCCTCCATTCAAGTAGAACGGAAATAAGGGAGTAGCATAGGCTAAATTATTAGTAAAAATCTGATGTGTTCCATTCACATGACTTTCTCTATATGTCTGTAACAAATTATTGTTAATAAACTTATTCTTTTACTTATTTCTTGCTAATCGAGAAAAATTAGCAGAAATAGTCTTATTTCTTGCTTTATTGTAAGTAGAAGCGAAATAAGGGAGTACCATAGGTTAAAGTGAAAGCCAAACGCTGGTTGCTATGTGACTGAAGTTCGTTTGTTTGCATGGACACGAGTTGGTAAATTCCTGTATGAGAAAAGTATACGTTTTTCAATGCTGAAACCAAAAACAAGGAATATCTCAAAAACGATTAACTCCACGAAAAAAATGTATGTAATATAAATTGTGTATCTTAACGTGCTCTAAATTTTTTGTGTGCTAAGTTTTTGTCCATCGCTTACGGTTTAGTAGTTATGCAAAATTCATCTAGATTAAAGTAGTCTTCAGAGGCTACTCCCAGAAAATTCAAGATATACATTTTATTTGTCAGGTAAATATCTTTAATATAAGATGTTTTAATCAAAATCGTTAGAGCAATTTTTTAGAAAATCAAAATTTTCGAAAAAAGCTCCATGCAAAGGGTTGCTGGGAGTGGGGAGATTTTCTTGAAAATCTTCGTGTCACATCCTTGGAAGATACCAAACCTAAATACCAAGTTTGGTTCTTAACGGACTTTTCGTTTTTGAGCTATGCTGCCCACAGACACACACACATACACACACGGACATTTTTCTAAAAATGCTTTTTTTGGATTCAGGAGGTCTCAAAACATGTATTTCCGGTGAAATCTCGTTATCGAATTTTTGGGTGCATTACAATATCTTCTCTATACACTATGTACATAGCACGTATAGAGAAAGTAAAAAACTGGTTGTTATGTGACTGAAGTTCCTTTGTTTGTATGGACAGGAGTTGACGAATTACTGTATGAGAAAAGTATAAGTTTTTCAAAGCTGAAACTAAAAACAAGAATATCTAAAGAAAAAAAACCATTGAACTCCACGAAAAAAATGTGTTTAAAATAAATTGTGTGTTTTAACGAGCTCTACGTTTTCTGTTGAATAAGCTTTTGTCTATCTCTTACGGTTTGCCAGTTATGAAAAACTCCATAAAATTCATCCAGAATAAAGTAGTCTTCAGAGGCTATTCTCAGAAAATTCAAGATATACATTTTATTTGTCAGGTAAATATATTTCATATGCCATATTTTAATCAAAATGGTTAGAGCCATTTTTGAGAAAATAAACTTCTTCTATAAACGTTCCATGTAAAGGGTAGTAGGGGTGGGAGGATTTTCTTGAAAATCTTCGTGTCACATCCTTGGAAGATCCCAAACTTAAATACTAAGTTTGGTATTAAAGGATCTTTTTGTTTTTGAGCTATTCTGCCCACAGCACATCACAGAAACACACACAGACATTTTTCTAAAAAAAACTTTTTTGTATTCAGGGTGTCTCAAAACATGTATTTCCTGTGAAATCTCGGAATGAAAATTTTGAGTGCAATACAATACCTTTTCTATACACCGTCTACATAGTACCTGTAGAGAAAGTAGAATTCTATCCAGCGCAGATCAGAAACTAATGTTACAAAGTCTGTAGTGAAATGAGTATATTTTATTTCGTACAATCAATACATACTTCTAATAGTACTTTTTTTTTTTTTTCCACATGGGCCACCATATCAGATGAGGCACTTGTTGCCTCAAGCCGTTGAGTTTGAATATTCCCTCGGGGTAAATATCCTGTCTTTGCGTGTTCAGCACATGTGAAGTGTTGCATCGTCGGCCTCCTAGGTGTACCTTCAAGTGAGGAAAATGGTGAAAGTCGCTTGGAACGAAATCCCGGCTGAAGGGAGGGTAGTCGATGTTATCCCTGAGAAATTGTTTCAACAGGTGATCTTTTAGGCCTAGGCTGCAAGAGGTTGAGCGTTGTCGTGATGGAAGATGACACCTTCAATTAGGGGACTTGGTCGTTTCAACCTGATTGCTTCGTGCAATCGTGTCATGGTCTCGTAGTATCGGTCGGCGTCATTGTGTGCCGTCTTTCCAAAACCTCCAGGAGTATGACATCCGTGCTTTCCCCAAACACTGTGGCCATCACCTTCCCGGTAGCTGGCGTCATCTTAAACTTCTTTATCTTTGGAGAAGAGGAGTATTTCCACTCCATTGACGACCCCTTACTACTACAGGTAAAGTTGGGTTTACATTTTCGTCCCTGCTACAATACGGTGAAGAAAACTGTTACATTTCGTGGTGAACCGTTGTAAAATTTGCAGACTTGCCCCCATGCCTTTTTCCTTATATTGATTGGACAGATTTTGTGGAACCCACAGGAATACACCCTTCCGGTACTGCAGAATATCGTGAAAAATGTGATGAATGATTTCAAATGACAGTCTCAGTTCTGCCACTATATGTCGTAACACGATCATGCTTTTGTCCTGAATCAGCTCCTCCAAGTGGGCTGTGTTCAAGTCTATGTCAAGTCAAGTCTGGTTTGGCCACTGCAATCCTCGTCGGTGATGTTTTCTCTGGCGGCCGCAAACTTCCGACATAATTCTGCGACATGCTGTCGGGGAGTGTCAGCCGCGGTTATATGTTATGCCAGCTTTCCAAACGAATCGCCATTTATGTTTACCTTGCAGTAGCACTGTAGGTGGCAGTTTGCTGAAACTCTGCACAGTTGCCAACTGCATGTATTAGAATTGAAGCACGTTACTAAGTTCGCTTGAAACACCAAAACACCAAAAGTATGTATTTAACCAGAGTTTCTGATATCCCTCGTAGATGGGGAAATTATTGTATTCCGTCCAAAAATACAAACCGAGATTTTATCGGAAATACATATTTTGGGGGCCCCTGGATCCAAACAAAAAGTTAGAAAAAAAGTCAGTGTGTCTGTGTGTGCGTGTGTGTGTGTGGAAAGCATAACTCAAAACTGATATGTCAAAATGCCCAACATGGTTTAAGTTCAGCATGTTCCAAGGATGCGACACGAAGTTTATCAGAAAAATCTCCCTACTCCTTTACATGGAACATTTTTTGAAATTTTGGATTTTATGAAAAATGACTCATACGATTTTGATTAAAACACCCAATATTAAAGATATTTACATGTCATATAATATGTATGTCCTGAATTTCTTGGGTTTAGCCCCTGAAGCTCGCTTCATTCCGAATAATTAAACTTTTCTCAAACTGTAAGCCCTCAATTGTTTCGTCAATGAAACATCACAGCAGCTTAACTGCCGCTTTTCATAATGTATTATTCTTATTTCCCTTCTAATTATAAGAAACTAAGCAATACTATACTTTCTGGTAATGTAAATCTTGATAAGCAAGATGTACGTAAAACAAAAACCTTGTGTAAGAATAGTTTGTTTGAAGAGCTGATAGAGAAAATCGTGAATGGAACTCATCACATTTTTGCTTTCTCTACACGTACTATGTACATTGTGTACATATAAGGTATTGTATTGCACCCAAAAATTCCATACCATGATTTCACCGGAAATACATGTTTTGCGACCTACTGAATACAAAAAAGTATTTCTAGAAAACCGCGCGTATGTGTGTGTGCATGTGTGTGTGTGTGTGTGTGTGTGTCTGTATGTGCCTGTGTACAACATAGTGCAAAAACGAAAAATTCATTAAATACTAAACTGGTATTTAAGTTATATATCTTCCAAGGATGTGACACGAAGATTTTCAAGGAAATTTCCCCACCGCCAACTACTCTTTCTATGGCAAAATGTTCCAAAAGTTTTATTTTCTCAAAAAAGGCTATAACAATTTTGATAAAAATATCGTATATTAAGGATATTTACATGACAAACAAAATGTATATCTTGAATTTTCTGGGTATAGCCTCTGAAGGTATCTTTATTTTAAATTAGTTTTGATGAATTTTGTATAATTAGTAAATCGTAAGAGATAGACAAACCTTACTATACAAAAATGTAGAGTTCGTTAAAACATACAATTTATGTTATCTATATGCATTTTTTTCCTAGAGTGGATCGTTTCTAAGATATTCCTTATTATTGATTTCAGTTTTAAAATACTTAACAGTTTTCTCATACAGGATCTTGTCAACAGCTGACTACGCATAGAATAGGATTTCAATACCATAGCAAGCACATTTTAAAACATTTGACTGTCGGTTTAGCTGAGTGTATCCCCGTATTTCCCTTCTACCTATAAGGAACAGCTTCATGATTTTCTCTATATTTCTGAAACAAATTGTTGTTAAAAGGCTCATTCTTTTATCTATTTCATGATAATCGAGATAAGTATTAGCCGAAATTGTCCTTATTGCTTGGTTCCTTGTAAATAGAAGGGAAAAATCATATGATGTCGTCTAGCTGTTCGGTAAACAAATTTTTTCTTCAAAAGATTAATCTATTATCTACATCATGCTAATAAAAATAAGCATAAATAGAACTAGTCTTATTACTAGCTTCCTTGCAAGTAGAAGGGAAATAATAAAATGCACAGGCTAAAGGGATAGTCAAGTCATTTAAAAACCGATCACAATGTGAAACAATTGAAATTCCATTTCTTTGTCAGGAGTAAACAAACGAGAAACGAAAAGAAAGATCTTCCCGTTCCAGAAAAGTTTAAGTGCCTTAAAATAGATACCTACCAATAATCCGGAATATCTCGAAAACGGTTAACTCTACACAAAATTATTCATAACATTAATTGTGTGTTTTGATGAGATCTATACTTTTAAGTTTTAAGATTTTGTCTACCTCTTATAGTTTGCTAGTTATACAAAAGTCATCCTGAATTCAGAGGTCTTCATAGGCTATTGCCAGAAAATTGAAAACATACATTTCAGTTGTCATAAAAATATCCTAAACCTAAAGTATTTATTCAAAATCGTTATAGAGTTTTTTGAAAAAATTAAAATTTTCAAAAAAATGCTCTATGTGAAGGGATTTTTTTAAAATTTTCGTGTCGCATCCTTGGGAGATGCTCAATTTAAATACCCAGTTTGGTATTTAGCTGACTTTTCATTTTAAGCTATGCTGCCCACAGACATATGTGCATGAGCAGGGAGTCTGTAAACATTTCTCTCCGGCGAAATCTCGGTATCGAATTTTTGACTATATTATAATACCTTCTATATACACTTTGTGCATCGTATGTAAACTGAAAGTAGAATTGTTTTTTTCGAATTCAGGAGACCTCAAAAAGACACTATATTTCCGGGGAAATATCGACATCGAATGTATGTATGCGAGTTTATTTCTATGCACTATGTACATTGCAGCTACGGGCTGGAGAAAGTAAAAATTCGGGTTGTGAAACATCTCAGAGAAATGTCACTACACATAATGATCTTAACACACATATATTGAGAATAATTCAAACTTAGTGCCCAAAACCTATGAAGAAGTGAGTTGAAAATGATGGTAGACATATGAATATGTATGTATAGATGAATGTCTGTATGTGTATGTATGTGAGTGTGAATGTATGTGTATATATGTGTGTGTATGTATGTGTCTATGTATGTATATGTGTATGTGCATATATGTGTGAGTACGCATATATGTTTGTGTGTATGTATGTGTGTATGTATTTGTGTATGTATGTGTGTATGTGTGACAGTGTATGTATATGAATGTGTATGTGCATGTAAGTGTGTATGTATGCGTGTATGTATGTATGTATGTATGTATGTATGTATGTATGTATGTATGTATGTATGTATGTATGTATGTATGTATGTATGTATGTATGTATGTATGTATGTATATATGTATGTATGTATGTATGTATGTATGTATGTATGTATGTATGTATGTATGTATGTATGTATGCATGCGGATTCTCTTATGATTCCGGACTTTATGGAATCCTGTACATGTGCAATTCTCTGTTGAACATTGTCGGTTCTAAAACCCAAGCATTTCAGAAAATGGATATTTTTCAAATTGGAGTTAGTCATTGCGGTTCAATTCAAAGCAATTACTCACCAACAGAGGCAGCAAACGCAATCCCATGTTGCCCTTCATCTTGATAATAAACCTTTGAGAACAGCTGAAGATCACATGTGATCTCCTGCGCCCTGAGTACTCCTTATATATTCATCTTCTTTCTTACCTCATTAAAATTTTAACAGGGCACTATAAGTCCTCCAGGAGAAAAATGTCATGTGATGAATATACCATTACTTTTATCAGCCAAGAAACACTATACAGCTTCAGTAGGTGCGATAACAGTTCATTATTTGTGCTGTAGTTGGTGATAAAGTTTCAAAAATAAAGGTTATCTAAAACTTTAACGAGACAGGATTTTTGCAAAGAATAGTAAATACCTTGTTAAAAATGTCATGAAAGCAACGTTATCTCCTTGTATTAAAATCACCTGATTGACAGATACACGCACATCAGCTTTCATAAATACTCTTATTTTGGATAAGGCTTTAGATAACATTTGAAAATAACAGGTCTTTAGTTCAAACGTATTATTCTTTCCTCTCTGCAAAATGAAGGACATCCAAACTGCACAGTCGAAATCAAATATCTGGATATTGGGAAAGCATCTTACCTGTAACACTCTACCTCCTGCTGATTTTAAATATTCTCCTTCTTATTTAGCTCTCATTCCTTAAATTGGTTTCCAGCGATTCCTCGTTCTGGTTTTCTCTCTGTCTTCCTTTTCACTTTCTCTACTAATGCACATAATAAGTTCTTCACCCTTAATACAAAAAGACCCCTGAATAGCAAAAATCTTATATGCTCCATTCACATGGCTTTCTCTAGCTGTCCCACAAAAAGCTTTCCTTACAGAAGATTATTCTTTTATCAAATCATGCAAATCAAGGTAAACATTAGCAGAAATGGTCTTATTACTTGGTATTGGATTAATTGTTCTTTTCACACAAGCCGGGTGTAGAACAGGAGTTGGTTAGATAGAGCTGACTGAAAATTTCAATGCCATTGCCGGGTTTTGAACCACGGATATCCCGGTCTCTAGCTGGCTGCTCTTCCACTGAGATACCATGTCAACATGACGGCATAGCATTGAATTTCTCAATTGACTCGCATGTTTCCCGGTAAACCACAAGGTGATCTCAAATTATTTTGAGATGATAACCCTGATGCCAGGAGGAGCCAGGAGCAGGAACTAGTCGCCCGAGTGTACTCGGGCGGGAGCAAATCACCACGGTACCTATCCGCTTTTCTCGCGGATTTACCCGTGTGATATAAAAGATGTATGCAATAACCCTAATGGCGACTTACAGTGTTATAAGTACTTTAAGACCCAGGATTCATAGTATAGCCAACTTATGTGGTCAACTGATAATGGTTTAATTGTTTTTCCACAAAAGCCGTGTGTAGGACAGCAGTTGGAAAGGTAGAGTCAGACTGAAAGTACTTACAACATTGTAAGTCGCCATTGGGGTTGTCACCTCAAAATAATTTGAGATCACCTTGTGGTTTACCGGGAAACATGCGAGTCAGTTGAGAAACTCAATGCTATGCCGCTATGTTGCCATGGTAGCTCAGTGGAAGAGGAACAGGCTAGTCACCTAGAGATCCGGGTTCAAATCCCGGCTATAGTATTGAAGTTTTCAGTCTGACTATACCTATCCAGGTTTTATTACTTGCTTCCGTGTAAAGGGAAATAGGCGAATACGTTAGTCTAAAGCAATAGTCTAATATTTTAAAAGCTGTCGCTATGTGAAACAATTGAAATTCAGTTCTCTTTTGCATTCCCGGGAATAAGCCAAAAGATATGATACGAAATTTGATTTTCCGCTTGAGAAAAGTTTAAATAGTTTAAAATTGAAACCTAAACAGAAGTTAATTCTGCAAAAAATGTATATAATATAAATGGTATATTTTAATGAGATCCATATTGTCTGTGTAGTACATGTTTGTCTATCTCTTATGACTAAGGAGTTACACAAAAGTCAGAAAGAATGAAGAGGTCTATAGAGGCTATTCCTAGAAAATCCGAGATATGCATTTTGTATGCCATGAACATATCTTAAACATATTTTAATCAAAATAATTAGAGCAATTTTTGAGAAAATGAAAATGATTGAAAAACGTTCCATGTAAAGAGCAGTTGCGTGTGAGTGAAAATCTGAGAATCGCGTTCTTGGAAGATAGTGGACCTAAATATTAAATTCGGTATTTAACCGATTATTTGTTTTAGAGTTATGTTGTTCACAGATACACACACACTCGGACCGCTTTTAATACTTTTTTGAATCCGGCCACGTCAAAACAGGTAAATTCGTTGAAATTTCGGTATCGAATTTTGGATGGAATAAAATACTTTCTCTATCTACTATGTACTTTCTAAATGCATGCTAGAAAAAATAAAAATATTTTTTAGAAAAATCTTGGTATGTGTGTGTGTGTAGCAAAACGAAAAGTCGATTAAATATCACATTTTCCGAGGATGTGACACGACGACTTTCAACAAAATTCCCTCCCCCTAAATTACCCCCTACTTGGAATATTTTTTCGAATTTTGATCTCCTTAAAAAGGCTTATTTTGATTAAAATAATTTTTAAGATTCTTTCATCATAAATAAATAGTGTATTTGTGGGAATGGCCTCTCAAACCTTCTTCACCCAAAAGTGTTTTGCTTACCTGGTACACCGACAGATACAGATATAAACACTTGCAGATTCGTTAAAACACACATATCATATGGTTTTTTTGTACTGCTAACGATTTTCGAATTATTCCTTGTTATTGTTTTTAATTTTTCTAATACTCAAACTCTCCTCAAATGACAAATTGTTTTTCACTTTTTTCATCCTGGTCATGCAAAGAGAATGAATTTCAATTGCAATCCAGAGCGAACGACATTTCAAGATTTGACTATCTGTTAAGCTAAGTGTATTCCCTTATTTTCCTTCTACTTACAAGGAAGTAAGTAATTAAACACAATCTCTGCTAATGTTTATCTCGATTAGTATGAAGTACATGGAATAATAAGCTTTTTAACAATAATTTGTTACAGAGATGAAGAGAAAGTCATGTGAATGGAACACATCAGATGTTTGTTTTACTTTCTCTATACGCACTATGTACATAGTGTATAGAGGAGGTATTGCACTCCACCAAAAAATCTGATGTGTTTCATTCACATGACTTTGTCCATATCACTCCAACAAATTATTCTATTTACTTCATCCAATGGAGCAAAAATTGCAGAAATAGTCTTATTACTTGCTTCCTTGTTAGTAGAAGCGAAATAAGGGAGTACCATAGGTTAAAGTGATAGCCAAAAGCTGGTTTCTCTGCGACTTAAGTTCCTTTGTTTGTATGGACACTAGTTCACAAAGTCCTGTATGAGAAAAGTATGTCTTTATAGCTGAAAAAAAAAACAAGGAACGTCTCAAAAACAATCAACTCCACGAAAAAAACTTATATAACATTAATTGTGTGTTTTAAGGTGCTCTACATTTGTTGTATGGTAAGTTTTTGTCCATCTCTTACGGTTTAGCTGTTATGCAACATTCCGTATAATTGACCCAGAATAAAGCTATTCCCAGAAAATTCAGAATATACATTTTATTTTTCATGCAAATATCTTTAATATACGATATTTTAATCAAGGTCGTTAGAGCCATTTTTTAGAAAATCAAAATTTTCGAAAAAAGTTCCATGTAAAGGGTAGTTTGGGGTGGGGGGATTTTTCTCAAAATCTTCGTGTCGCATCCTTGGAAGATACTAAACCTAAATACCAAGTTTGGTATTTTACCGACTTTTCGTTTTTGAGTTATCGTGTTCACAGGCACACTGACTCATGGACACACTGACACACGGACACACGGACACACAGACACACGCGGATACTTTTCTCGGATACGGGGGACCCCAAAACATATATTTCCGGTGAAATCTCGGTATCGAATTTTTTGGTGGAATGCAATACTTTCTCTATACACTATATACATAGCACGTATAGAGAAACTAAGCCCTGCTTGCCGGCGCATATTAGCATAGAGTGCAAAATCAGAGCAGTTTAAATATTGGATGAGAATTGTTCAGGGAAACCAATCTCTAATTAGGCATCTGCTACTGTGAACAGTTGCGAATGGAAGGTAATTCGACGTGGGCATCAAAATTAAAGAAAGGGTTGGGATGGGATACATTCGGATGGTGGAGCAGGCAAACAGACGGAGTATTTGGAGAAAAGTTAAAAATCGCCTCTGAAATATTGACAGACAGAAAATAATTGCGCAATGCACGGAGAAGGTTTCATTAGAAGTACAGTTTAGACTAAACTCGGAGTGGGGAATGGAGCAATACAGCAAAACAGGTATCAAACTCATTAGAGAGGGGCTCGCATGGATTAGACTAGGAGCATGGTGGAGCACAAAAATTGTTGACGAAAATGGTATGAGAACATGTCCCATTTGCGAGAAGGAAGAGTCGTGGACTCATATCTTGACAAGATGTAGGGAAAATACCGCGATTCTTTACCACCGCGAATATAGAGCCAGAAGCATGTTGGACACTACAGGCAGGCACGGAATATGTGAACAGGCTAGGTAAATTTACACTTAAGGCAAGACAGCTGAAATGTGAGAAGGCCACCAATAGAGAAGAGGGAGGCAGGGAAGCGTAGCAACAACTAAACAAAAGTGACAACAATGTGTTACATACATATATTTTGTCATACTTTACTCTTTTAATTCTTTGTTGTTAATGTTATAATATTGCTTTTTATTTTTGTATTACGAAAGCACAAACGGTCTGTGGACCCGTGAGGCCTTGAAGTTCAAGTAGGATATTGTTATGTCAATAAATACGCTTATTCATTCATTAATATAGATGATTTAATATTTAACTGTTTAACCTAGCGCAAACTATAAACAAAAGCATAAAAGTGTCTTAAAACGCTTATTCTTCTATCTAACCAATGCTAATCGCAAGAAGCTTTAATAGAAACGGTCTTATTACTTAGTTCCTTATAAATAGAAGGGAAATAACGGAATACACTAGGATAAATGGATGGCCCAATCTTTTAAAATGTGATGGTATGGGATTGAAATCCGTTTCTTTGCGTGACCAGGAGTTGACACGCTACCGTATGAGAAGGTTTAAGCATTTGAAACACTTAAATCAATAACCAAGATCTACAGTTTTGTGTAGTATGTAGTCGTCTATATCTTACGGTTTACCAGTTATGAAAAACACTACAAAATTCAACAAGAATGATGAGATCTTCGAAGGCTATTCCCAGAAAATTCAAAATGTACATTAATACACGTTATTTTAACCAAACCCTTACAACATTGTTAGGAAAACAAAAAAATGATACAAAGATTTTCTGGATAGTTTTGGTTGGGAGGATTTTCCTCAAAATCTTACTGTCGTATCCTTGGAAGCTTCTAAACTTAGATACCTAGTTTGGTATCCGTGTCGTATCCTTGGAAGCTTCTAAACTTAGGTACCTAGTTTGGTATCCGTGTCGTATCCTTGGAAGCTTCTAAACTTAGATATCTAGATTGGTATCCGTGTCGTATCCTTGGAAGCTTCTAAACTTAGATATCTAGATTGGTATCCGTGTCGTATCCTTGGAAGCTTCTAAACTTAAATCTCCAGTTTGGTATCCGTGTCGTATCCTTGGAAGCTTCTAAACTTAGATATCTAGTTTGGTATCCGTGTCGTATCCTTGGAAGCTTCTAAACTTAAATCTCCAGTTTGGTATCCGTGTCGTATCCCTGGAAGCTCCTAAACTTAGATATCTAGATTGGTATCCGTGTCGTATCCTTGGAAGCTTCTAAACTTAGATACATAGTTTGGTATCCGTGTCGTATCCTTGGAAGCTTCTAAACTTAGATACCTAGTTTGGTATCCGTGTCATATCCCTGGAAGCTTCTAAACTTAGATATCTAGATTGGTATCCGTGTTCGTATCCTTGGAAGCTTCTAAACTTAGATACCTAGTTAGGTATCCGTGTCGTATTCTTGGAAGCTTCTAAACTTAGATATCTAGATTGGTATCCGTGTCGTATCCTTGGAAGCTTCTAAACTTAGGTACCTAGTATGGTATCCCTGTCGTATCCTTGGAAGCTTCTAAACTTAGATATCTAGATTGGTATCCGTATCGTATCCCTGGAAGCTTCTAAACTTAGATATCTAGATTGGTATTCGTATCGTATCCTTGGAAGCTACTAAACTTAGGTATCTAGATTGGTATCCGTATCGTATCCCTGGGAGCTTCTAAACTTAAATACCTAGTTTGGTATCCGTGTCGTATTCTTGGAAAATTCTAAACTTAAATATCCAGTTTGGTATCCGAATTTTCGTTTCGTATCCTTGGAAGATTCTAAACTTAAATACCTAGTTTGGTATCCGTGTCGTATCCCTGGAAGCTTCTAAACTTAAATATATAGTTTGGTATCCGTGTCGTATCCTTGGCAGCTTCTAAACTTAAATGTATAGTTTGGTATCCGTGACGTATCCCTGGAAGATTCTAAACTTAAATATATAGTTTGGTATCCGTGTCGTATACTTGGAAGATTCTAAACTTAAATATCCAGTTTGGTATCCGTGTCGTATCCCTGGAAGCTTCTAAACTTAAATATATAGTTTGGTATCCGTGTCGTATACTTGGAAGCTTCTAACCTTAGATACCTAGTTTGGTATCCGTGTCGTATCCTTGGAAGCTTCTAAACTTAGATATCTAGATTGGTATCCATATCGTATCCCTGGAAGCTTCTAAACTTAGATATCTAGATTGGTATCCGCGTAGTATCCTCGGAAGCTTCTAAACTTAGATATCTAGATAGGTATCCGCGTAGTATCCTCGGAAGCTTCTAAACTTAGATATCTAGATTGGTATCCGTATCGTATCCTTGGAAGCTTCTAAACTTAGATATCTAGATTGGTATCCGTGTCGTATCCTTGGAAGCTTCTAAACTTAGATATCTAGATTGGTATCCGTATCGTATCCCTGGAAGCTTCTAAACTTAGGTATCTAGATTGGTATCCGTATCGTATCCCTGGAAGCTTCTAAACTTAGGTATCTAGATTGGTATCCGTATCGTATCCCTGGAAGCTTCTAAACTTAGGTGTCTAGAATGGTATCCGTATCGTATCCCTGGAAGCTTCTAAACTTAGGTATCTAGAATGGTATCCGTGGTCGTATCCTTGGAAGTTTCTAAACTTAAATATATATTTTGGTATCCGTGTCGTATACTTGGAAGCTTCTAAACTTAAATCTCCAGTTTGGTATCCGTGTCGTATCCTTGGAAGCTTCTAAACCTAAATATCCAGTTTGGTATCCGTGTCGGATCGTTGGAAGCTTCTAAACTTAAGTATATAGTTTGGTATCCGTGTTGTATCCTTGGAAGCTTCTAAACTTAAATATATAGTTTGGTATCCGTGTCGTATACTTGGAAGCTTCTAAACTTAGATATCTAGATTGGTATCCGTGTCGTATCCTAGGAAGCCTCTAAACTTAGATATATAGTTTTGTATCCGTGTCGTACCGTTGAAAGATTCTAAACTTAAATATCCAGTTTGGTATCCGTGTCGTATCCTTGGAAGCTTCTAAACTTAGATATCTAGTTTGGTATCCGTGTCGTATCCTTGGAAGCTTCTAAACTTAAATCTCCAGTTTGGTATCCGTGTCGTATCCCTGGAAGCTTCTAAACTTAGATATCTAGATTGGTATCCGTGTTGTATCCTTGAAGGTTCTAAACTTAGATATCTAGTTTGGTATCCGTGTCGTATCCTTGGAAGTTTCTAAACTTAGATACCTAGTTTGGTATCCGTGTCGTATGCTTGAAAGCTTCTAAACTTAGATACCTAGTTTGGTATCCGTGTCGTATCCCTGGAAGCTTCTAAACTTAGATATCTAGATTGGTATCCGTGTTCGTATCCTTGGAAGCTTCTAAACTTAGATACCTAGTTTGGTATCCGTGTCGTATCCCTGGAAGCTTCTAAACTTAGATATCTAGATTGGTATCCGTGTCGTATCCTTGGAAGGTTCTAAACTTAGATATCTAGATTGGTATCCGTATCGTATCCCTGGAAGCTTCTAAACTTAGATATCTAGATTGGTATCCGTGTTGTATCCTTGGAAGCTTCTAAACTTAGATATCTAGATTGGTATCCGTGTCGTATCCTTGGAAGCTTCTAAACTTAGATACATAGTTTGGTATCCGTGTCGTATCCTTGGAAGCTTCTAAACTTAGATACCTAGTTTGGTATCCGGGTCGTATCGTTGGAAGCTTTTAAACTTAAGTATATATTTTGGTATCCGTGTTGTATCCTTGGAAGCTTCTAAACTTAAATATATATTTTGGTATCCGTGTCGTATACTTGGAAGCTTCTAAACTTAAATATCCAGTTTGGTATCCGTGTCGTATCCTTGGAAGCCTCTAAACTTAAATATATAGTTTGGTATCCGTGTCGTATCCTTGGAAGGTTCTAAACTTAAATATCCAGTTTGGTATCCGTGTCGTATCCTTGGAAGCTTCTATACTTAAATATATAGTTTGGTATCCGTGGTCGTATCCTTGGAAGTTTTAAACTTAAATATAGAGTTTGGTATCCGTGTCGTATACTTGGAAGCTTCTAAACTTAAATATCCAGTATGTTATCCGTATCGTATCCTTGGAAGATTCTAAACTTAAATATCCAGTTAGGTATCCGTGTCGTATCCTTGGAAGTTTCTAAACTTCAATATATAGTTTGGTATCCGTGTCGTATCCTTGGAAGATTCTAAACTTAAATATATAGTTTGGTATCCGTGTCGTATACTTGGAAGCTTCTAAACTTAAATATCCAGTTTGGTATCCGTGTCGCATCGTTGGAAGCTTCTAAACTTAAATATCCAGTTTGGTATTCGTGTCGTATTCTTGGAAGCTTCTAAACTTAAATATATAGTTTGGTATCCGTGTCATATCCTTGGAAGCTTTTAAACTTAAATATCCAGTTTGGTATCCGTGTCGTATCCTTGGAAGGTTCTAAACTTAAATATCCAGTTTGGTATCCGTGTCGTATCCTTGGAAGGTTCTAAACTTAAATATCCAGTGTAGTATCCGTGTCGTATCCTTGGAAGCTTCTATACTTAAATATATAGTTTGGTATCCGTGGTCGTATCCTTGGAAGTTTTAAACTTAAATATATAGTTTGGTATCCGTGTCGTATACTTGGAAGCTTCTAAACTTAAATATCCAGTTTTTTATCCGTGTCGTATCCCTGGAAGCTTCTAAACTTAAATATATAGTTTAGTATCCGTGTCGTATACTTGGAAGCTTCTAAACTTAAATATTCAGTTTGGTATCCGTGTCGTATCCTTGGAAGCTTCTAAACTTAAATATATAGTTTGGTATCCTCGTCGTATCCTTGGAAGCTTCTAAACTTCAATATATAGTTTGGTATCCGTGTCGTATCCTTGGAAGCTTCTAAATTTAAATATATAGTTTGGTATCCGTGTCTTATACTTGGAAGCTTCTAAACTTAAATATACAGTTTGGTATCCGTGTCGCATCGTTGGAAGCTTCTAAACTTAAATATCCAGTTTGGTATTCGTGTCGTATTCTTGGAAGCTTCTAAACTTAAATATATAGTTTGGTATCCGTGTCATATCCTTGGAAGCTTTTAAACTTAAATATCCAGTTTAGTATCCGTGTCGTATACTTGGAAGATTCTAAACTTAAGTACCTAGTTTGGTATCCGACTTTTCGTTTCGTATCCTTGGAAGCTTCTTAACTTAAATATCTAGTTTGGTATCCGTGTCGATTCCTTGGAAGTGTCTAAATTTAAATATCTAGTTTGGTATCCGTGTCGTATCCTTGGAAGATTCTAAACTTAAATACCTAGTTTGGTATCCGTATCGATTCCTTGGAAGTGTCTAAATTTAAATATCTAGTTTGGTATCCGTGTCGTATCCTTGGAATATTCTAAACTTAAATATCCAGTTTGGTATCCATGTCGTATCCTTGGAAGATTCTAAACTGAAATACCTAGTTTGGTATCCATGTCGTATCCTTGGAAGATTCTAAACTTAAATGCCTAGTTTGGTATCCATGTCGTATCCTTGAAAGATTCTAAACTTATATACCTAGTTTAGTATCGGACTTTTTGTTTCCTATCCTTGGAAGATTCTAAACTTAAATATCCAGTTTGATATCCGACTTTTCGTTTGGTATCCTTGGAAGATTCTAAACTTAAATACCTAGTTTGGTATCCATGTCGTATCCTTGGAAGATTCTAAACTTAAAACCTAGTTTGGTATCCATTTCGTATCCTTGGAAGATTCTAAACTTACATAGTTTGGTATCCATGTCATATCCTTGGAAGCTTCTAAACTTAAATACCTAGTTTGGTATCCATGTCGTAACCTTGGAAGATTCTAAACTTAAATACCTAGTTTGGTATCTGACTTTTCGTTTCGTATCCCTGGAAGCTTCTAAACTTAAGTTTGGTATCCATGTCGTATCCTTGGAAGATTCTAAACTTAAATACCTAGTTTGGTATCCGACTTTTCGTTTCGTATCCTTGGAAGATTCTATACTTAAATACCTAGTTTGGTATCCATGTCGTATCCTTGGAAGATTCTAAACTTAAATACCTAGTTTGGTATCCGTGTCGTATCCTTGGAAGATTCTAAACTTATACCCAGTTTGGTATCCGACTTTTCGTTTTTGAGTAATCGTGTTCACAGACACACACAAATACCCGCGGACCTTTTTCTATAAGTCTTTCTTGTCGGATATAGGTCTCCAAAACGTGTATTTCCGGAGAAATCACGGTATAGAATTTTTCTCTACCTATGTGCCATGTACTATCTAAAGTAAGTACAAATTCCCCATAAATATCTTTTAGAAGTATTCACATCAGTAATGAAAGTTTTACAGCAACTAATTTTAAAAACATATCTGTGGCATCCGACGTTATTCTATTAGTTGGTATTTCTTGTAGAAGAAATTTGTGTTCTTCAAAACCCTGAATACCTTGGCCACTTACTTAGGCGTACTTTTGAGAGGCAGTCAGTGCGTCTGTGAACACGATAATTCAAAAATGAAAAGTCGATAAAATACTAAACTTGGTATTTAAGTTTAATATATTCCAGGGATGCGATACGAAGATTTTGAGAAAAATCCCCCTAACCCCAAACTACCCTTTACATGGAACTTTTTTGAAAATTTTGATTTTCTCAAAAATGGCTCTAACGATTTTGATTAACATATCATATATTAAAGATATTTACCTGGCAAATAAAATGTATATATAGAATTTTCTGGGAATAGCCTCGGAAAACTACTTTATTCTGGATGAATTTTAGGAATTTTACATAACTGCTAAACCGTTAGAGTTGGAGAAAAACTTACCTCAGAAAATATGTAGAGCACTTTAAAACATACCATTTAGGTTAAATGCATTTTTTTTCGTGGAGTTGATCGTTTTTAAGATAATCCTTGTTTTTGCTTTCATTTTTAAAAAACATACTTTTCTCACAGATGACTTTGTGAACTCCTGTCCATACAAACAAAGGAACTTCAATCACATAGCAACCAGCTGTTGGCTATCATTTTAATCTATGGTGCTCCCTTATTTCGCTTCTACTTACATGGAAGCAAGAAATAAGACTATCTCAATTAGCATGAAGTAAATAGAAGCATGAGATTTTTAACAATAATTTGTTGCAGAGATGTAGAGAGTGTCATGTGAATGGAACACATCAGATTTTTAATAAAAATTAGTGAAATATTACATCGATTAGAACATTTTGAGTAAGAAGATGGAGTGTTTTTTATTTATGAACGCCCTTTAACTGCTGTGGTTCTCAGAGTCCCATTCTATACTGGGTGTGAAGAACGCTTAATTTTGTTCAGAGGCCTCTTTATAAGGACTAACGCTCTTTTACGTGCCGTAAATCCATGACACCGGACCAACGACCTTACTTCCCTTCCGAAGACCTTGGGTGTATAGCACCATGGAGGGCAAAATTTTGAGTGGACAAAATCTGATGTATTCAATTCACAAGACTTTCTCTATTCTGCCAATCAAATTACTCTGGACCAAATTCCGTCATTCCTCTTCCAATAATCTTCATCCATTTAAGTCTAGGTCGACCATTTCTTCCTCTTCCAGGGGGGTTGCATTCTAAAACTTGTTTTGGTAATCTTATCTCCGGCATTTTCCAGACATGTACATACCATTCTAGCTGTTTATATCTTATAAAATCCAAAATTGAATTTTGAACATTCATGGTTTGTCTTATCACTTTGTTAGAGATTTTTTTCAAATTTAGAGTGTCTAGTACATCTCCTGAAACAGTCCATTTCGACAGATAATAATTTTAAATTTAAATTCCTATTCATTGTCCAAGTTTTTAATGCATAAGTTAAGCACTTCTAATTATTGATTTATTTGCGTGTAATTTGGTTTCTAAAGGTATATTCTTGTCCCGTAACACTCCATTCAGTATGGATATTGTTGTTCTGCCTTCTTGAATCCTATATTTAATTTCCTCTTCTTGACTAAAGATTAAATTTGCCTTCACTTCTAAGTCTTCTAAAACTAGTTTTACTTTCTCTACACGTACTATGTACATAGTGTATACAGAAGGTATTGCACTCCACCCAAAAATTCCATACCGAGATTTCACCGGAAATATATGTTTTGAGACACCCTGAATCCAAAACAACTAATTTTAGAAAAATATCAGTGTGTGTGTGTGTGTGTGTGTGTGTGTGTGTGTGTTTGGGCAGCATAGCTCAAAAATGAAAAGACCGTTAAAAACCAAATTTGGTATTTAAGTTTGGTATCATCCAAGGATGCGACACGAAGCTTTTCAAGAAAATTCCCCCACCCCGAATTACCCTTTATATGGAACTTTTTTCGAAAATTTTGATTTTCTCAAAAATGGCTCTAACGATTTTAATTAAAATGTCATATATTAAAGATATTTACACGACAAATATAATGTATATCTTGGATTTTCTGGGAATAGCCTCTGAAGACTTCTTTATTCTGGATGAATTTTACGGAATTTTGTATAACCGCTAAACTTACCACACAGAAAATGTAGAATACATTAAAACACACAATTTATGAAACATACATTTTTTTTCGTGGAGTTGATCGTTTTTAAGGTATTCCTTGTTTTTGGTTTCAGCTTTGAAAAACTTATACTTTTCTCATACAGGAGTTTGACAATTCCTGTCCATACAAACAAAGGAACTTCAGTCACATAGCAACCAGCTTTTGACTATCACTTTAACCTATGCTATTCTCTTATTTCGCTTTTTCTGACAAGTAAGCAAGTAATAAGACTATTCCTGCTAATCTTTTCTCGAGTAAATTGAAGTAAATAAAAGCATAAGCTTTTAAACAATAATTTGTTGCAGAGATGTAGAGAAAGGCATATGAATGGAACACATCAGATTTTTTTCTGGATTAGCATAAAATAAATAGAAGAATAAGCCTTTTGACAGTAATTTGTTGCAGAGATGTAGAGAAAGTAATGTGAATGGAACATATCGGATATTTTTTTCTTTATCTCCAAATGACTAATAGATTGTTTTCTTTAAATTAATTTCTAATACCCATCTATGATATTCTTCAATAAGTTTTCTACTTATATTTTTTAAATTGATATAACATGATTATCCTAATGTCAATAATATACTGTTAATAGAGACTTGATCCACAAGTTAATAATCCCCGATATGGACGTAGCAGTTAAAGGGGGCTACACAAATTAAATAATATACCTATAAGACAGACCCGGGCCTTTGTGGGTCCCCCGAAAGAGCACTCGTCCTGCAACGATGGCAATAAAACACCTTTATAGAGCGCGTAATCAATGCCCAGCCACAACCAGCCGAACACCGTCTCCTGGACCTTCAACCCTGAAACAAAAAGCAAGTGATGACACAGGAAATAGGAAAAGGTCGAGGTGTGAATGTGTTCAGTATCCTCCAAAGATGTGAGACGAAGATTCTCAGCAAAATCCCCCTATCCCAAACTGCCCTTAATGTAGAATATTTTTCGAAATGTTCGATTTTCTAAGAAATGGGTGTAATGCTTTTGACTAAAATGCGTATATTAAAGACCGTTAGATTGCAATTACAATGTGTATAGATAGACAGACCGGCAGACAGGCATAAAGATAGATCGATTAGATGGATGGATGGATGGGTGGGTAGGTAGGTAGGTAGGTAGGTAGGTAGGCAGGTGGATAGGTAGGTAGACATTCTGAATGTCTTGGGAATATCCACTGAAGTCCTCTTCATTTTGAATGAGTTTTGCATAACTGGTAAATCGTAAGAGACGGACTAAAGTTTACTGAACAAATAATTATCGTTAAAATACACGCCCATTATTGGTTTCAAGTTTAAAATACTTAAACTTTTCTCAAACAGGAAGTCCTTATCCGTTTCTTACCTGTTTTTTTTCACAAATGTCCATGAAAGGAGAACGGCATTTCAATAACAATTTTGTTACAAAAGATTTTAAACGTTTGGTTATTACTTTAGCCTAGTGAATTTATTTAGCTCCTTTCTACTTATAAAGTAGAAAGTAATATGTCCATTCTGATAACTTCATTTTGATTAGCATTATGAATTTAAAAAAATAATATTTTGTAAGAAGAGTTTGTTAACCTTGAGTGTGATCTATAATTCTTCACAGCAGGGCAAAGTCGTGTGACCTGTTACGTAAACAATCATCGACGTCCGAAATAGGATTAACAGCCATTCTAAAACATAATGACATTTTCCTGATGAACATAGCTTTAGATAATAGCGCAAACACTGTATCATCACATTGTCCTCAAAGCGTTGAAACACATGTTTGAAATCATTCACCTCAGAGCGCGTATAAGTAAGATGTTCTGTTGCCACCAATACCTTCCCTGGAACAAGTTCCAATGTGCTCTGTACATAAACCCGTTGTCATTGCATAGCGTTAAATACGACCTTAATAATATTCGTTGCTCCATTTCACTGTTGGTACCACTTCAGAAAGAAAACACGCTACTGCACCAAGTAGGCGCTCTCCAACACCAGCGCTACGGACGGGCCAAAAGCCTGGCCGCGACTGACACTTGTACATCTCCCCTTGTAGGTCGAATATGTAAGATGGATCAGTAGGCCAATGCGATATTCACATTTTAAAATTCTGATCGCTCTGTGTTCCATTTGTATGCTTTTCTCTACGTCTCTATTGTTAGAAAGTTTATTCTTCTACCTACTTCATACTGATCGAGTAATTATCTTATTACTTGCTTTCTTGTAAGTATAAAGGCATTAAGCGAATACAATAGGCTAAACCGATAGTAAATTTCTTTTAAAAGCTAGTTTTTATGTGATTGAAATTTGTTTCTTTGCATGGCCAGGAATTGACAAATACTCATATGAGAAAAGATTAAAGTGTTTTAAAACTGAAACCAATAAGTAAAAATCCGATGTGTTTTATTTACATGACTTTCTCCACATCTCGGCAACAAATTATTGTTAAAAAAAAGTATGCTTCTATTTACTTCATGCTAATAGAGAAACAATTAGCAGAAATAGTCTTATAATTTGCTTCTTTGTAAGTAAAAGCGAAATAAAGGAGAAACATAGGTTAAACTGATAGTCAAAAGCTGGTTGCTATGTGACTGAACTTCCTTTATATGGACAGGAGTTGACAAATTCCTGTAGGAGAAAAGCATAAGTTTTTCAAAGCTGTAAGCAATAACAAGGAATATTTCAAAAACGATCAACTCCACGACAAAAAAATGCCTATGACATAAATTGTATGCTTTATCGTGATCTACATTTTTTGTGGAGTAAGTTTTTGTCTATTTCTTACGGTTTACCAGTTATGAAAACTTCAATAAACATCATCCAGAATAAAGGGGTCTTCAGAGGCTATTCCCAGAAGATTCAAGATATGCATTTTATTTGTCATGTAAATATCTTAAATATAAGAGATTTTAATCAAAATCGTTAGGGCTATTTTTGAGAAAATCAAAATTTTCGAAACTTTTTCCATCTAAAGGTTAGTTTGGGGTGGGGGATTTTCTTGAAAATCTTCGTGTTGCATCCTTGGAAGATACCAAACCTAAATACCAAGTTTGGTATTTAACGGTATTTTCGTTTTTGAGCTATGCTGTCCACAGACACACACACTTACACATACACGCACAGATACACACACGGGCCTTTTTCCAAAAATGTCTTTTTTGTATTTACGGGTACCCAAAACATGTATTTCCATTGAAATCTCGGTATCGAATTTTTGGGTGCATTACAATACCTTCTCTATACACAATGCACATAGAAGTGTAGAGAAAGTAAAAACCGAAAAATGGGCGATGTTGTTGCATCGCTGTCCGTGAATTGAAAAGTGACAGCAGGTGTTGGTTCGATCCTCGCCTCAAGCGTGTTTGTTTTATGAAATGGAACATTCGCAAACGTCTTTTCTGAAACAGTTGTAAATGGTTTGAATGTGAAGCAACCTTTACTCCTAGCAGCGTTGCCAACTTGTTTATTTCCAGCACTACACAATGTTGCCATGTCTCCAATAAGTGACTGTCTAGAAGGTTGCCTTTATTCTGTTTCTCCATTCCTGAACACAATAGATAATCTCGAGGAATTATTATAAAGTTAAATAATTTATTTGCGCCTTTTAAAATGCTTTATGTGAACATTAATACAATATTTATACTATTAATTACTTGCTATGTCATATAATAATTTAAATTCATTTGGGTTCTATACTTTTGAGTCCTATTCTCACATGTGAATGTATTTGTGTCGGTTTGTCTATAAACAAATGTAATCAAGACGAGTTCATTTAACATTTCAAAAGAAACTATTTACGTTTACTGAGTCTTAAACATTTTAATTTCCTTCCTTATTTTGCGAGACATTTCAACATGAAGGAGATGCCAGTGCTTCTGTATATCCAATGCAAGTTGTTAATATAACATAACCGAAATGAATCTTAAATCTGATAATAGTATTCGAGAATTATAGACAGATGCCTTCGAATGTGGATGTTTAACGGAAAATGATGATTTTATAAGGAATATTTGATAGTTCAGGTAGGCTATTTTCAGTTTTTATTTGCAATTTATACTTTATAAAGCATTTAGTTATAAAATGTCAATCGTATAGTAGCGTTCGAAAGACGGCAGCAAATATTACAGCGCTAATAGAAAAATCTGATGTGTTACACTCACATGACTTTCTCTAGCTACTCTACAAACAAACTTCTTACAAAAGATAATTCTTCTTTCAACACCAAGCTAATCGAGATAAGCATTGGCAGAATTTTGTTCCTTATTAAGTAGACTGGAACTAATAGAATGCACTAGGCTTAAGTGATAGTCAAATGTTTTAAAATCTGTCGTTATTCGATTGTCATTGCAAATCTTTGCTTGGCCAGGAGTAGAACAAAAGAAAAACGGACACTCCCGTCTGAGAAAAGTGTAGGTATTTCACAACTGAAAGTAATAACAAGGAATACCTCGAAAACGGTAAGCTCCACGAGAAAAAATGTACATGACGTAACTTGTGTATTTTAAAAGGACCTACTTTTTTTTTTTTTTTTTTTTTTTTTTTTTTTGTACAGTAAGTTTTTGTCTATCTCTTGCGGTTTACTAGTTATGATAAATTAAGCGAAATCCATTCAGAATAGAGCGGTCTTTAGAAGCTATTCCCAGAAAATTCAAGATATACATTTTATTTGTGATAGAAAGGGCTTTAATATATGGTGCTTTAATCAAAATCGTTAGAGCCATTTTTAAGAAAAACAAAATTTTCGAATTTGTTTTTATTGTAAACGGTAATTAGGGGTGGAGGGATTTTCTTCAAAATATTCGTGTCGCATCCTTGGGAGATACCAACTTAAATACTAAGTTTGGTATTTAACCGTCTTTTCGATTTTGAGCTATGCTGTCCACAGATACACACGCACACACACACACACACACACACACACATTGACCTGTTTCTGAAAATTCCTTTTTTTTGGATTGAGAGAGTCCTAAAACATGTATTTCCGGTGAAATCTGGACATCGTATTTACATTGTACATACGGGGCTAGAGAAAGTAAAAAGACTGTGACTCTATGGAAGCTGTTATATCAGATTCCGTTAATCTGTCCATTTTATATTTCGTACAGGTTACGAAAATAAAGTTTTTACAGTAAATAAATGAATATTAGGGCTAGCGTTACACGAGTTTCGATCTACCTCACTGATTTTAGCAGAAGCACGCTCTAACCATATCTGCTACTCTACCTGTAGGTACAATTGTAACTTTTTACTTTCTCTACACGTACTATGTACATAGTGTATAGAGAAGGTATTGTATTGCACCCAAAAATTCGATACCGAGATTTCACCGGAAATACATGTTTTGGGTCCCCCTAAATCCAAAAAAGTAATTTTTGGAAAAAGGTCCATGTGTGTGTGTGTCTGTGGACAGCATAGCTCAAAAACGAAAATGCCGTTAAGTACCAAACTTGGTATTTAGGTTTGGTATCTTCCAAGGATGCGTCACGAAGCTTTTTAAGAAAATCCCCCCACCCCAAACTATCCTTTACATGGAAAAAATTTCGAAAACTTGGATTATCTCAAAAATAGCTCTAACGATTTTGATTAAACTTTCTTATATGTAAGATATTTACATGACAAATAAAATGTATATCTTGAATTTTCTGGGAATAGCCTCTAAAGACCCCTTTATTCTGGATGATTTTTATTGAAGTTTTCATAACTGGTAAACCGTAAGAAATAGACAAAAACCTACTCCATAAAAAATATAGATCACGATAAAGCACACAATTTGTCATAGACATTTTTTCTCGTGGAGTTGATCGCTTTTTAAATATTCCTTGTTATTGCTTTCAGCTTTGAATATCTTATGCTTTTCTCATACAGGAATTTGTCAACTCCTGTCCATACAAACAAAGGAAGTTCAGTCACATATCAACCAGCTTTTGACTATCAGTTTAACCTATGTTTCTCCTTTATTTCGCTTTTACTTATAAAGAAGCAAATAATAAGACTATTTTTGCTAATTGTTTCTCAATTAGCATGACGTAAATACAAGCATAAGCTTTTTAACAATAATTTGTTACAGAGATGTAGAGAAAGTCATGTGAATGAAACACATCAGATTTTTTTTGTAAGCAAAGCACCTAACTCTAGGAGCGCTTTACTTCAGGTGCAGCACTTAATCGAAACAGTATAATAACACATTTACTGCATATTTATTCAAGTTGAATTTGCGGTAATTTCCCGTTAGTTTAAAATTATTGCTGAAATATTGGTTACTAAAACTGCGAGGTGAACGGATGGCTGTCATGCTCACTTGAACACTAAGGGAGTGGGTATTTACTTTTGTGAAAGATAGTACATAGTGTATAAAGAAGGTATTGTATTCCACCCAAAAGTTCCATATCGAGATTTCACCCCAAATAAATATTCTGAGATCGCCTGAATGCCAGAAAACCATTTTAGAAAAAAGGTCAGTGTGTGTATGACTATGGACAGCATAGCTCAAAAAAGAAAAAGATCATTTTATACCAAACTACGTATCTTCCAAGGATGCAACAGGAAGATTTAGAGGAAATGTCCCTTTACAAAGAAGCACACTAGGCTAAAGTGATAGAAGCATATTTTAAAAGGTAGTTGCTATGTGATTGAAATACTTTTCTATGGACAGGAGTTGACAAATGCCCGTATAAGTATTTTAAAGCTGAAATAAAATCAAGGAATATCTCAGATTTGGCCAGCTCAAAAAAACATATCAGATAAAGAATGTGCTTTAATGAGATCTACATTTTTGTGTTGTAAGTTTTTGTCTATCATTTACGGTTTTTCAATTATGCAAAATCGTCAAAGTTCATCCAGAATAAAGAGGTCTTCAAGGTTTTTTCCGCAAAAAATTCAAGTTATGCACTTTATTTGTCATGTAAATATCTTTAATATACGATATTGTAATCAAAATCGTTAGAGCCATTTTTTGTAAAAATCAATATTTTCGAAATGTTTTATTCTGTTTCGGATGGAGAATTTTCGTCGAAATCTTCGTATACATCCTTGGAAGATAATTAGCTTAAATACCATGTTTGGTATTAAACGATTTTTTCGTTTTTGAGCTATGCTGTCCATAGACACACAGACACACACACACACACACACACACACACACACACACACACACACACACACACACGCCTTTTCTAAAAATGCTTTTTTTGGGATTCAGGGGTTCGTAAAACCATATATTTCCGTTGACAACTTGGCATTAAATTTTTGGATGAAATACAATAAATTCTCTATAATTGTTGTATATAATACGTGTAGAGAAAGTAAAACTCATGCTCCCATTCACATAGATATCTTCCTATACTTTTACGTAACAACTTATTGTTAAAAAATTTATTATTGTATCTAATTTATGCTAATCGTGATGAAATTAGCAGAAATTGTCTAAATGCATGCCTCATTATAAGTGAAAGGGAAGTAGGGGTATACACTAGGCTAAAGTGTTAGGGAAATCTTTTGTAAGCAGGTTGCTATAAGATTGAAAGTCTTTTATTTGTATTCCCAGGAACTGAAAATTCCCTTACCGGAAAAGTATAAGTATTTTTAAACTGAAACTTCTTAACAAGGAATATGTCATAAGCGGTGAGCTCTACTAAAAAGCTGATGTGTTCCATTCACATGACTTTCTGTACATCTCTGGAACAAATTATTGTTAAAAAGCTAACGCTTCTATTTACTTCAGGTTAACCGAGAAAAAATAACAGAAACAGTCTTATTACTTGCTTGGAGTACTATAGGTTAAAGTGATAGTCTAAAGCTGGTTGCTTTGTGATTCAAGTTCCTTTGCTTGTATGGACACGAGTTGACAAATTCCAGTATGAGAAAAATATGTCTTTTAAAGCTGAAAACAAAAACAAGGAATATTGGAAAAAGATGATTTTCACGCAAAAAAATATATATATAACATAAACTGTGTGTTTTAATGTGCTCTATTTTTTGTGCGGAAAGTTTTTATGAATCTCATATGGTTTAGCAATTGTGCAAAATTCCGTAAAATTCATCCAGAATAAAGTAGTCTTCAGAGATTATTTCCAGAAAATTCAAGATATACATATTATTTGTCAGGTGAATAACGGGTGATCGAGAAGTCGCTCCGCACCTCCCGTGTAACCAAGATTTCCCCAGAGTTGGGAATTCTGGTGGCAGCACTGGCTGGCGCGAGCGTATGGTGAAAACGTTTCGCTGGTTAAGAAAACTGCTAGGTTCACTATATTCATGCATGAAAGGTAATATGGAAAAATAATATGCAACTAACCTGTTTAAAGAACATTTTGAAAGTGTTTACCATTCTCTTGAAGACACAAATTCACTCGTTTTAATTTATTTCCCAAAACTGTGATTAATGTCTCCTTTGTTACAGATATTATGTAATCTTCTATTGCCGTTTTCAGCACATCGATTGTTTTTGGATTGTCCTTATAGACCGAAGCTTTAGCGGCTCCTCAAAGAAAATAATCCGGAGGGGTAAAATCAGGAGACCGCGGAGGCCACAGAACTTCAGAAATTAATCTTTCGTCAAAAAATTCCACTAACAGTCCCATGGATTTATGTGAAGTATGAGCAGTGGCATTATCCTGTTGAAAAAAACGCACCGTTCACTTCATCTTTAATTAAGTGTGAAAGAAACGGAAAAAGAATATCCGAGCAATAAACATCTGAATTGAGTGATGGAAAAAAATTGGCCCAATAATTCGAGAGCGAGAGATCGCACGTCATACACCAATTTTCTCTGAATGTAAAGAAAGGGGTTTCTGAATTGCATTAGAATTTCAGTAGACCATATTCGCGTATTTTATGAATTTACGCATTCTGATAAGTGGAACCAAGCTTCATCAGTAAAAAATGTCCTATCTAACACGTCAATTCCATGGTGCAAAATAAACCTCTGAAACCATTCACAATAATGAACTCTTTTCCCGTGATTTGTGGGTTTTAATTTGATACCTTATATGGATACAAACCTAGTTCTTTTTTGACTGCTTTGTATGCAGAACCGTAGGAATATCACATTGTCGGGCAAATTTGTTTATTGATTTCTGTGGACTTTTAAGCATTCTATCCGATACATCCGATAGTTTTTCTTCTGTTAGCACACTGGGTCTTTCACTTCTAACAGTATCAAGCATGAACCCGACTCCCAAAATGTATTAATTAAATCACGCAGAGAATCTCGGTGTGGTGGTTTTGAGTTCGGGAACCTGACAACGAAATTTTGTTTCACTTTCTCAGTATAATTTCTACGTTCATTAACAACGTTTTCCACTAGAAACACACGTTCCTCTGTAGAATACATTGATTTCGCTTCAGGCACACGTCAGAACTCACAGCATAGTAGATCATACTAACCAGTACAATAAACAACTCATGCGCTCGCAGCCGCTGATAACGGCGATAATCATAACATCCCGTCGGAATTGAATGCTATAAACCTAGGGATGCCAATCTTTTATTGAGTGGTGACCAGCAGCAGGGTGCGGAGGAAGTCATTGATGACCCGGTATCTTTAATATACGATATTTTAGTCAAAATCATTAGCGCCTTTTTTGCAAAAATCAAAATTTTCGAAAAAAAGTTCGATGTAAAGAGTATCTGGGGGTGGGGGGATTTTCCTGAAAATCTTCGTGTCGCATCCTTGAAAGATACCAAACTTAAATACTAATTTTGGTATTGAACAGTCTTTTCGTTTTTGAGTTATGCTGTCCAGACACACACGGACCTTTTTGTAAAAATGCTTTTTTTGGATTCAGGGGGACCCAAAACATTTATTTCCGGTGAAATCTCGGTATCTAATTTTTTGGTGCATTACAATACCTTCTCTATACACTACGTACATAATACGTGTAGAGAAAGTAAAAATATGAGGACTCAAATTATGTGATTTAACCAGGTCTACATATTTTATGTAATAAGTTGTCTATCTCGCACGGTTTACCATTTATGCAAAAATTCAGCAACATTTATCCATAATAAACAGGTCTTCAGAGACTATTCCCAAACAATTAAAGTTATGCATTTTATTTCTCATGTAAATATCTTTAATAAAGGATATTGTAATCAAAATCGCTACAGCCATTTTTGAGAAAAACAAAATATTCCCCTGTGAAGGACGTTTTGTGGTGGAGGGATTTTTTTTTTTAAATTTTCGTGTCGCATCCTTGGAAGGTACTAAGCTTAATATGTTGTTAACAGTCTTTTCGTTTTTGAGCTATGCTGTCCACAGGCACACACGAACCTTTTTCTAAAAATGATGTTTTCGGACCTTAAAACATTTTCGGTGAAATCTCGACATCGAAGTTTTGGGTGGCATGTAATACCTGCTCTATCCACTATGTACATTGTAAATACGGGCTAGAGAAATGAATATAATTCCAAAACAAACTTTTTATTTTATTATGCATTCAATATGAAAGTTAATAATAGGGGGATCAAAATTTGGAAAATGCGATATTATCGTGTTTATGGTGTTGCTTATATTGAAACGTCGTAATCAAAGCTACTAGATTTCCCAAAGTTTGAGTTCCTCTACTTAAAATACACACATTTATGGTGTTAGTATATTGATAAAATAACATATTCTCCAAAGTTGGGTCAAAGTAATCATTAAGAACCAAATTAGCACCAATTTATGGTCAAAGGTTCAAATTGTATTATGGTAACACTTCCTGGCTATAATTTATCAGACAAGAACCGTCCTGAATGAAAGTTGAATGTAGTATTCAAATTTGAAAGTTAATTTAACAAAAAAGTGTCCACAATTAATGCCTCTAATGTAAATAGAAGAATGCGCTTTGGTAAAAATAATTTTTTGCAGGATAAATAGAGAAGGTCATGTGAATATACGAGGAGAGTTCAATAATTCCTTAGAAAATTACAAGGAAGTACACTTGTAACATTGAAAAAAGTTTGTATTTAGTCTCCTACTAGATGGCAGTTAAAGTTTCAGCTATATCCATCACATGGTTTCGTTGCCATAGGCGATTGAATCATGCCGCGCTCGCTAAAGCGTCTTGCTTCATGGCGCAGGGGATCGTGCATGTGTATTTGTCATCAAACAGAAAAAAGGTAAACAAACGAAATTTAGGGAAAAAAGAAAAAGAGTAATACGAAAAGGAATACAGCGCCGGAGTCCTAACCAGACTTCGGAACTATATTAAAAAAAAAAAAGGAAATCAACAATCTTGTCGTTATTTAGAAAGATGGATAAAAACGAGTTTCGTGAGGTGATTAACCACTTCTATTTAAAAGGCTTAACACTGAAAGAGATAAAAGCCGAGTTGGATGAAGTTTCCATGACACATCTGCTCCTGCATTTGCAACAATTTATAATTGGATAAATGAATTTAAACATGGCCTCACATCCACAAATGATGAACATATTTCCCAACATCCGGTAACTTTTTCCAAAATTATTGAGAAAGTCAGGATATACTTTTGAGCGATCGACAAATTAAAGTTTGCGAAGTAGTATAGACCACAGGCATATCACAAGTATAGTGTTCTCAATTTGCATAAAAAATTAGGTCTGACAAAGGTCTCGGCAAGATGGGTGCCGCGTTTGCTCTCAATAGAGAATAAACACAATCATGTGATCAATTGGGAGACTGGTTTGACTCCTTTCCGTCGCAATCTTGGAGAGTTTCTGCGTCGATACATAACTGTAAATGAAACAGGATACACTACTGCACTCCAGAGTCAAAAGTACACTCGAAACAGTGGATTTTTTTAAGTTGAACCGGCTCGGAAGAAAGGCAAAAATGGTGAAACCTGCAGACAAGGTGATGGCCTCGATTTTTTGGGATGCACGCAGATTTATCTACATTGACTACCTGCAGAAAGGAAGAACGATAAATGAAGAGTTTTGTGCATCGTTATTGCACCGGCTGAACAGAGAAATCAAGAAAAAATTCCTCATCTTCCAAAGAAAAATATTCTCAGTGCAAAGGTGCACAGTTGCGTATTATCGATGGAGAAAATTGTACAATTTCACCGTAATAACCAGATTTGGGCCTCAGTGACCTTTTTTTTTATATTTCTGAACTTGAAAAAGTGACTCGGCGCAAAAAAAGATTCAGGTCTAACGAAGAGGTCATCTCCCAAACCATGCCTATTTTGAGGACCTTCCGAAATCCTACTTTTTTGGAAGGCTTAAAACAGTTGGAGAAACGCTGGGAAAAGCGTATCGAACTAAAACAAGATTATGTTGAAAAACTCTTATGCGTTCCATTCACATGACTTTCTCTACATGTCTGCAACGAAGCTTATGCTTCTGTTTACTTCATGCTAATTGAGAAAAAATAGCAGCTTACTGGCTTCCTTGTAAGAAGAAACGAAATAAGGCAGTGCCACAGGTTAAAGTGATTGTCAAAAGCTGGTTGCTATGTGACTTTGTTTATATGGACAGCAGTTGATAAATTCCTCTATGGGAAAACAATAAGTATTTAAATGCTGAGTCAATTACATGGAATATCTAAAAAACTATCAACTTTACGAAAAAAATATATATGACATACATTGTGTGTTTTATCGTGATCTATGTTTTTAGTGTAGTAAGTTTTTAAGTTTTTGTGGTTTTACGGTTTAACAGTTATGCAAAATTAAATAAAAAATCATCCAGAATAAACATGTCTTCAGAGGCTATTACCAGAAAATTGAAGATATACATTTTATTTGTCACATAAATATCTTCTATATAAAAGATTTTAATCAAAATCGTTAGAGACATTGTTTAGAAAATCAAAAATTTCGAAAATTGTTTCATGTAAAGAGTAGTTGGGCGTTTTGCATCCTTGGAAGATACAAAACTTAAACCAGATACACACACACATACACACACGTACACACAGACATATACAGACAGACACACATACACAATGACACACATACAGACAGACACACACGGACATTTTTCTAAAAATGCTTTTTATCGGATTCAGTGGGTCTCAAAACATATCTTTCCGGTGAAACCTCGGTATTGAATTTTTGGGTGCAATATACTACCTTCTCTATACACTATGCTACATAGTACGTGTAGAGAAAGTAAAAAATTCTACAAAATATAATATTTGAACTTATTGAGCGCCCCTCGTAGTATATCAGATTTTTATGTTATTAATGTTCCTACATAATTTATTTTGAGCATAGAATTCATGTTACTTATACTTAAATGTGTTTATAATAGATTTCTATCGCTTTCTATGTATTCCAAGTGGAGTTTTGACTTCTCCAATTTTATTAAAATAAAGAAAAGCTAAGAGGTTCGTTTTTGGAACTTTTATCTGAAGCTGCAGCCAAAGTAATGATCATGTATCAAACTTGATAAAAGTTGTATGCGTCAATCAAGTGGCTATAATATTGGGAGATAAAAATGCAGGATTACAAAAACAAAGATTTATGCCTTGGAAATATTTTCTCTTGTTAAAGGTATCTGATAAGCGTTCCGTTTTGAAAATGTTAGAATGATTAATGGAACTGTACATTTCGCTTAAACTCTTGTTGAATTTTTAATGAGGTAATCATAAAGATAAACACATCTCTAACAGGAGTATATAAGAAGCTCACAGAAGCTAGGAAATCACATCAGATCTTCAGCTGTTCTAGAACACACACCACCAAGTCAAGATGAAGGGTATCATGAGTTTGCTTTTACTTCCTCTGCTGGTAAGTAATACGTTTTGAATTAAATTTGAATTTATGGAAGAGACCCACACTTGGGAATCACTAATGCTCATTTGAATATGTTTACTTTCTCCACCACGTACAAAGTGGGTAGAGAAGGTATTACATTTCATCGAAAAATTTCATAACGAGACAATCACTGGAAACATATTTTTTGAATTCCTGAATCAAAAATCTGATATGTTCCATTCACATGGCTTTCTCTAGCTATTCTGCAAATAAAATCTTGTTGCAAAATCTTCTTCTTTTTTTTTTTTTACTTCGTGCTGATCAAAACAAATATTATCAGAAATTGCCTTATTACTTATTCCGTATAAATATAAGGGAAATAAGGAAATACAAGACCGCCTGGGTAGTGTGGTGGTAGCATATCTGTCTTGCATTCAACAGGTCGCGAGTTCGAATTTCGCTTAGAGTGACTTACCCGCATAGGGTTATTTCGGGGTTTTCCCGAGATAATTTGAGCATCACTTCACTAATTTCATCAATCGTCCTATATAACCAACCAGGACGTTAAGCCACACTAGGTTAAGGTAATACACTGGGCTAAAGTGATAGTCAAATGTTTTAAGCCCCTTTAACATCTAAAGTCATATCGGGGGATTTTGCTTAAGAAAATCCTCGTTGACCGTAGGTTCTTTAACGTTTTTAATCATTTTTATTTTCTTCAAACACACGCACATTCACCCTCACATACTTACTTCCAGTTTCTGTGGCAGAAAGGAAATGATTCTGGTTAAAGACAATTTTGCAGGCTTTTTTTCCATGCACGGGAGTAAAACAAAATAAATAAACGGGCGAGGGTTTTCCGTTTAAGAACAGCTGAAACCAATATCACTTTGATATTTTTCTGTAAATGGCCTCTGAAGACCTCTTCATTCTGAATGACTTTTGTATAACCGTAAGAAAAAAATACATGTTTCGAAAACATTTAATTTATGCGGGCATTTATTTATTTGTTTATTTATTTATTTATTTATATATTTATTTATTCATTTTGTAGAGTTAATCATTACGGAAATATTCACTATTACTGACATAAATTTTCCAAAAGCTTACTCTTATCTCTTTTCACCATTCTTGCCCATTGGGCCAAAAGCCTTCCTCAATTTCCCAATCCATCTTTGCCCTTCTGATTTCCTGAATCCACGTGCTATGCTATCTTCTTTTATTTTCCTTCCTGATGACATCGCCTCCATTATTCTTTTGGATAATCCATCATCTTCCAGTCTTTTAGCATCTTTCGTTTCTAATCGTTTATGTTTAACAAAATCTAATATTGAATTTTTAGCATTCATATTACTTTCTCTACACTTACTATGTACATAGTGTATAGTGAAAGAATTGTTATGCATCCATAAATTCGATACCGAGATTTCACCGGAAATACATATTTTGGGCCCCCTGAATCCAAAAAAAGCATTTTTGGAAAATGTCTGTGTATATCTGTCTGTCACTCAGTTAGTCTGTCTGTCTGTCTATCTGTCTGTGTGTCTGTGGACAGCACAGCTCAAAAACGAAAACACCGTTGAATACCAAACTTGGTATTTAAGGTCGCCCTCCGTGGTGTAATAGTTACCATGCTAACTTCACATACCCAAATTCGCGGGTTCAAAGCCGGCGGAAGACGATGGATTTTTTTCGGGCGTAAAAATCCTTAGCATGGCTTACTTCGGAAAGGAAGTAAAGCCGTGGGTCCCATGTCGTAGATTTACGTCACGTAAAATAACCTCAAGCTTGATTGAGATGCCTCCGAGCAAAGTTAAGCGTCTTTCAAGCCCAGTATAGAATTGGACGCTGAGAACCACAGCAGTTAAAGAGCGTCCATAAATAAAACATTTTATTTTTGGTATTTAAGTTTGGTATCTTCCAAAGATGTGACACGAAGATTTTCGGAAAATCTCCCCACCCCCAGCTACACTTTACATGGAACTTTTTTCGAACATTTTGATTTTCTCAAAAATGGCCCTAAAGGTGGCAAATACAATGTATATCTTGACTTTTCTGGGAATAGCCTCTCAAGATTACGTTATTCTCGATGAATTTTACGGAATTTTGCATAACTGGTAAAGCGTAAGAGATGGACAAAAAAAGTACCCGACAAAAAATGTAGAGCACATTAAAACACACAATTTATGTTATACAAATTTTTCTTTCTCTAAAAGTACTATGTACATAGTGTATAGAAAAGGTATTGTATTGCACCCAAAAATTCGATACCGAGATTTCACCGGAAATATGTTTTGAAACCCCCTGAATCCAAAAAAAAAAGCATTTTTAGAAAATTGTCGGTATGTGTGTCCGCGCGCGCGCGTGTGTATGTGTGTGTGTCTGTGGGCAGCATAACTCAAAAACGAAAAGAGCGCTAAAAACCAAACTTGGTATTTAAGTTTAATATCTTCCAAGGATGCGACACAAATATTTTCAAGAAAATTCCCCTACCCCAAACAACTCTTTATATGGAAAAATTTTCGAAAATTTTGGTTTTCTTAAAAATGGCTCTAACGATTTTGATTAAATTCTCTTATATTTAAGGTATTTACTTGCCAAATAAAATGTATATCTTGAATTTTCTGGAATAGGCTCTGAAGACTACTTTATAGGGGATCAATTTTACGGAATTTTGCATATCTAACAAAATCGTAAGAGATGAAAAAAAAACTTACCACACAAAAAATATAGAGCATATTAAAACACACAATTTATATCATAATTCTTTTTTCGTGGAGGTGATCCTTTTTGAGATATTTCATGTTTTCGGTTTAGCTTTGAAAAACTTATAATTTCCTCATACAGGAAGGAATTTGTCAACACCTGTCCGTATAAAGGAACTTCAGTCACATAGCAACCAGCTTTTGACTATCACTTTAACCTATGATACTCCCTTATTTCGCTTCTGCTTACAAGAAGGAAAGTAATAAGACTATTTCTGCTAATTTTTTTTTCTCGATTAGCTTGAAATGAATAGATGCATAAGCTTTTTAACAATAATTTGTTGTAGAGATGTAGAGAAACTCATGTGAATAGAACACATCAGATATTTCTCTTCTGCACTCAGTTCGTGATGTCATCTGTTGAAAGAGATAGAGCAGGTAATGATCAGACAACTGAAGTATTCATTTGTATTCATTTGCAGGTTTGCGGAACACTGGGCTACCGTCTTGGCGGCCGCCTCAATGCAGCATCTCCATTGTCTTCAGTGGCACATATGGCAGCAATGTCTCCACTGGCAAATGCGGCATCAGCATCTCCATTGGCATCGGTGGCACATATGGCAGCAATGTCTCCATTGTCAAGTATGGCACATACCGCAGCAATGTCTCAGTTGGCAAACATGGCACCAGTATCTCCATTGGCACATACAGCAGCAATGTCTCCATTGGCAAATATGGCACATACCGCAGCAATGTCTCAGTTGGCAAACATGGCACCAGTATCTCCATTGGCACATACAGCAGCAATGTCTCCATTGGCAAATGCGGCACATACAGCAGCAATGTCTCAACTGGCAAACATGGCACCAGTATCTCCATTGGCAAATATGGCACACACAGCAGCAATGTCTCAACTGGCAAACATGGCACCAGTGTCTCCATTGGCAAATATGGCACACACAGCAGCAATGTCTCAACTGGCAAACATGGCACCCGTGTCTCCATTGGCAAATGCGGCACATACAGCAGCAATGTCTCAACTGGCAAACATGGCACCAGTGTCTCCTTTAATGGCTTATCCAGCTTACACCGCGGCTGACCCAAGTAAGTCATTAAACTATAGTGCCTTAGCTATATTTGGGGCCGCGGATCTGCTCCGCACACTGTCTACTACTCTACGGGTGTGGCCGTTCTAATTCTGCCGCTTTACTTGAAATTGAAATTGTTCACTCGCCAATTTTCCTTTCAAACCTTCCATATTCCAAAACCCCATTGGTAACCTCCCCCTATTTGACTGCTGACATCTTACCTCCCTCTCGTACGCCGGAATTCACTAGCCTTTGGGATCTGCGAGTGGTTCCATAGCATGTCTCCATTTCGAAATCGCCGATCTCCCCATCGGCGCTTGGCTGGCCCGCCCGCTGTTACCTGGCTTAGGTCTGATGGACTTCTCTGGTCGGTGAATCTGCTGTTCATTTCCCCCAACCACCTGCTCCTCCACTCGTTCTTGGTTGGGGCCATTTCCCGTTGCTAGCTGTGATGTTGACTGCTCAGGGTTGTCCCGCCCGTACAACACGAATTTTTTTCAGCTCACGCCTCACCACACTTTGAATGTTTATCGAGCTGAAGGACAGCATGGCAACCCTGCCTTCTTGTTTCAATCAAGTGGCGCTTAAGAACGCTTCTTTCTTGCCTCATTCTCAAACCGAAGTCCTCGGTGATGTAAATCCCTGATCCCTTGAGATATTTACTGTTTCTCAATATCTCGCACTCAAGTTTATAATTGGTCAACTTACACACGACCTGACTCCCCATCTGCCAATCCTGAGTGCATTGTCCATTGTCGACAGCTCAATAACTCAAGTAGTACTAACATGCGCTAGAGCACCTCCTTACGTCAAGTTTGTCTTTCAGCATAGTTTTAACTGCTGCCAATCCAATATTCAAAGCTTCTTGAATCTGACCATATGTGCAACAATGATCCTTCCGCTACCTGCGATCTGCTATCACCATATTTTCATCCACTGTTGCTGTAGCCGGCCGTCCTATTTGGTCATCTTCGAGGGAATCCCTTCATCTTTACTTTCTCTATAAAAAATGTAAATGGCGTGTTATTTATAGACTCTCTTTAACTGTTCTCAGCGAGACTGTGGTTCTCAGCGTCCCGTGCTGAATTGGGCGTGAAAGACCGCTTAATTTTGCTCAGATGCCTCTCTATCAGGCTTGAGGTTCTTTTACGTGCCGTAAATCTACGACACGGGACCAACGACTTTACTTCACTTCCGAAGGAAGCCATGCTAAGGATTTTTACACTCGAAAAAAATACATCGTCCTCCGCCGAGTTTGAACCCGCGACCTTGGGTGTATGAACTTAGCATGGAAACCATTAACCACGGAGGGCGACATTCCTCTATTCACGGATTATGTACATAGTATATAGAGAGTTATTGTATTCCCCCAAAAATTCCATACCGAGATTTCACCGGAGATAACGTTTAAGGGTCTCCTGTATAAAAAAAAACATTTTTAGAAAAAGATCCGTGTATGTGTTCCTGTGTATTCGTGTGTCAGTATCTCGGTGTGTTTGTGAACACAATAACTAAAAAACAAAGAGTCCCTAAAATATCAAACTTGGTATTTAAGTTAACTATCTTTTAAGGATGCGATAAGAAGATTTCAGAAAAATCCCCCAACCACAAACTACGCTTTACATAGAAAAAATTTAGATGGCCAATAAACTGTATATCTTTTAATTTTCTGAAGACCTTTATATTCAGGATGACGAATTTTGCTGTATTTTGTATAATTAGTAAACCGTAAGAAATAGACAATAGCTTACGACACAAAATATGTATATCTCGTTAAAACACACAATTTATGTCATATATATTGACCGTACTTAAAATATTCCTTGTTATTGGTTTCAGTTTTAAAGTACTTTTCACACGCGGGAATTTGTCAATTCCTGGCAATGTAAACAAACGAATTTCATCTACATGGCAATTGACTATCGTTTTAGCCTAGTGATTTCCCTCATTTACCTTCTACTTACAAGAAAGCATCTCTGCTAATGCTTGTCTCAATCAGCATGAGGTAAATAGAAGAATAAGCTTCTTAACAATGATTCGTTACAGATAAGTAAAGGAAGTCATGTGAATGGTTCACATCAGATTTTTAAACATCGATAAATGGTGGATTGCGAAGGGGAAATGTCCCCAAATGTAGATGCAATCTTTCGAGGCATTCTGTCTCCCCTTCACCGACTTTAATCAAAGAAAATCATAGCATAGTTCTTGATCCATCCTAACATGTGACGCAACAATACCTTCTGTACAAACATAGGTGCTGACGATAAACATTGTTGCACCTCATCCAGACCTGCACATGTTGCTATCTGAACTTCAATCTGAAGTTAGCTTTGGCACAGAATAGACTGTATACAGAAAGGAAACTCAACTGAAATCCGTACGCCAAAATTCAGTGCGCATGCGCGAATTCTGCCATATTGGGACGGAGTAAACAGCGGTATTGTTGAAGTCACGCACCTCATAACATACAGTTTATTAAGGTTATAAATTGTGTGCTTTAGCTGCTGAGTTTGTATTCTTCCTAACAGTTATATTATACACTGTACACGCTACAATATTTATTTACTGTTAAAGCTTTACTGCTCTTATAATGAGCAGTAGTAAGAGTAAAGGCGGCCATTGGTGCCCAGCACCTAACTGCAGAAATAATTCCAATATAAATAAGGACATAAGCTTTTTCAGATTTCCAAAAGATGAACAACGATAAGTGAACATCGTTATATTTATGGCTTACTAGGACTTAGCTTTCTGAATCAGAACATATTAGGTATAAATTATTATAGGCTAACGTCTAATTGAATGAGAGAAAAAAACAACAAAGTGAGTGACTTGGCCAACGTTTGGATTAAGTTTTTAATATTTCTTTCCAGTGCTAAGAAATGGGTGTGTTCTACAGGAGAATAGATTTACTAAAAATCTGATGCGTTTCATTCATATGACCTTCTCTGATGCAAATTATTGTTAAAAGGCTTATGTTTCTATTTATTGCATGCTAAATCTGAAAAAAAAAAATAGCAGAAATAGTCTTATTACTTGCTTCCTTGTAAGTAAAAGCGAAATAAGGGAATACCATAGGATAAAGTGATAGTCACAAGCTGGTTGCTATATGACTGAAGTTCCTTTGTTTGTAAGAACAGGGGTTGACAAATTCCTGTAAGAGAAAAGTATACGTTTTAAAAGGTGAAATAAAAAACAGGGAATGTCTAAAAAAGAATAAAAGAAAAAAAAGATTAACTGTACGAAAAAATGTATGTAACATAAATTGTGTGTTTTAACGTACTCTACATTTTTTGCGTGGTAAATTTTTGTCCATCTCTTACGGTTTGGCAGTTATGCAAAATTCCGTAAAATTCATCCAGAATAAAGTAGTCTTCAGAGGCTATTCCCAGAAAATTCAAGATATACATTTTATTTGTTAGGTAAATATCTTTAATATACGATATTTTAATAAAAATCGTCAGAGCCATTTTTCAGAAAATCAAAATTTTCGAAAAAAGTTCCATGTAAAGGTTAGTTTGGAGTGGAAGGATTTTTCTTAAAATATTCGTGTCGCATCCCTGGAAGATACTCAACTTAAATACCAAGTTTGGTATTTTACCCACTTTTGTTTTTGAGTTATCGTGTTCACAGACACACGGAGTTTCCTTTCTGTATACTGTCTATTCTGTGGTTTGGCTGCATGCACATCAAAGGAGCCGCCCTCGAGTTTCCTTTCTGTATACTCTATTCTGTGGTTTGGCTGCATGCACATCAAAGGAGTTTCCTTTCTGTATACTCTATTCTGTGGCTTTGGCTTACCGCAACTCATTGTTGTGAAAACTTTTAGAATAATTCTAACCTTGGTTTACGTGATATTGAAAGTAATTGAGACATTCCTGGCAGTCGTCAGAGACTGTTGTAATTCATAAACAATTCATTAACACTCTGTAAGACTTCAATTTTAAACGTTTAGTTCTCTATAGACAGTTTTTTTAAACCTCCACTAGCTATGCAACACGTCTTATAAACAATCTATCAGTATATTCATATAGAAAACACCTTTAAAGCCCTTTTGTTTCTCCATATGGTATAAGAAGTCCATGTTCGAAATATAGCTGCTGTTTTAAATTTGAAAAATGTCGGGTGAAGCAGTGCAACATCTGAAAATGCTCATTCCTTACCTGCAGACCGGCGCTCCTGATGCGCGGAGTCGAGCGTCCTGGTCAGCGTCTTGCAGGAATGAAAGCGAAGCAGGAGTGACTAGTGTTATGTACGAGTGAGTAGTGATTAAAATACAATTTGGCAACAAGTACTACAAATAATCGTCTCTTATGCACAGCGTTTTACTTATGTTATATTTTATATATGTTCCAAAATATTTGCAACTCATTTGAAGTTTGATTTTACAAGAAAATAAATAAAAAGTCAATTAAAGCGCACGTTAACTCGATTAGTATATAGAAGAGTGGCGTAGATAGTAGACTAGTAGTTGTAGTAATCCACCGGAGGGGATTCCACATCACAACCATTGTTTGGCATTTGGTTCGTCACGCCCCTGGAGGAAGGATGAGATGAGTGTAATTTCAGAGGGCGGCCTACAGTAACACAGGGAGAGAGCCGTCATGGAAAGTCCCTAACAGTTCTTCACCTCGAAGAGGGGAGGGCCAGTAGCCCGCCACTCAGTCCTGTATAGACCGTCCTTAGACAACCACCAGCGCCATTCCGCCGCCGAGAGCTGTGTTTGCAGAGCGCAGTCACCTCCACGAAATGGCACCTCTGTCGCAGTCCTCGTCGACACTTACAACTCTGAAAGAGCCCGATTGGAATGAAATGGAAGTTCCGGGGAATGAGAAATGCTCCCCAGCATTCGCTTAGCGACCCGGGAAATCACCGAAAAAACCCATGGGTGAGAGAGAGGTCGGCCGTGGAGAACCGATCGCACGATCTCCCAAATACCAGTCCCAGCTTGGTTTAGTGGATAGAAGAATAGCTTTTGTAGGAATAGTCTGTTGCAGAATTGAGTACATAGGTTTCATAAATCTACATTTCCCAGCTAACAGATGGAATAGTTAATAAATTCTTAGAATATCATGTCGATAATTTTGCTGTCCAAGAATAATAATACATATTTCATTATTTATAACAGTGACGTCATCATTGGTGGCCAGCAAGAGAGCCGTTCCTGCTTCAGCATACCCTTCTAAATAAATGGGGTAAGCAAACTAGTTATAATACTTCCTTGCGATTTCTACTTTCACTGCACGTACTATGTATATAGTGTAGAGAGAAGGTATTGTATTCCACCCAAAATTCGATACCGAGATTTCACCGCACATATATGCTTTGAAACAGTTGAATAGCAAAAAATCTGATGTGTACCATTCACATGACTTTCTCTATATCCCTGCAACAAATTATTCTTAAAAAGCTTATACTTCTATTTACTTTATGCTAATTAGAAAAAATTAACAGAAATAGTCTTATTACTTGCTTCCTTGTAAGTAGAAGCGAAATAAGGGACTACCATAGGATAAAGTGATAGTCAAAAGCTGGTTGTCATGTCAATAAAGTTCCTTTGTTTATATGGATAGGGGTTGACAAGTTCCTGTAGGACAAAAGTATAAGTTTTCCATAGCAGAAACCAAAAATAAGGAACTCCACGAAAAAATTTAAATAACATAAATTGTGTGCCATAACGTGCTCTACATTTCTTGTGTAGTAAGATTTTGTCCATCTCTTACGGTTTAGCTGTTATTCCAAATTCAGTAAAATTCATCCTGAATAAACTACTCTTCAGAGGCTATTCCCAGAAAATTCAAGATATATATTTTATTTTTCAGGTAAATATCTTTAATAAACAACATTTTAATCAAAATCGTTAGAGCCATTTTTGAGAAACTCAAACTTTTCGAAAAAAGTTCCATGTAAGGGGTAGTTGGAGGTGGGGGATTTTTCTCAAAATCTTCGTGTCGCATCCCTGGAAGATCCTAAACTTAAATACCAAGTTTGATATTTTACTGACTTTTCGTTTTTGAGTTATCGTGTTCACAGACACACGGACACACGCACACACGGACACACAGACACACACACACACACACACTTACGGACCTTTTTGTGAAAATACTTTTTTTGGATATTGGGGACCCTAAAACATATATTTCCGGTGAAATCTCGGTATCGAATTTTTGGGTGGAGTGCAATTATCTTCTCTATACACTATGTACATAGTGCGTATAGAGAAAGTAAAAAGCCGTTTTAGACAAATGCCGTGTGTGTGTCTGTGCGCGAGACAGAGTGTGTGTGTGTTTCTGTTAGTAGCATAGCTCAAAAACGAAAAGTCCCTTAAATACTAAGTTGGTATTTAAGTTTGGTATCTCCCAAGGATACGACACGAAGATTTTCAAAGAAATCCCCCACCACCAACTACCCTTTACATGCAAAACTTTTCAAAATTTTTAATTTTCTCAAAAATGGCTTCAACGATTTTGATTAAAATATCGGATATTAAAATATTTACATGAAAAATAAAATAAATATATTGAATTTTCTGGGAATATTCTCTGCAGACTAGTTTATTCTGGATGAATTTTGCATATCTGCTAAACCGTAAGAAATAGACGAAAACGTACTGTAAAAAATGTAGAGCTCGCTAAAACACAATTCATATTTTATACTTTTTTTCGTGGAGTTGACCGTTTTTGAAATATTCTTTGTTATAAGTTTCAGCTTTAAAATACGTCTGCTTTTCTCAAACAGGAAATTGTCAACTGCTGTCCATACAAACAAAGGTACCTCAGTCACATAGCAACCAGCTTTTGACTATCACTTTAACCTATGCTACTCCCTAATTTCGCTTCTACTTACAAGGAAGCAAGTAATAAGACTATTTCTGCTAATTTTTACTCGATTAGCATAAGTAAATAGAAGCATAAGCTTTTTAACAACAATTTATTACGGAGATGTAGAGAAAGTCATGTGAATGAAACACATCAGATTTTTTTGTAAAATGTCTATGTGTACGTCCGTGTGTATATGAATAGCATAATTCAAAATAAAAACATGGTTAAAAAGCAAACTTCGTAATTATGCGACACGGAGATCTTTAAGAAAATACCCCACCCCAATCTATCCTTTACAAGAAAAACGTTTCCAAAAGGTTGACTTTCTCAAAATTAACTTTAACGCTTTCTATTAAAATATCGTAAGTCTAAAATATTTTACAAACGAAATGTATATCTTGAATTTTCTAGGAATAGTCTCTGAAATCCTCTTTATTCTGGATGTCTTTTGAAACTGGTAAATCGAAAGATATAGACAAAATTTTACTACACAAAAATGTAGATTTCTTCAAAGCAGAAAATTTATGTCAAAATAAATTATTTTTAGGAGTTTAAATTATTCCGCATATTCATTGTTATTGGTTTGAATTTCCATTTGCTTATACCCTTTCAAAAGAAAAAAAAAATCTGATGTGTTCCATGCACGTGACTTTCTCTACATCTCTGTAACAAATCATTGTTAAAAAGCTTATTCTTCTATCTACTTTTAATAATCGAGAGAAACATTAGCAGAAATTTTCTTATTACTTGCTTCCTTGTAAGTAGAAGGGAAATAAGAAAATGCACAGGCTAAAGCGCTAGTCTTGTCCTTTAAAAGCCGGTCGCTATGTGAAACAATTGAAATTCCAACCTCTTTGCTTGCCAGGAGAAAATAACCAAAAGCGAGAAGAAAGATGTCTTCCCTTTCAGAAAAGTGTAAGTGGCTTCAATTTGAAACCAATAAACCGAATATCTCAAAAACGGTTGGTTAACTTTACAAAAAAAAAAAAAAAAAGTATATGACATAAATTGTGTTTTTAACGAAACTTATGCCGCGCCGTGACCGAGTGGTCAGACCACTCGCCTCTCACCTAGACGGCCGGGGTTCGTTCCCAAGCGACCGCATGTGAGATTTGTGGTGGACAAAGCGGTGCTGGGGCGGGTTTACTCCGGGTACTCCGGTTTCCCCCGCCATCGCATTCCACCGGTGCTCCATCATCATTCATGTATCATCAGTGTCACCGCCTGCGGTGCTATGAGTAGTTAAAGCGGGCGTTAAACACTACCAAAAAAAAAAAAACAAAAAAAAAAACGAGACTTATATTTTTGAGTAATAAGTTTTTGTATATCTCTTACGGTTTTCCATTTATACAGAACTCATCCAGAATAAAGGGGTCCCCAGAGGCTATTCCCAGAATATTCAAGATAGACATTTCATTTGTTATGAAAACATGCATTTTAATACAAATCGTTACAGCCAGTTTTGACAAAATCAAAACTTTCCAAATTTTTTCCTCGTAAAGGGTAGTTTGGGGTGGGGGATTTTCTTGAGAATCTTGTGTGGCAACCTTCGCAGATATTAAACTTAAATACCCAGTTTGGTATTTAAGTGAATTTTTGTTTTTCAGCTAAGCTACCCACAGACACACACTCACGGACATGTTTCTAATAATACTTTTTTGGATCCAGGACATGTATTTCCCATGAAATCCCAGTAAGGAATTTTTTGGTGGAATACAATACCTTCTCTTTCCACTGTGAACATAGTGCATACGTGTTAGAGAAAGTAATAAGTTTGCGAGAAAAAGAAAAGATTTAAAATTGTACGTCCTATAATAAGCATGCTCTGTCCCTTTATAGCTCCAGTTAATTTATAGTTTAAATACGCAAGTGGAAAAATTATACATTTTCTTAAAAGGTTAGGATTTATATTATTTTATTATGACAAAAACATTTGTTCTGAATGTTCGCAATTTTTGGTCAAATTTTACCGATGCGTTTATTTTAAGGATTTTATTTTCCATATTAATTATAGTTATTATTAATAATTACTTATAGTTATAATTTTTATTGTTATTGCTACTTGTTACAGATCCATTTCAGCGAAAAGCAGCGACTTCTACTGTCGATGGATGGAAACTATGATTATCATCATCACACTTATAGTGGTGAACATGTGCAAAACTTTAACCTTTATATTAACATCTGTAAGCTGCTGGCACTGTACCGTCTTACGTTAGAAATATATCATTTGATGCACTGACATGTTTTACTTTTATTTAAAGTATTATATCCCAGGTCGTTCAATGGAAACTTAAACATAGTGGTTCATATATAGTATCTTTTAAAAGTCAGTTTAAACTTTTAAGTGCTATAAATAGAGCATTCGTTTACTGTCACCTTTAGTTTTGTTGTGTGTATCTGAGTTGGCTTCACTGTTTGTTGATATCCTCATGGACGTATTGTGCTAAGTGTTCTGTACAAAGCGTAGCATTTAATATCGACATTATGCACATTAGACAACTTTCATTTCAGGTTTTTAAGAGTAGGGTCAGTACCATATTGAGGGCAAGTCCTCTATATAGTTTAAATTAATTTTATACTGTAAAATTTACTTGATTTGTTGATATAATTGTACAGTTTTTGACGGTGTCACGAATAATTTATGCCCAAGGTAAATAAATGACCTACCCACCTATCTACCTACCTCCTACCCAGCCTACCACCCACCCACCCACCTACCTACACAGCCCACCACCCACCCACCTACCTACACAGCCTACCATCCACCCACCCACCTACACAGCCTACCATCCACCCACCCACCCACCTACCCAGCCTACCCCCCACCCACCTAACTACCCAGCCTACCATCCACCCACCCACCTACCTACCCAGCCTACCACCCACCCACCCACCCAACTACACAGCCTACCATCCACCCACCCACCTACCTACCCAGCCTACCACCCACCCACCTACCTACCCACCCACCTACCTACCCAGCCTACCACCCACCCACCTACCTACACAGCCTACCACCCACCCACCCACCTACCTACACAGCCTACCATCCACCCACCCACCTACATACCCAGCCTACCACCCACCCACCTACCTACACAGCCTATCACCCACCCACCCACCTACCTACACAACCTACCACCCACCCACCTACCTACCCAGCCTACCACCCACCCACCTACCCACCTACCTACCTACCTACCCAGCCTACCACCCACCCACCTACCTACCCACCTACCTACCTACCCAGCCTACCACCCACCCACCTACCTGTCTACCCACCCACGCACACACATACCCATCCACCTACCTACCTACCCAGCCTACCACCCACCCACCTACCTGTCTACCCACCCACGCACACACATACCCATCCACCTACCTACCCAGCTACTTACCCAGCAACCTACCCACCTATCTATCTATCTATCTATCTATCTATCTATCTATCTATCTATCTATCTATCTATCTATCTATCTATCTATCTATCTATCTATCTATCTATCTATCTATCTATCTATCTATCTATCTATCTATCTATCTATCTATCTATCTATCTATCTATCTATCTATCTATCTATCTATCTATCTATCTATCTATCTATCTATCTATCTATCTATCTATCTATCTATCTATCTATCTATCTATCTATCTATCTATCTATCTATCTATCTATCTATCTATCTATCTATCTATCTATCTATCTATCTATCTATCTATCTATCTATCCATCTATTTATCTCCCTGTCTGTTTGTCTATCATGATTAAAAATCTGATGTGTTCCATTCACATAACTATCTCTAGCTGTTCCAAATACAAACTATTCTCACAAAAAATTATTCCATTAACAACATTATGCTAATCGAGATAAACATTAGCAGAATTGGTTTTTACTACTTGCTTCATAGTAAGTAGAAGTGAAATAAGAGAATAAATTATGCTAAAGCGATAGTCAAATATTTTTAAAGACAGTCGCTGTGTGAAACAATGGCGGTTCGGTTCTCTTTGCACGGTTGTGTTTGAGAAAAGTTTCATAGTTTAAAACTGAAACCAATTAAAGAGATATCTAAAACACATCAACTGCATAAGAAAAAATTATAAGAGATCTTCCTGGCTTTTTTTTTTTAATGTCTGTACCTCGTGTGTAGAGTGCGCAGATTGGATAAAAAAGGTATTGTATTCCACCCAAAAGTTCGATGTTAAGATTTCACCGGAAATAAATTGAGGTCACTTGAATTCGAAAAAAGCATTTTTAGAAAAAGTTCCGTGTGTGCGTCTATGGATAGTATAGCTCAAAAGCGAAAGACCGTTGATACTTCATTTTAGTACCTTCCAAATGTGCGACACGAAGATTTTCATACAAATTCCCCCAAACGAAACTACCCTTTACATGGAATTACTTTTGAAATGTTTGCTTTTCTCAAAAACGGCTTTAGCAATTTTGATTAAAGTAGTGTATATTAAATATATTTACATAACAAATAAACTGTATATTTTGGATTTTCTGGGAATAGCCACTAAAGACCTCTTTATTCTGAATGAGTTTTTCAGAATTTCCCATAAGAGTCAAACCGTAAGAGACAGACAAAAACTTACTGCCGCCTGGGTAGTGTGGTGAGAGCGTGTCTGCCTCACGTTCAACAGGTCGTCAGTTCGAATTTCGCTTAGAGTGAGTTACCGGATAATGCTTTTTTTCGGGGTTTTCCCTTATCCTGAGAAGACGAATGTCGAGTAACTATAAGCCTCATGGACCCCCAGAAAATTTGAGCATCATTTCACCAATTTCATTCATCGTCCGATATGACCAACCAGGTTAAAGGACGTTAAACTACAATACAAAACAAAAACAAAACAAAAACTTACTACACAAAAAATGGGGACCTCGTTAAAACATAGACTTTATGTAATATACGTTTTTTGTGTCTCAGATATTTCTTGTTATTAGTTTCAATTTTAAAGTACTTTAACTCTTCTCAAACAGGAAGTGATGTTTCGTTTCATCTCTCGTGTTTTACTGCAGGCCACCACTCCCAACTACCCTTTACATGGAAACATTTCAACATTTTTTATTTTCTCAAAAATGTCTATAACGATTTTGATTAAAATGCTGTATGTTAGAGATATTTACATGACAAATAAAATGTATATCTTGAATTTTCTGGGAATAGCTTTTGAAGACCTCTTTATTCTGGATGACTTTTGTATAACTGGTAAACTTTATGTATCCATTGCAAGAGCATATTATAACACAAAGACAGCATCAAGACTAGACCATGGCTGGAACGTAGGAATGCAGGCCAAGGAAGAGGTATACTACATATGCTGCAAAATGAACTCGTTTTTGACCCTGTAAATTATTTTAACTTCCTTAGAATGGAAGAAATTTTATTTAGAAGGTTGCTGTCCTTTAGTTGAGGCAAAAATCACTCATCAAGACACAAATATGAAGCAGTCCATACCAGCAAATCAAAGGTCGCGTTTTTATATTTTGTTGAGAAAAGAAGGTTAGGTACAAATGGATCCGATAAAATACATTTGCAGGGATTATAAATATCCGAGTCATTATTTCATAAATCTCTGCCGCACAAAAAAATGTGTATTCCAACCATAGCTCAGCTACTATAACCCTATTATTTAGGACAAAGTCTACAAGATACAGTAAAGTTTTAAACAATCAGGTTGGCGGGAAGGAAGACCAAGCGCTAGCTGCCATCTTATTATGTCATTACCACCAGGTCGCTCATTGGCTCATTTCATGCGTTTGGACCAAAAATTAGAAACCGCTGTATCCTGTTGTAGCAAACTGGAATTGGACCAAAAAATAGGACGAAAATTGTATACAATGAAATTAACCGATGTCCCACGATCCAATTTGTAGTTTGAAGAGTATTGGATCAAAATATTTGACCGTGGGACATCGACTTAAATCAGCCGGCAATCCAACTTCCTCCTCCCCTTTCAAAGCCACACACAAAACAGCAAAAGCGTCTGTTTGCCTGTGTGTGAACGTGTCTGTGGGCAGCATAGCCAAAAACGAAATTCCGTTAAATACCAAACTTGGTATTTAAGCATACTAAACTTAGTATTTAAGTTCAGTATCTTCCAAGTATGTGACGCTAAGATTTTCAAGAAAATCCCCCCAATCCCCACTAGGCTTTACATAGAAAAATTTTCGAACATGTTGACTCTCAAAAATGGCTCTAAAGATTTTTATTAAAATCCTGCATATTAAAGATATTTACATCCCAAATAAAATGTTTATCTTCAATTTTCTAGGATTAGCCTCTGAACATTCCTTTATTGTGAACGAATTTTGTGAAATTTTGAATAACTGGTAAACAGTAAGAGATAGGCAAAAACTCGCTTAATAGAAAACGTAGAGCTCGTTAAAACACACAATTTATGTCATATATATTTTTTTTTCGTATAGTTGATCGTTTTTGAGATATTCCTTGTTATTGATTTCAGCTATAAAATACATATACCTTTCTCATACAGGAATTAGTCAACTCCTGTCCATGCAAACAAAAGAACTTCAGTCACATAGCAACCAGCTTTTGACTATCACTTTAACCTATGATACTCCCATATTTCGCCTCTACTTACAAGGAAGCAGGTAATAAGACGATTTCTGCTAACTTTTTCTCGATTAGCATGAAATAAATAAAATAAAAAGGTTTTAATAATAATTTGTTGTAGAGATGTAGACGAAGTCATGTGAATGGAACGCATCATTTTTTTATATACAGGGAACCCTAAAACGTATATTTCGAGTGAAATATCGGTATTGAATTTTTGCGTGGAATGCAATACCTTTTCTACAAGTGTGCTATGTAGTAAGTAGAGAAAATAAAAAGGAAGAAGTAGACGGGGAGATAGCGAGTGGAGGAGATAGGAGGGAGATACAATACAATGTGTTGAGTAACAGTTCGTTCAAAAGCCTTCTTCAGGGTTGCAACTGATTTATTTTTCAGCATGAAATAAAACATTTACAGAATATAGTTAATCTTTGTGCAAATCTCAAATCTGGTGTAGATACTTCAAAGAATACCTCCTTTGGTCTTCCCCAGTAGAAAGTACTGATCTTGGACACTGTCTGTAAATAAAAGAAGTTGTAGCAGCAGTAATAATGATAATAATAATAATAGGTTAGGTAGAGTCAGACTGAAAAATTCAATGTCATAGCCGGGATTTGAACCACGGATCTCCCGGTCTCTAGCCGGTTGCTCTTCCTCTGAGCTACCATGGCAACATGCCGGAATAGCATTGAATTTCTCAACTAACCCGCATGTTTCCCGGTAAACCACAAGATGTTCTCAAATTATTTTGAAAGGACAACCACAATGGCGACTTACAATGTTGTAAGTACTTTAAGTCCCAGGATACATAGTATAACCAACCATTATGGTCAATAGGTATTGGTTTGTTTTGGCACATAAGCCGTTTGTAGGGCACGAGTTGGATTGGTAGACCCGCACTACCTATCCAACTCCTGCTTTAAAAAAGAATTTCCGCTCAAAAGTTCAAACTTTTAAAAACAAATCAAACCATTGGTTCTATTAACAATTAGTATATTTTTATACTCATAGATTCCATTTTTTTTCTAATACCTTTAAAGTAATTGTTATTATTTTCATGTTTTTCAATCATACTAATTTTATTTAATACAATAAATTATTATTCCTTTTCCAAAATTCCAAAATTATATCTAACATTTTAATATAAAAAAATCTGATGTGTTCCATTCACATGACTTTCTCTATATCTCTGCAACAAATTATATTATTTACTTCATCCAATCGAGAAAAAATTAGCAGAAATTGTCTTATTACTTGCTTCCTTGTTAGTAGGAGAAAAATAAGAGAGCACCATAGGTTAAAGTGATAGTCAAAAGCTGGTTGCTATGTGACTGATGTTCCTTTGTTTGTATGGATAGGGGTTGACAAATTCCTGTATCAGAAAAGTATGTTTTTCAAAGCTGAAACCAAAATCAAGGAATATCTCAAAAACTATCAACTACACGAAAAAAATGCATATAGCTTAAATTGTGTGTTTTAATGTGCTGTGCATTTTTGTTTAGTAAATTTTTGTCCATCTCTTATGGTTTAGCAGTTATGCAAAATTCCGTAAAACTCATCCAGAATAAAGTAGACTTCAGAGGCTATTCCCAGAGAATTCAAGATATGCATTTTATTTGTGAAGTAAATATTTTAAATATACGAGATTTTAATCAAAATCGTTACAGCCATTTTTAAGAAACTCAAAATTTTCGAAATTTTTTTCCACGTAAAGGTTTGGAGTGGGGGTTATTTTTTTGAAAATCTTCGTATCGCATCCTTGGAAGATACCAAACTTAAATACCGAGTTTGGTTTTTAACGGCCTTTTCATTTTTGAGGTATGCTGCCCACAGACACACTCGCACACACACAGACACACACACATAGACAGACACACACACAGGGAAATTTTTCTAAAAATGCTTTTTTTTTTTTGATTCAGCGGGTCTCAAAACATATATTTCCGTTGAAATCTCGGTATCGAATTTTTGGGTGCATTACAATACCTTCTCTATACACTATGCACATAGCACGTATAGAGAAAGTAATTAAATAAAAATCAAAAATGAAAACAACAAGAATTAAATTTTATCTTACGGCTTTGGGAAAAATCTATTAAACAAACATTATTAATAATAATAATAAGAAGAAGAAGAAGAATAACAATAATAATAAAATAACAATTATAATAATAACAATAATAATAATGCTCCAAATTACTGGACGCTTTTTACCAAATAAGGAGTGTGACATTAATTTTGAACACTCTTTTGTTTATTAACTATCAAACTCGAATATTGCATTCAGTTCTTATTCAGGAACATTCTTATCTGAAAATTAAAATAATGCATTACTTTAACAATAAGCTGGAGATAATTTGGCTCTTATTGGGTTACTTTGACCCAAATTTGGAAACTGTTTTATTCTACGACAGTCTAACTTCAGTTCTAGTCCAGTTCACACCTGAATAACATTAGGAATATTTAGGTATGTTTAATTTTGCTTGAAGTTCTTTCAAAATAAAGTATACAGTACCACAAAGTGTGCGTGCGTGTGCGTGCGTGTCTGGTAGGCTCGTGGTGAGCCTAGATGTTGTTGCAGTGTACCTACCCTGGTAAGGGTTTAACCACAGGAATGAGGTGAAGGTTGAGGTTTTAATTTTGGAGTTTTCGAGTGATGGTGTTAAGGAGGTAGCGCTGGTAGACTCCTCGAGCGGTTGCATTTTCAGGAGCAGCATCCTTTCCTCTGCTCCGCTGGTGTTTATTTTTATTTAATTATGGTGGTGAAATTTTGATAGACCTTTCCCAATGGGAGGGGGGAGTGCTTTGTTCAGCTATTACGCTGTTGGCTGGTTTAAAGCCGTTGTTACCGGGGGTGCCCACAAGCCATGCGGGGAACCCGGAACCGCCTCTTTCGGCGTTCAGAGGGTAAGTATTCCCCCAGAGATCTGACAAGTGCGTTTTCATGGTCGCCCAATCTGGCGTAGAATTTTTTAGCCCGGCGCCTAATAACATCTTCCACATGGGAGGGCCGAAGCTTCATGTAGTAGCCTCAAAGGGAAACGTCGACATACAGAATATATGGACCGGAGTCCTCTATTCTGTACCCGCTGTAACCAGAGAAGCCAGGAGTCTGCTGCCATACCCCACACTTCGCAGGCATAGAGCATCAGACGTGTATGTACGATAGGTATTTGCTTACATCATCTTGTAGTGAAGTTGTAAGGCAATTTAAAACTAAACTTCCTAGCGCGCGTGTTCCGAGTAGAGAGGCCGTTCGTTTGCCTGTAAGTAAATTCAGGAAAACGGGATCAATTTGTGATAGGGAAAGACACGTAAACAGGTGTGTACAGAAATTAGACGAACTCGGAGAAAGGTTAGAACGGTCACCTCGAAAATCACTTAGGCACCTTGCACAAGAAACCAGCATTTTGAAAGTTTCAGCATGGAAAGCAACAAAACTTTTAAAACTCAAACCATACAAGGTTACTGTTGTCCAGGAATTGGTACCACGAGATCACCAGAGCCGGGTATATTTCTATAACTGAATTTTGAGGAATGTTGATGATGAAAATGATCCACGATTAATACTGTTCAGTGACGAAGCATGGTTTCATTTTCATAGTCTTGTATCATCACAGCATATCGCCCTCCATGGTGTAATGGTTACCATGCTAGCTTTATATACCCAAGGTCGCGGGTTCAAACCCGGCGTAGAACGATGTATTTTTTCGGGTGTAAAAATACTTAGCATGGCTTCCTTCGGAAGGGAAGTAAAACCGTTGGTCCCGTGTCGTAGATTTACGGCACGTAAAAGAACCTCAAGCCTGATAAGAGAGGCCTCTGAGCAAAATTAAGCGGTCTTTCACGCCCAATTTAGAATGGGACGCTGAGAACCACAGCAGTTAAAGAGCGTCCATAAATAACACGCCATTTCATTTTTTTTTTCATCACAACACAATCGATATTATGCTACAGACAAACACAATTTCGTTCATGAAACTCTAGCTGGATCAAAAATCGGGGTAAGCTGCGCAACAAATGCACATAGAATAATAGAACCTATTTTTATGAGTGTGCCTTAAATGTAGAAAGGCACAGAAATAATATTCTGGCACCATGTATCGAACAGCTGACGGACATTGAATGTCGGTCTGGATATTTCCAGCAGGATTCTGCCATCGCGCATGCAGATGATAAATCATTACAGTTTACTGCGGAATGTTTTGAAGATAGAATCATTGGTAGGGTTCATGGCTACCTCGGTCCCCTGATCTTACGGAGTGCGATTTTTATTTATGGGGCAACTTGAAAAATAAAGTTTTCAAAACTAATCCCTACATATTAGCGGAAATAAAGCAAAATATCAGGACAGAAATTAAAGCTATTTCGCAAGCTGAGCTAATGCGTGTGAATGAAAATTTCTTCAGAAGATGCCGTAGATTATTGATACAGATGGACAGCATGTCTAACATCTCCTGTAAGAAGGTATGCTCTTTTGTTTATTCCGATAATTGTTAATGTATTTGAGATTTGATTTGATGTCCACGCATCTGTGACTGGATGACGGGCCGTGAGCCTGATGGTCAACGTTTATACCATACTTAATGTATTACTACTTTCTCTATACGTACTATGTACATAGTGTAGAAGGTATTGTATTCCACCCAAAAATTCGATACCGAGATTTCAACGGAAATTTTGGGTCCCCCTGAATCCAAAAAAAAAAGAAGAAGAAAAAAGCTCCGTTGGTGTGTGTGCGTGTGTGTGTGTGTGTGTGTGTGTGTACCACCTACACATGTGTCTGTGAATAGCTCAAAACCGAAAAGACCGCTGAATACCAAACTTGATATTTAAGTTTGGTATCTTCCAAGGATACGACACCAAGATTTTCAAGAAAATCCCCCTACTCTTTACATAGAACTTTTTTTCGAAAAATGGCTCTAACGATTATGATTAAAATGTGATTTAAGATATTTACTTGACAAATAAAATGTATATCTTTATGTAATATTCTGGGATTTGCCTCTGAAGATCCCTTTATTTTGGATGCATTTTGTGTAATTTAGAATAACCAGTAAATAGATAGTAAGACATAGACAAAAACTTGCTGCATAGAAAACGTAGAGCCGGCTTAAACACACAATTTATGTTATACAGATTTTTTTCGTGGATTTGATCGTTTTTAAGATATTCCTTCTTTTTGGTTTCAGCTTTTAAAAACTTACACATTTCTCATACAGGAATTTGTCAACTCCTGTCCATACAAACAAAGGAATCTAAGTCAAAAAGCAACCAACTTTTGACTATCACTTTAACCTATGGTACTCAGTTATTTCGCTTCTACTTACAAGGAAGCAAGTAACAAGACTATTTCTGCTAATTTTTTTCTCGTTTAGCATGAGGTAAATAGAAGTACAAGTATTTGAACAATAGTCTGTTGCACAGATGTAGAGAAAGTCATGTAAATGGAACACATCAGATTTTGTTTGTTATATTCAATGTAAACATCGGAATTATGATCTCATATTTCATAGAGGGGCCCAGATTGAGGGAAATCTAGTAATTTTATAATTAGGGCATTGCAAAAACATAAACATCACAATGAACACCCTAATCTTAAGAATACTACATTTCCAAGATTTTGAGCCTCCCCCCACCCCGCCCACATTAGCGTAATAATTTATATTTAATATTAGATGCACAATAAAATTAAGTTAAATGAATCATTTCTCTCATATTTTAGGGGTGCCAAAATTAGGTCAATCGGTAATTTTTGGATGATGTTCATGGTGCTGAATTGTCATCAAAATTAATACACCTCTTGAAATGTTGAGCTGCTCAAAGTAACATGAGAGAAATAAATTCAACTTTCCCACTGGATACAAGATATAAAATAATATATTCCCCAAAGTTGGGTTAAATTAAGCCGTTAAGGCCCAAATAGCTCTAGTTTATGGTAAAAGATTCAATGCTGCATTTTAAAAAACACTTCCTGGCTATAATTTATCAGTAAAGTATCATCCTAAATGAGAGTTGAATGCAATATTAAAATTTGAAAGTTAATTTAACAAGAACAAGTTTCCAAAATTAAAGTCACTACTGTACACACACACCCACACACACAGACACACACAGACACACAGACACACACATACACACAGACACACACACAAAGACACACAGACAGACACACACACACAGACACACACACAGACACACAGACACACACAGACACACACAGACACACACAGACACACACACAGACACACAGACACACACATACACACAGACACACACAGACACACAGACACACACAGACACACACAGACACACAGACACACACACAGACACACAGACACACACATACACAGACACACACAAACACACACACCCACACACACAGACACACACACAGACACACAGACACACACATACACACAGACACACAGACACACTGACACACATACACACAGACACACAGACACACACATACACACAGACACACATACACACATACACAGACACACAGCCACACATACACACAGACACACTGACACACGTACACACAGACACACACATACACACAGACACACAGACACACATACATACAGACACACTGACACACATACACACAGACACACAGACACACATACACACAGACACACAGACACACACACCCACACACACAGACACACACATACACACAGACACACAGACACACACATACACACAGACACACACATACACACAGACACACAGACACACACACCCACACACACAGACACACACATACACACAGACACACAGACACACACATACACACAGACACACACATACACACATACACACAGACATACATACACACATACACACAGACACACATACACACAGACACACACGTACACACATGCACACATACACACATACACACACATACACACATACACACACATACACACATACACACACATACACACATACACACATACACACGTACACACATACACACATACACACATATACACACACATACACACAGACACACACATACACACATACATACACACATACACACAGACACACACATACACACTTACACACAGACACACTGACACACATACACACATACATACACACATACACACGTACACACGTACACACATACACACACATACACACATACACACATACACACACATACACACATACACACAGACACACACATACACAAATACACACATACATACACACATACACACATACACACATACACACAGACACACTGACACACATACACACAGACACACTGACACACATACACACATACATACACACACATTCACACAGACATACACATACACACATACACACGTACACACATACACACATACACACATGCATACATACACACACATACACATACACACATACACACGTACACACATACACACATACACACATACACACACATACACACACATACACACATACACACAGACACACACATACACACATACACACATACACACAGACACACACACATACACACATACACACTGACACACATACACACACATACACACATACACACATACATACACACATACACACATACACACATACACACAGACACACACATACACACATACATACACACATACACACAGACACACACATACACACATACACACATACACACAGACACACACATACATACACACATACACACAGACACACATACACACAGACACACACATACACACATACATACACACATACACACAGACACACACAGACACACATACACACAGACACACATACACACAGACACACATACACACAGACACACACATACACACATACATACACACATACACACATACACATACACACATACATACACACATACACACAGACACACACATACATACACACATACACACAGACACACACATACATACACACATACACACAGACACACACATACATAAACACATACATACAGACACACATACACACATACACACAGACACACACATACACACATACACACATACATACACACAGACACACAGACACACACATACATAAACACATACACACAGACACACATACACACATACACACAGACACACACATACACACATACATACACACAGACACACACAGATACACACATACACACAGACACACATACACACACAGATACACACATACACACAGACACACATACACACATACATACACACATACACACAGACACACACATACACACATACATACACAGACACCCACATACATACAGATAAACTCATACACACAGTTACACACATACACTGACCCACAGTCACACCTATACACACACGCATACACACACATAAACACACATACACCCACATACACACATACACTCACACATAGACACACACATACACTCACACACATACACACACATACACTCACACACATACACACATACACTCGCACACATACACACACATACACTCACACACATACACACACATACACTCACAGACAGACATACATACACACATATACACATAAACACACAAAGAAGCTGTTAGGGGTATACATTAAGACACTTGTACTGGTAATTAAGAATAATGTAATGAGCAAAAGTACGTCAATATTTGCTTAATTTTCGCGCTTATAATTTTAGTTATTAAGAGTTGTATGTTTTCAGGTTGATGAGCACCTCCAAGTATCACACAGAACATACGTGTTTATTTTCTCTAGATCGGACGGTGTAACCATGAATGGAAGAACACCCTGTAATGAATGTTTTAGTTTGATTGATCTCTGAAAGGTCAATAACACCGCAATACGAAGGTAATCAGGTCACTTATTAATGTGTGAAAACGTGAAAGCAAAACGGAAGGTCTATACTGAAAAGCATTTTTCATTTACAGTTAAGAACATGAAAACGCATTAGGTTGTAAATTATGCGATTGGAAATGGGAAAACTGTATAAATAACTAACATAACACACAAGCACATGCACACCTATATATACAGATTTATACAATATATAACATATACAGATTTATTAAAAACTGTATATATGTCATTTTTAATAAACAATATTTAATTTAGCAAGAGACAAATTTGCACCAGTTTCATCAGTGGATATTGGTAGCAAGATGTCGCAGTGATTTCGCCTTCTCAGAATAAGAGAAAACCCCGGAAATAAACATTATATGGGTAAGTCTCCATAACCAAGATACGCACCCGGGAAAATTATTGTAAAATTTAAACCAATAACAAATTATATCTCGAATATAGTTAGCCCCATAAATATTGTATTTGACATAAATTGTGTGATTTAACGAGATATACCGCTGTTGTGTAGTAGGATTTTGTCTATCTACGAGGGCCGTTTTTTACTATCTCCATACGCACTATGTACATAGTGTATAGAGAACGGATTGCACTCCACCAAAAATTCGATACCGAGATTTCACCGGAAATATATGTTTTAGGGTCCCCAATATCCAAAAAAAGCATTTTAACAAAAAGGCCCGTGTGTGTGTGTGTTTGTGTGTCCGTGTGTCCGTGTGTCTGTGTGTCTGTGAACACGATAACTCAAAAACGAAAATTCGGTAAAATACCAAATTTGGTATTTAAGTTTAGTATCTTCCAGGGATGCGACACGAAGATTTTGAGAAAAATCCCCCCAACCCCAACTACCCTTTACATGGAACTTTTTTCGAAAATTTTGATTTTCTCAAAAACGGCTCTAACGATTTTGATTAAAATTTCGGATATTAAACATATTTACCTGACAAATGAAATGTATATCTTGAATTTTCTGGGAATAGCCTCTGAAGAGTAGTTTATTCTGGATCAATTTTACTAAATTTTGAATAACTGCTAAACCGTAAGATATGGACAAAAACTTCCGGCTCAAAAAATGTAGAGCACATTAAAACACACAATTTATGTTATATACATTTTTTCGTGGAGTTCGTCGTTTTTGTGACATTCCTTATTTTTGGTTTCTGCTATGAAAAACGTATACTTTTCTCATACTGTAACTTGTCAACTCCTATCCATATAAACAAATGAACTTCATTGACATAGTAACCAGCTTTTGACTATCACCTTAACCTACGGTTGTCCCTTATTTCGCTTCTACTTACAAGGATGCGAGAAATAAGACTTTTTCTGCTAATTTTTTAATCTGATTAGCATAAAGTAAATAGAATTATAAGCTTTTTAAGAGTTATTTGTTGCAGGGATATGGAGAAAGTCATGTGAATGGTACACATGAGATTTTTTTTACTTTCTCCATACGCACTATGTACATAGTGTATAGAGAAAGTATTGCACTCCACCAAAAAATTCGATACCGAGATTTCACCGGAAATATATGTTTTAGGGTCCCCAATATCCAAAAAAAGCATTTTCACAAAAAGGTCCGTGTGTGTGTGTGTCCGTGTGTCCGTGTGTCTGTGAATACGATAACTCAAAAACGAAAAGTCTGTAAAATACCAAACTTGGTATTTAAGTTTAGTATCTTCCAGGGATGGATTCGAAGATTTTGAGAAAAATCCCCCCAGCCCCAACTACCCTTTACATGGAACTTTTTTCGAAAATTTATGTTATATACATTTTTCCGTGGAGTTCGTCGTTTTTGTGACATTCCTTATTTTTGGTCTCTGCTATGAAAAATGTATACCTTTCTCATACAGGAACTTGTCAACTCCTATCCATATAAACAAAGGAACTTCATTGACATAACAACCAGCTTTTGACTGTCACTTTAACCTATGGTATTCCCTTATTTTGCTTCTACTTAAAAGGAAGCAAGTGATAAGACGATTCCTGTTAATTTTGTCTACATTAGCATTAAGTAAGTTGAAGCATAAGCTTTCTAACAATAATTTGTAGCAGAGATGTAGAGAAAGTCAGGTGAATGGAACACATCAGATTTTTTTAGATTCGGTAAGTCTCAAAACGTACATTTCCGGCAAGTAACATTTCTTCAAAATAACCGACCTAAACGTGGTGGTCTAGAGCCAAATTAGCGAGCTGGAAAACGGTGGTAAAATGTGACATATACTCATTCCGCTTGGAGTTCTTATTAAGAGTGTTGTTTGTCATGTAAGTTGCAACAGTGGCGGAGCCAGACAGTAGTTGAGTACAAGAATGTGTGTTGAAGCCTTTCTTCCTAAAAATGAGGCTTAAAATATGTTTTCCAGACATGATGATAGCTTTTCTTGACATAAATTAATCAATGTCACGCTTAATGTTGGAAACAGGTATACGCAATATTGATAAAAATCTGATGTGTTACACTCACATGACTTTTTCTGGCTCTTCTACAAACTTCTTACATAAGATTGTTCCTCTTTCTGCACCTTGCTAATCGAGATAATCATTAGCAGAATGTTCTTACTACTTAGTTCCTTATAAGTAGGAAGAAAATAAGGGAATACACTAGGCTAAACCGATAGTCAAATGTTTTAAAATCTGTCGTTATTCGATTTTCATTCAAATCGCTTCTTTGCTTGGCTAGGAGTAGAACAAAAGAAAAACGGACACTTCCTGTCTGAGAAAAGTTTAGGTATTCACAACTGTAACCAAAAGCAAGGAACATCTCGGAAACGGTTACCTCCACAACAAAAATGTAAAGGACATATATTGCGTGTTTTGATCAGTTCAACATTTTCTGTGAAGTAAGTTTTTGTAAATCTCTTACCGTTTATCAGTTAAGCAACATTTAGCAAAATTAATCTAGAATAAAGAGCTCGTCAGAGGATATTCCCAGAACATTCAAGATATACATTTTATTTGGTATGTAAATATCTTTAATATACGGGATTTTAATTAAATCTCGGTATCGAATTTTTGGGTGGAATACAAAACTTCCTCTGTACACTATGCACATAGTACGTATAGAGAAAGTAAAAATCTTATGTGTTACACTCACATGACTTTCTCTAGCTGCTCTACAAAACTCCTACAAAAGATTATTCTTCTTTGTACACAATGCTAATCAAGATAAATGTTAGCAGAATGTTATTACTTAGTTCCTTATAAACAGAAGGGAATAAGGGAATGCACTATGCTAAAGTGATTGTCAAATGTTTTAAAATCTATCGTTATGCGGTTGTCATTGCAAATCACTTCTTTGCTTGGCCAGGAGTAGAACAAAAGAAAAACAGACACTTCCTGTGTGGGAAAAGTTTAAGTACTGCACAATTGAAACCAATAACAAGGAATATCTCGAAAACGGTTACTTCGACAACAAAAACGTAAAGGACAAAAATTGTGTGTTTTGTCATGAGGTACATTTTTTGTGTGGTACGTTTTTTTTTCTATCTCTTACGGTTCAGCAGTTTAAGCATAATTCAGCAAAATTCATCCAGAATAAAGAGGCCTTCAGAGGCTATTCTAAAAAAATTCGATATATACATTTTGTTTCGGGCATAAATAGTTTTAATATACGGGATTTTAATCAAAATCGCTAGTGGCATTTTTAAGAAAATCAAAATTTTCGAAATTTTTTCCATGTTGTGGTGGGTTTTTTTTTTTTTTAAATATACGTATCGCATCCTTGGAAGATACTAAACCTAGATACCAAATTTGGTATTTACCGGTATTTTTGTTTTGGGGCTATGCTGTCCATAGACACACATACACACGGATCTTTTTTTTTTAAAATGCTGTTTTCGGACTCAGGGGACCCCAAAACATATATTTCCGGTAAAATCTCGGTATCGAATTTTTGGGTGCATTACAATACTTTCTCTATCCCTACGTACATTGCCCTATACAGCGCTTTTGTAGAGATTTCTGGTACGATCCTTGATATTGTTTTTAGTTTTAAAATAATTGTGTTATTCTCATACAAGAAAAGTCTCATGTTTCATATATTTTTTGTTTTACTGCTGGCTATGAAAGAGAACCGATTTTAAATGGCAATCGCAAAGCGACTGCTTTTAAAACATTTCACTATCGTTTAAACCTAGTGTATTGCATTACTTCCCTTCTACATATAAGACATTAAGTGAAAATACCATTTCTGGTAATGTTATTGATTAGCATTTTGTAGTTAAATTATCTTTCATAAAAGGAGTTCGTTCGTAGAAGATGTAAAGCAGGGAAGCACAACCGCAGTCTTAAAGTCCTTCAAACTGATTAGTCATATCGGACGTCGAATCGATATATGAGGCCATGTAAGCAAAAGATGGGCTATACTGCCAAGATTCGTGGTAGCTTGAACCCAATGTATTCTATAAAACACAACGTGGATACCATTTGTTTTAGTCACTTTTCTGATACATTCTATTACTTAATCTTAGTACAAGGTACATAGGTACACAAGATATTGCATTCCAATTAAAGATTCGAACCGATGTTTCACTGAAAATACTAGTTTTAGGGTCCCCTGTATTTTTACTTTTTCTAGTACCATATGTAGGATGTATTCCACCCAAAAATTGCATGTCGAGATTTCACTGGAAATACATGTTTTAGGACTCCTTGAATCGAAAAAAAAAAAACATTTTTAGAAAAATGACCGTGTGTGTGTGTCTGTGCGTATGTCTATGGACAGCATAGCTCAAAAACGAACAGACCGTTAAATACCAAACTCGGTATTTAACTTTGGTATCTTCCAAGGATTCGACACGAAGATTTTCTACTACCCTTTACATTAAAACATGTTCGAAAATTTTGTTTAACTTAAAAAGCTTTTGTTTAAAATACCACATATTAAAGCCATTTCTATTACAAATAAAATGTATATCTTGAATTTTCTGGGAACAGCTTCTAAAGACCTGTTTATTCTCGATGAATTTTGCTTAATTTGGAATAAATAGCAAACCGTAAGAGATAGACAAAAACTTAGAATACAAAATATGTAGGTCTTGTTGAAATACAAAAGCTATGTCATAGACATTTTTTTCGTGCAGCTTACCGTTTTCGAGGTATTCCTTGTTATTAGTTTCAATTTTGAAGTGCTTTTATTTTTCTCAGACGGAGGGTCCGTTGTTCTTTTGGTTGTTTTTTTTTTTTTTTTCCTTTATGTTCTACTGCTGGCCTTGCAAAGAAGCGAGTTGCAATGACAATCGCATAACGACAGCTTTTAAAACATTTGACTCTCATTTTAGCCTAGTGCGTTCCCTTAGTTCCATTCTACTCATAAGGAACTAAGTAATAAAATTCTGCCAATGTATATCTCGATTAGCATGGTGTTGAAAGAAGAAGTATCTTTTGTAAGAAGTTTGGAGACTAGCTAGAGAAAGTCATGTGAGTGTACATCAGAAGTTTTAACAGAACACACCGTGATATCTTTTCTTTAAGTGAATGTTATGATACATTCTATTACTTACTTTTAGTACATAGTACATAGGCAGACAAGGTATTGCATTCCAACTAAAGATTCGAATCGAGGTTTCACTAGAAATACAAGTTTTAGCGTCCCCTGACTTTTTACTTTCCCTATACGAACTGTGTACATAGCGTATACAGAAGGTATTGCACTCCACCCAAAAATTCGATACCGAGATTTCACCTAGGGTACCCTTTATCTAAAAATCTAATGTGCACTATTCACATGACTTTCTCTATATCCCTGCTACAAATTATTCTTAAAAATCTTATAATTTTATTTACTTCATGCCAATCAGAAAAAAATAGCAGAAATATTCTTATTACTTGCTTCCTTGTAAGAAGCGAAATAAGGGACTATCATAAGTTAAAGTGACAGTCAAAAGCTGGTTGCTATGTCAATGAAGTTCCTTTGTTTGTATGGAAAGAATTTGACAAATCCCTGTATGAGAAAAGTATAAGTTTTTCAAAGCGGAAACAAAAACAAGGAAAGTCTCAAATTCCGTAAAATTCATCCAGAATAAAGTACTCTTCAGAGGCTATTCCCAGAAAATTCAAAATATACATTTTATTTGTAGGGTAAATATCTTTAATATACGATATTTTAATCAAAATCGTTAGAGCCATTTTTCAGAAAACCAAAATTTTCGAAAAAAGTTCCATGTAAAGGGTTGTTTGGGGTGGGGGGATTTTTCTCAAAATCTTCGCGTCGCATCCCTGGAAGATTCTAAGCTTAAATTCCAAGTTTGGTATTTTACCGACTTTCTTTTTTGAGTTATCATATTAACAGACACACGGACACACTGACACACGGACAACGGACACACACACGGACCTTTCTCTGAAAATTCTTTTTTTAGATAAAGGTGGCCCTAAAAATATATTTCCGGTGAAATCTCGGTATCGAATTTTTGGGTAGAGCGCAATACCTTCTCTATACACTATGTACATATTTCGTATAGAGAAAGTAAAAAAGCATTTTCTGAAAAATGTCCGAGTGAGTGTGAGTCCGTGTGTCTGTGAACACGATAACTCAAAAACGAAAAGTCGGTAAAATACCAAACTTGGTATTTCAGTTAGTATCTTCCAGGGATGCAACACGAAGATTTTGAGAAAAATCTCCCCACCGCCAACTACCCTTTATATATAACTTTTTTCGAAAATTTTTATTTTCTCAAAAATGGTTCTAAAGATTTTGATTAAAGTATCGTATATTAAAGATATTTATCTGAAAAATAAAATGTATATCTTGAATTTTCTGGAAATAGCCTCTGAAGAGTACTTTATTCTGATTGAATTTTACGGAATTTTGAATAACTGCTAAACAGTAGGAGGTGGAGAAAATCTTCTTGTACAAAAAATGTAGAACACGTTAAAACACACGATTTATGTTAATTACATTTTTCTCGTAGAGTTGATAGCTTTTTAGTTATTCCTTCTTTTAGATTTTATCTTTAAAAAAAGTATACTTTTCCCATACAGAAATTTGTCAACTCCTGTCCATAAAAGGAACTTCAGTCACATAGTAACCAGTTTTTGACAATCACTTTAACCTATGGAACTTCCCTTACATCGCTTCTACTTACAAGGAAACAAGCAATAAGACCAGTTCTGCTAAGTTTTTGTCGATTAGAATGTAGTAAATAGAAGCATAAGCTTTTTAACAATAATTTCATGCAGAGATTTAGGGAAAGTCATGTGAATGGAACAGATCAGATTGTTTTCCTCGAGTTGGCCATTTCCTTCGTATTTATTGTTAGTGATTTCAGTTTTAAAATATAAAAGTTTTCTCATATTGCAATTTGTAAACTGGAATATGCTTTTAACAATAATTGTGAATGAAAGACGTTAGCTTTTTCTTTTAATTTTGTTATGAAATGAATGACTTACATTTACCAGTTGAGTTAGTGGCATGGTGTGGTTTGAAGAGTGGTATTCCAGGAAGCAGCTGTGGTAAATGTGGTAGTGGGAATAAACCCAGAGGTTGGTTGTAAACAATCCTATGTTCCCCGGGTAACAGTGGTTTTACTAATTTCGAATTAGATACAGGTGGCAAAAGTGGCGACGATGGTACTGTAGAACCTAAGCTGTCGCCTTCCTGCTGGCACAGAATACCATCAACCTAGAACATTAAAAAAATTCACGTTTTCCATTCACATGACTTTCTCTATATCCCTGCAACAAATTATTCTTAAAAAGCTTATGCTTCTATTTACTTCATGCTAACCTAGAAAACTTAGCAGAAATACTCTTATTACCTTCTTCCTTGTAAGTAGAAAGGAAATAAGGGAGTAGCATACGTTAAAGCGATAGTCAAAAGCTGGTTACTATGTGACTGAAGTTCCTTTTTTTATATGAACATGAGTTGACAAATTCCTGTATGAGAAAAGTTAAGATTTACGACCCTGAAAACAAAATAAAGGAATATCTCAAAAACGATCAACTCCAAGAAAAAAATGAATACAACATAAACTGTATGTTTTAATGTTCTCTACATTTTTTGTGTAGTAAGTTTTTGTCCATCTCTTACAGTTTAGCAGTTATTCAAAGTTCAGTAAAATTCATCCAGAATAAACTACTCTTCAGAGGCTATTCCCAGAAAATTCAAGATATACATTTTATTTGTCAGGTAAATATCATTAATATACGAAATTTTAATCAAAATCGTTACAGCCATTTTTGAGAAAATAAAAATTTTCGAAAAAAGTTCCATGTAAAGGGTAGTTTGGGGTGGGGGATTTTTCTCAAAATCTTCGTGTCGCATCCCTGGAAGATTCTAAACTTAAATACCAAATTTTGGTATTTTACCTACTTTTCATTTTTGAGTTATCGTGTTCACAGACACACGGACCTTTTTTCCGAAAATGGTTTTTTTAGATAAAGGGGACCCTAAAACATATATTTCCGGTGAAATCTCGGTATCAAATTTTTTGTGGAGTGCAATACCTTCTCTATACACTATGTACATAGTGCCTATAGAGAAAGTAAAAATTCACATTTTCCATTCACATGATTTTTTTTTACTTTCTCTATACGTACTGTGTACACAGTGTATAGAGAAGGTATTGCACTCCACCCAAAAATTCGATACCGAGATTTCACCGGAAATATATGTTTTAGGGTCCCCCTGTATCCAAGCACTTTCAGAAAAAAAGTCCGTGTGTGTCCGTGTATCTGTGAGCACGATAACTCAAAAACGAAAAGTCGGTAAAACACCAAACTTGGTATTTAGGTTAAGTATCGTCCAGAGATGCGACACGAAGATTTTGAGAAAAATCCCCCCAACCCCAGCTACCCTTTACATGGAACTTTTTTCGAAAATTTTGATTTTCGCAAAAATGGATATAAGGGTTTTGATAAAATATTCTATATTAAAGCTATTTACCTGACAAATAAAATGTATATCCTGAATTTTCTGGGAATAGCCTCGTAAGGGATGGACAAAAATGTAAATGGCGTGTTATTTATGGCCGCTCTTTAACTGCTGTGGTTCTCAGCGTCCCATTCTATATTGGGCCTGAAAGACCGCTTAATTTTGCTCAGAGGCCTCTCTCTCAGGCTAGAGGTTCTTTTACGTGCCGTAAATCTACGACACGGGACCAATGGCTTTACTTCCCTTCCAAAGGAAGCCATGCTAAGGATTTTTACGCCCGAAAAAAATCCATCATCCTCCACCGGGTTTGAACCCGAGACCTTGGGCATATGAAGTTAGCATGGTAAGAGATGGACAACAACTTACCACATAAAAAATGTAGAGCATGTTAAAATACACAATATATGTTATACACATTTTTTTTTTCGTGGAATTGTACGTTTTTGAGATATTCCTTATTTTTGGTTTGAGCTTTGAAAAACTTATACTTTTCTTATACAGGAATTTGTTCACTCGTGTCCATAAAAAACATAGGAACTTCAGTCATATAGCAACCAGCTTTTGACTATCACTTTAACCTATTGTACTCCCTTATTTCGCTTCTAATTACACGGAAGCTAGTAATAAGACTATTTCTGTTTTTTTGTTGTTGTTTTTTTTTTCTGAATTGGCATGAAGTATATGGAAGCATAAGATTTTTATAATAATTTATTGCGGAGATGTAGAGAAAGTTATGCGAATGGAACAAAACAGCTTTTTTTGCCTGTTCTACAAACAAATTCATTAAAAAAGATTGTTCTTGTTTCCACTTCGTTTTAATCGAGATAAACATTACCAGAAACTGTCTTATCACTCAGTTCTTTGTAAGTAGAAGGGAAATAATAGAATACACTAGGATAAATGAAAGTCAATGTTTTAAAGGTTGTAATACAATTGCCATTTTCAGTTAGTTGTTTTTGTATGGACTATGGTAAAACAAATGAATCACAGGTCTATATTTCTTTGATATAAATTATTTATTTACTGTATGTTAATTTTATATTACCTATGGTTAGTAGTCCTTTTGCCGATTTTAGTATCGTTTTTGATTGTTATACAGTGAAAACTGTCGATATTCCATTATCTTTATAGAAGAGTTTCAAGTTTTTTTTTTTTTTATAAAGTGAATTTATAATGTGTCTGTTTTACTCTGTCCTTGTTGGCAGCCCATAAATATGGGGAGTTGCTATTGTTTCAATAAATACTATAGCTTGCGAGGGTGGGCTGATAAGTCCCTAGCCTTTCACTGAAAACAGCATTTACATTTTTACTTTCTCTAGCCCCATACGTACAATGTACATACGGATAGAGAAGTATTGTATTCTACCCAAAAATTCTGTACCGAGATTTCACCAGAAATATATGTTTTAGGACTCCCTGTACCCAAAAAAAGCATTTTCGGAAAAAGGTCCGTGTGTCCGTGTGCCTATGAACACTCAAAACTAAAAGTAGCTAAAATACCAAACTTGGTATTTAAGTTTAGTATCTTCCAGGGATGCGACACGAAGATTTTGAGAAACATCCCCCCACCCAAAACTACCCTTTACATGGAACTTTTTTCGAAAATTTTGATTTTCTTAAAAATGACTCTAACGATTTTGATTAAAATATCAAATATTAAAGATATTTACCTAACAAATAAAATATATATCTTGAATTTTCTGGGAATAGCTTCTGAAGACCTGTTTATTCTGGATGGATTTAGCTTAATTTGGCATAACTCGTAAACCGTAAGAGATAGACAAAAACTTACTGTACAAAAAATTTAGGTCTTGTTAAAATACACAAGTTATGTCATACACTTTTTTCGTGGAGCTTACCGTTTTCGAGGTATTTATTATTATTGGTTTCAGTTGTGAAGTACTTATACTTTTCTCAGACGGGAGTGTCCGTTTTTCTTTTGTTCTACTCCTGGCCAAGAAAAGAAGCGATTTGTAATGACAATCGCATAACGACAGCTTTTAAAACATTTGACTATTGGTTTAGCCTAGTGTATTCCCTTATTTTCCTCCTACTTCTACGGAACTAAATAATAAGAAAATTGTGCTAATGAGTACCACGATTAGCAAGGTGCTGAAAGAAGAAGAATCTTATGTATGAAGTTTGTAGAACATCTAGAGAAAGTCATGTGAGTGTAGCACATCAGATTTTTTTTCTTTATTTCTCAACATAATCTCCGGTGCTGTCATATCGGTGTTCTGGTTTAATTAAACCTTCTCTGTAGTGCGATTTATCAAGGTCCTCAAAATAGCTGTTTACCAAATCAATGACCTCCTCGTTGCTGTGAAATCTTCGTCCACCAAGACATTTTTTGAGCTCTAGGAACAGATGGTAGTCACTGCATGCTATACAATTGGAACTTTAATTTGTACATTTTTCCTATTGCATGGGCCGATTTTTTTTGCCAAATGAGGTATTTTTCTTTTCGCCTCATCACTCAAACTTTGCAGTAAGCTTGCGCAGTAGTCACCAGTGATATCTTTTACCCTTTTCCAAGTAATGAATAAAAATAATTCCCTGTGTGCATCCCAGAAGACACTTGCCATAACCTTGTTAACTGACTAAATTGGAGTTGGTTCACCTGGCGCAATCCACTAATTTGACTGTGATTTGCTTTCTGGAGTGTAGTGATGTATCCAAGTTTCATCCATAGTAATAAGGCGTCTCAAAAATTCACTGGGATTTTTACGGTAGAGCTCCACATTCTTAACAGAAACAGTTTCTCTTTGCAACTTTTGATCAGGTGTCAATAAACGCGGCACCCATCTTGCACAGACCTTGTGAAACATTACTTAAAACATTATCTGCGCGTTCTTTTGATATGTTTACAGCCTCTGCTACTTCAAACAACTTTCATCTGAGGTTTTCCAGTACTAGACGATGCATTTTTTCAATGATATCTGGAGTTGCCACTTCTAAAGAACGACCAGAGCGAGGCTCATCACTAGTGCTCGTATGTCCCATTTTAAACTCTTCAATCCACCTTTTAGTCATTGAATATGAAGGGGCAGAGTCTTTCAATGTACTGTCCATTTCCTCCTTGATTTCTTTAGGCGCTAAAACTTTCAAATGGAACTTTTAATCACTGCTCGTTTTTCCAAATCCTCCATTTTCGTGAAAACTCTAAAGTTGTCTTGTTTAAAATGCTGTCATTCGAAAACTAAACAAGCTATTGATCTGTAACTATGGATAAAAGCTAGTCTAGAGTTAAACTATACGATGCTACCGTCTAACTGGCCTAGTGGAGCCATATCTGTGTGAGGTCCGGGACTTATCAGCCGGCCCTAGTAAAATTGAATCCAAAAACAAATAATACCTAGGAAATGTTTACCTCTAGTGTATATGACATACATTGTACGTTTTAACGAGATTCACAGTTTTTGTGTGTTTTTATCTCTTACAATTTACCTGTTATCAAGGTTTACCCTGAATGAAGGGGTCTTCAGAATCTATACCTATAAAAATCAAGATATAATTTTGTTTCTCTTGCAAATGTCTTTAATATGTGGCATTTTTTTATAAATCCAGTTCCGGAGTCTGGTCAGGACTCCGGCGCTCTATACCCTACTTTTAATTACCTTTTTTTTTTTTTTTACTTTTTTTGCTGTATGATTACTGAATTGCTGTTTTCTTCTGTTACACACACACACACATATATACACAAACATACAACATTCATGCCCAAGGCGGGACTAAAACCCACGATCCCCTGTGCTACGAAGCAACGAAGCCTTGGCGAGTGCAGCCATGAAGACCGGTAGGTATTTAAAACAAGATCGTTAGAGCGATTTTTGAAAACAGAAATAAAAATTCCGAAAGATTTTCCATGTAGACGATAGTTTTTGGTGGTCGAATATTCTTGGAAATCTTGGTGTCGCAACCTTGGAAGATACCAAACTTAAATACCAAGTTTGGTATTCAACAGTCTCTTCGTTTTTGAACTGTAATGTCCACAGGCACACAGACACACGCACACACGGACCTTTTTCAAAAAAGCTTTTTTTTTGGATTCAGGGGAACCCAAAACGTGTATTTCCGGTGAAATCTCAGTATCGAATTTTTGGGTGGAATGCAATACCTTCTCTGTACACTATGCACATATTACGTGTAGAGAAAGTAAAAATTACATTATAAAACTGTCTACTTGTGTATGTATGTGTGTCTGTATGTGGTCAGAGAAACTCAAAAACGAAAGGTTGATTAAATACCATAATCGGCATTTAAGTTTAACAACTTTCAAGGATGCAAGACGAAACTTTTAAGGTAAATGCTTTACCTCAAACTACAGTTGGTGTGAAAGATTTTTCAATAGTTTCTAGTTTCTTAAAAAAAAACACTATCTACTTTAATTAAAATATAGTATATTTAATATACTTACATGACAAATAGAATGTATAACTTGAACAATAATATTCTCTGAAGTCCTCTTCATTCTGGATAACTTTTGCCTAACTTGTAGAGTTTAAGCGATTGACAAAAATCTGATGTATTCCATTCACATGACTTTCTATACATCTCTGCAATAAATTATTGTTAAAAAAACTTATTTTTCTATTTACTTAATGCTTATCGAGAAAACATTTGCAGAAAGGGTCCTATTACTTGCTTCCTTGTAAGTAGAAGCGAAATAAGATAGTACCAAAGGTTAAAGTGATAGTCAAAAGCTAGTTGCCATGTGACTGAAGTTCTTTGTGTTTGTATCGACAGGAGTTGACAAATTCTGGTATGAGAAAAGTGTAAGTTTTTTAAAGCTAGAAACTAATAACGAGGAATGTCTCTAAACCGGTCAACTCCACGAGAAAAAAAAATACATATAACATAAATTGTGTGATTTAATAAGCTCTACAGTTTACTTTCTCTACACGTACTACGTATATAGTGTATAGAGAAGGTATTGTATTGCACCCAAAAATTCGATACCGAGATTTCACTGGAAATATATGTTTTGAGACTCCCTGAATCCAAAGCATTTTTATAAAAATGTCCGTGTGTGTGTGTGTATGTGTGTGTGTCTGTGGGCAGCATAACTCGAAACTGAAAATACCGTTAAAAGCCAAATTTGGAATTTAAGTTTGGTATGTTCCAAGGATGCGACACGAAGATTTCCAAGAAAATCTCTCCACCCCAAACTACCCTTTACATGGAAAAATTTTCGAAAATTTTTATTTTCTTAAAAATGGCTCTAACGATTTTGATTAAAATCTTGTATATCTAAGATATTTACTTGACAAATAAAATATATATCATCAATTTTCTGGGAATAGCCTCAGAAGACTACTTTATTCTGGACGAATTTTACGGCATTTTGCATAACTGCTAAAGCGTAAGAGATGGACAAAAACTTCCACTCAGAAAATGTAGAGCACATTAAAACACACAATTTATGTTATATACATTTTTTTAGTGGCGTTGATCGTTTTTAGGATATTCCTTGTTTTTAGTTTCAGCTTTGAAACACTTATAGTTTTCTCACACAGTAATTTGTGAGCTTCTGTCCATACATACAAACAAAGGAACTTCAGTCACATAGCAACCAGCTTTTGACTATGACTTTAATCTATGGTACTCCCTTATTTTGCTCCTACTTACGGAAGCAAGTAGTAAGACTATTTCTGACAATGTTTTCTCAACTAGCATGGACAAAATAGAAGCCTAAGCGTCTTAATAATAATTTTTTGCAGGATTAGAGAAAGTCATGTGAATAGAACACATCAGATTCTTTTAGTGTTAAGTTGTTGTCTATATCTTACGGTTTACCAGTTATGCAAAATTCCGCAAAATTCATCCGGAATAAACATGTCTTCAGAGGTTATCCCCAGAAAATTGAAGATATATATTGTATTTGTCATGTAAATATGTTAAATATAAGAAATTTTAATCAAAATTATTAGAGCCATTTTAGAGAATATCAAAATTTTCCGAAATCTTTTCCATGTATGGGGTAGTTGATGGTGGGGGATTTTTTTTTTTAAATCTTCATGTCGCATCCTTGGAAGTTACTGAACTTAAATATAAATGGCCTTTTCGTTTTTGAGTTATGCTGCACACACACACACAAACACACTCACGGACTTTTTTCTAAATTTGTTTTTTGATTGAGCGGATCTCAAAACACCTGTCAAGTGAGATCTCGGTATCGGATGTTTGGGTGCAATCCAATACCTTCTCTATACACTATGTACACAGTACGTGTAGAGAAAGTAATAACTTATTAGACAAAAAATGCAGATCTCTTACTCCATTTTCTCTTTACATGGACCAATTTTCGGATTGATTTTTGGATTCTAAAATTCGACCCTAACTATTTTGGTCAAAATATCATATAGTAAACATATAGTTTCCTGAAAAATAAATTTAGACCTTGAAATATCTGGGAATTTTCTGAAGTCCTCTTTATTCAGAACTAATTTGTATAATCTTGAATAGTTTGTGTTTTATACAAAATCGTATCAAGCAAAAATGTCATATAATTTGAAACACAGAATTTATTTCAAATGTCATTTCTTGTGGCAAACCCTTTCCGATATATACGTTTTTAATGTGATTGAACAATTTTTAAACTTCTATTTTTTCTAGTGACTGCATGGCCCCCACTTTGACCTACTAAGAACACACAACACCAAATATGCCGATGGCAGTGGCAAATTCTCCTATACACCGTATACGTCGCTGGTGTACTAAACTCGAGAGGGTTGAAAACGACGCTTAATAAACATGCAGAATGTTTTGTACGTCACTTCAACTATATACGAAATGATCGCAAGTTTGTGCGGTTAAATTTTCCTCTCTTTTTACTTTCTCTATACGCACTATGTACATAGTGTATAGAGAAGGTATTGCACTCCACCCAAAAATTCGATACCGAGATTTCAACGGAAATATATGTTTTAGGGTCCCCTGTATCCAAAAAAAGCATTTTTACAAAAAGGTCCATGTGTGTGTGTCTGTGTGTGTGTGTGTGTGTGTCCGTGTGTCAGTGTGTCCGTGTGTCCGTGTGCCTGTGAATATGATAACTCAAAAACGAAAAGTAACTTAAATACCAATACTTAACTTGGTATTTAAGTTTAGTATCTTCCAGGGATGCGACACGAAGATTTTGAAAAAAAATCCCCCCACCCCAAACTACCCTTTACATGGAACTTTTTTTGAAAATGTTGATTTTCTTAAAAATGACTCTAACGATTTTGTTTAAAATTTCGTATATTAAAGATATTTACCTGACAAATAAAATGTATATCTTGAATTTTCTGGCAATACCTCCGAAGACTACTTTATTCTGGCTGAATTTTACGGAAATTTGAATAACTGCTAAACCGTAAGGGATGGACAAAATCTCACTACACGAAAAATGTTGAGCACGTTAAAACACACAATTTATGTTATATACATTTTTTTCGTGGAGTCATCGTTTTTGAGTCATTCCTTGTTTTTGGTTTCTGCTATGAAAACTTATACTTTTCTCATATAGGAATTTGTCAACTGCTTGCATACAAAGAAAGGAACTTCAGTGACATAGCAATCAGCAAGGAACAAAGCAAACATAGCAACAAGGAACCAGATAATAAGACTATTTCTGCTCGTATTTTAGTCTGATTAACATGAAGTAAATGGAAGTATGAGCTTATTAAGAGTAATTTGTTGCAGAGATATAGAGAAAGTCATGTGAATCGTTCACATCATATTTTTTGCAATGGTGTGCGCGTACATCTACATCACCGCAAGTTAAAACGATAACCCAGACTCCCAACATTCACCGCTAGGTAAGGCGGTAAATAACGTGCAGGTTGGGGAAGTTAGGGGAAATGCTACGTTGCGACCTTTTCTAAAGAGGGTAAAAGGAGGGGTGAAGAGCTCTATTCGCAAGGACGTGGCAGTTGGCGCGAACCGAAAAGTGACATATTGCTTTGTTAAACGTCATATCACTATAAAAACTACATATTTTCTTACCTTATTCTTCGTCGCTGGATTCTCCTTCAGAGTCGGAATTCCGAAGACTGACTATGAAGGGTGCCTTAACAGCATCCCTGGATATTTCTTTCCGAAAATCATGTTCTTAATCTCGATTTTCCATTTTTTGGACTTACGATAGTATGACTCTCAGGTACAGAAAATGTGAGCTTTCTCTCCACTTCGTGTTATGCAAGATGAATATTGCCTGAATTGGTCTTACAACTTGTTTCTTTGCAAGTAGAAAGGAAATAATAGAGTACCCTAGGACAAAACAACTCTTTTAAAAGCCGATCACTAAGTGAAACAATTGAAATTCGGTCCTCTTTGCCTTCTAGGGGTAAACAAACGAGAAACGAAAAGAAAGAATTTTCTCTTTTCAGAAAAGTTTAGGTACCTTAAAAATGAACCAATAACTCGCAATATCTTAAAATGGTTAACTCTACAAAAAATAGATATATGACCTAAACTGTGTATTTTAATATCATCTGCATTTGTCTTTAGAACATTTTTGTCTATCTCTTAGGTTTACCAGTTATACAAAAGTCATCCAGAATAAACGGTATTCAGAGGCTATTCTCAGAAAATTCAAAATATACACATCGTTTGTCATAAAAATATCTTACAAATATAGCATTTTAATAAAAATCGTTAGGGTTAGTTTTGAGAAAATCGAAGTTTCCGAAAAATGTTCCATGTAAAGAGTAGTTGGGGTTGGCAGGATTTTCTTGAGAATCTTCATCTCCTATCCTTGGAAGATACTGATCTTAAATACGAAATTTGGTTTTTTACCGATTTTTCGTTTTTGAGCTATGTCCACAGATACACGCATACACACACACGCACGCACGGACATGTTTCTAAAAATACTTTTTCGGATTTAAAGAGTCTCAAAACATGATAAAATCTGATAAAATCTCGGTATCGAATTTTTGGGAGGAATATAAAACCTTCTTTATCCACTACGTACACTGCACAAACCGGACGATCCTGGTCATGACGATCGCATAGCAACAGCCTTTGAAATAAATGACTATAGCTTTAGCCTCCTGTATTCGCTTATTTCTCTTCTGCTTACAAGGTAACAAGTAATAAGATCATATCTTTTAATTTTTATCTTGATTTGCATAATGTAGATAAAAGAATAATATTTTGTGAGAACCGTTTACTTTGCAGAACAGTTACAGCAAGTCGTGTGGATGGAACACAGACTTTTTTCGATTCAGTGGTCCTTAAAATATGTATTTTGTATGTAATCTAGGAGATTTGTGTGGAACACAATACCTTATACAGTGAACGTGTCAGAGAATCAATAAGATTTTGTAATAATAGCTTGTGTAGAAGATAGAAAATGTAATATCAGAATTTTGAGAAGTTATCCTTGAAATAAAGGTGCAGTAAATACTTAAAATAATACTCCCTTTTTGCTCACCAGCAGAGGCAGCAAAAGCAATCCCAAGAAGTTCTTCATCTTGTGTTGATGGTAAACACGTGAATATCTTCTAGAACAGCAGACGATCGGAAACTGATTTCCTACCACTGTGCTCTGCTTAAATACTTGGGGAAATGTGCGTATTTTCCCCTCTACCTCAATAAAAATTTAAGAATATTGCATTCTATACATGAGATAAAAAAAAAAAACAATATGGTCTATATAATTTATCACATACTTTGATAAATGGTCGTCATTTTCGATGTTGCTTGAAATAACCAACACTAAAACAATACCTTATCTAACATTTTAAAAGCAATAAATTTTTCAGGATGTAAGAAAGACTATGAATTACAGCATAAAAGTTTCACTTTATATATTTTATATACAAGTAGAGTGAATGACAGGCACAAGTCATGCGTTTGATAAATGGTATTACTTTCTCTAGCTCGTATGTACAATATACAATGTAGATAGGGAAGGTATTGTATTGCATTCAAAAATTGGATGACGAGATTTCACCGAAAATATATGTTTCGGGGTCCCCTGAGTCCGAAAAATGCACTTTTAGAAAAAACATCCGCACGTGCGTGTGTGTATGTGGATAGCATAGCTCAAAAAAAGAAAATAATGTTAAATACCACACTTGGGATTTAGATTTACAATCCTCCAAATATGCGACACGAAGACTCCCACACCACAAACTATGCTTTACATGGAAAAGTTTTCGAAAGCTTTTATTTTCTCAAAAACGGCTCTAACGATATTGAAAATATTTAGATACATCCCAAACAAAATGCATATCTTGAATTTTGTGGAATGGCCCCTGAAAACCTCTTTATTCTGGAGGAATTTTGCCGACTTTTGCTTAACTGCTAAACCGTAAGACATAGACACAAACCTACTGCATAAAAATGTAGATCTCGTCAAAACATATAGTTCATGTCCTTTACGTTTTTACTGTGGAGATATTCCTTGTTATTGGTTTCAATTGTAACGTACTTACATCTTTCTCAGACAGGAAGTCCGTTTTTCTTGTGTTCTACGCCAAGTAAAGAAGCAATTTGGGATGATAGTCGCATTACAACAGCGTTTAAAACATTTGAATGTTGCTTCAGCCTAATGCATTCCCATAGTTATTTTTTACTTCTACGGAACTAAGCAATAAGAACATTCTGCTAATGTTTATCATGGTGTAGAAAGTAGAATAACCTTTTATAAGAGGTTTGTTTGAGAGGAAGTCATGTGAGTGTAATACTTCAGATCTTTTACTTTCTTTATACGAACTATGTACATATTGTATAGAGAAGATCAAAAATTGGATACCGAGATTTCACCGGAAATACATGTTTTGAGAATCCCTCAATCCAAAAAAAGCATTTTTAGAAAAATGTCCGTGCGTCTGTCTGTGTGTGTATGTATGTGTGTGTGTTGTCTGTGGGCAGCATAGCACAAAAACAAAGGACCGTTAAAACCCAAACTTGGTATTTACGTTTGGTATCTTTCAAGGATGCGACACGAAGATTTTCAAGATAGTCCCCCTACCCCAAACTACCCTTTACATGGAAAATATTTCAAAAATTTTGATTTTCTTAAAAATTGCTCTAACGATTTTGATTAAAATGGTGTATATTAAAGATATCTACCTGACAAATAAAATAGCCTCTGAAGACTACTTTATTCTGAATGGATTTTACGAAATTCTGCATAACTGCTAAACCGTAATAGGAGGACAAAAACTTACTCTACAGAAAATTTAGCTCGCGATAAAACACACAATTTATGTCATATACATTTTTTTCGTGGAGTTGATCATTTTTAAGATATTCTTGGTTTTTCGTTTCTGCTTTGAAAAACATATTTTTCTCATACAGGACTTTGTTTAACTCCTGTCCATACAAATAAATGAACTTCAGTTACATAGCAACCAGCTTATTTCGCTTCTCCTTCAAGGAAGTAAATAATAAAACCATTTCTGCTAATGTTTCTCGATTAGCACGAAGTAAATAGATTTACTAAAATTTTAACTAACATTTGTTACAGAGATGTAGAGAAAGTCATGTGAATGGAACACATCCATTTTTTTTTTTTTCATTGAGCTGACCATTTTGGAGATATTCCTTGTTATTGGCTTCAATTTAAATTAGTTAAACTTTCCTCAACAGTAATTTCTCAACTCGTGGTAATGCAAAGAAACAGATTGACTGTCTCCGTGGTCGAGTGGTCAGCGAGCTGACTTCTCACCTGGAGGTCTCGGGTTTGATTCTTGGCTGGGGCGGAAAATTTTTCAGAATTATTCCCTATTCCCTCAGAGTCTGGAAGTATGTATGTGAGAGTGAACGTGTGTGTTTGAGTAAAATAAAATGATTAAATCAAACGTAAAAGAGCCTACAGACAACGACTTGTTTCAAATGCAAAGCCCCCGATATGACTTTAGATGTTAAAGGGGCTATATAAATGAAAAAAAAAAAAAAAAAGGATGTAAACCACTAGGCAACGAGATTTTAAAAAAAATTGAATATCGCTTTAGCTTTTCCCTTATTTCGCTTCTACTTAAAAGGAAGCAACTAATCAGACCATTTCAGCTAATATTTATCTTCATTATCATAAAGAAAATAAAAGAATAAGCTCTTTAAAATAATTTGTAACAGAACTGCAGCAAGTCATGTGAGTGGATCATATCAGAATTTGTAGAGGACAATAGTTACACAAAAGAATCGGGAATAAAAAGGACTTCAGAGGTTATTCTCAGAGAATACAGGATATATATTTTATTTCTCATATAAATATCTTTAGGTAAAATGCGATATTTTAATCAAAATCTCTAGAGCCATTTTTAATTAAAAAACATTTCGAAAACTTTTCCATTCAAAGGGTAGTATGAGGTGGGGGATTTTCTTGATAATCTTCGTGTCGCATCCCTGGGAGATACTGAACTTAAATACCAAGTGTGGTATTTAGCCGACTTTTAGCCTTTGAGTTATTCACAAACACAGACAGACACACACACTGATGTTTTTCTAAAAATGCATTTTACTTTCTCTACATGCACTATATAGAGAAGGTACCAATTTTATGGCTCCCAAAAATTCAATGTCAAGATTTCACCTGAAATACACGTTTTGGGGCTCCCTGAGCACAAAAAGAAGAATTTTTAGGAAAACGTTCATGTGTGGGTGTGGGGTGTGTGTGTGTGTGTGTCTGTGTTTGTGTGTCTGTGTACCGCATAGCTCAAAAATGAAAAATCCGTTAATACCAACCTTGATATTTAAGTTCAGTACCTTCCAAGAGTGCGACACGGAGGTTTTCAAGAAAATGTCCCTGCACCCAACTACCCGTTACGTGGAACAAATTTTGGATATCTCAAAAATGGCTCTAACGATTTGGGCTAAAATCTCTCATATTTAAGTGTTTTATATGACAAAGTTTGTATCATGAATTTCCGGGGAATAGTCACCGAAGATTTATTTATTTTGATGCATTTTTCTGAACTTGAATAACTGGTAAACCGTAAGAGATAAACAAAGCTTACTGCACATCTCCTTAAAACACACAATTTATGTCGTATACATGTATTTAGTGCAATTCACCACTTTTCGAAATGGCCTGTTATTTATGGACGCTCTTTAACTGCTTTGGTTCTCAGCGTCCCATTCTATATTGGGCGTGAAAGATTGCTTAATTTTGCCCAGAGGCCTCTCTTATCAGGCTTGAGGTTCTTGTACGTGCCGTAAATCTACGACACGGGACCCACAGCTTTACTTCCCTTCCGAAGGAAGCCATGCTAAGGATTTTTACGCCCGAAAAAATCCATCGTCCTCCGCCGGGTTTGAACCCGCGACCTTGGGTATATGAAGTTAGCATGGTAACCATTACACCACGGAGGGCGACTACCACTTTTCGAGATATTACTCGTTATTGCTTTTAGTTTTAAAATAGTTATACTTTCCTTATATGGAAACTTGCCAGCTTCTGGTCATGCAAAAAAATTAATTTTAATTCCATAATTTAGTTGTTAAGACAATTGACTGTCGCTTTAGCCTAATGCATTGTTTTAGTTCCCTTCTACTTACAGGGAACTAAAGATTAATTCCGTTTCTGCTAATGTTTATCTTGACTAGCATGAAGTAGATAGAAGAATAAGCTTACTAACAATAATTTGTTACAGAGATACAGATAGTCATGTAAATGGAATACATTAGATGTTTTACTTATAGCTTTAGATGTCAGCGAGAATGATATGATTACATTTAGTCTATTTCTTAAATAGTAAATACTCATTTGGCTTTGGTAGATTTATCTGAAAAATTTCAAGTTGATTCTTTCAAAGATGATAGTCGCAGACACACAGCTACAGATTTTGTTTCTAAAAATATGATCTGTTCCATTCACATACTTTCTCTACATCCCTGCAACAAATTATTGTTAAAAAATTTATGCTTCTATTTAGTTCATACTAATCGAGAAAAAATCAGCAGAAATGGTCCTAATACTTGCTCCCCTGTAAGTAGGAGCGAAATAAGGGAGTATCATTGGTTAAAGTGATAGTCAAAAGTTGGTTGCTAGGTGACTGAAGTTCCTTTGTATGTATGGACTGGAATTGTTAAATTCCTGTATGAGAAAAGTAGTTTTTTAAAGCTGAAACCAAAAACAAGGAGTATCTCAAAAACGATCAACTCCACGCAAAAGATGTGTATAAGATAAATTGTGTGTTTTAAGGTACTCTATATTTTTGTGTTGTAAGTTTTTGTCCATATCTTACGGTTTAGTAGTTATGTAAAATCCCGTAAAGTTCATCCAGAATAAAGTAGCCTTCAGAGGCTATTCCCAGAAAATTCAAGATATTCATTTCATTTTTCGTATAAATATCTTTAATATACGCAATTTTAATCACAATCGTTTGAGCCAGTATTCGAGAAAATCAAAATTTTCGAAAAAAGCTCCACGTAAAGGGTAGTTGCGGGTGGGAGGATTTTTTTCAAAATCTTCGTGTCGCATCCCTGGAAGATACCAAGCTTAAATACCAACTTTAGTATTTTATCTACTTTTCGTTTTTGAGTTATCGTGTCCACAGGCACATGGACACCCGGACACATGGACACACGGACACACACATACAAGGACCTTTTTCTAAAAATGCTTTTTTTGGTATAAAGGGGACCCTAAAACATATATTTCCGGTGAAATCTCGGTATCAAACTTTTGGGTGGAGTGCAATACCTTCTCTATACAATAAGTACATAGTATGTATAGAGAAAGTAAAAATGCTTTTTCCACTCTCTACCGCGCATTTATAATTTACAAAGTAGTAGGTGTTGCATGTAATGAATTCCACCCAAAAATTCGATACCAAGATTCGCCGAAATACATGATATACCGGAATATATTTGACTGCAAAACAAAGTAGTTTTAGTAAAAAGCCCCTGTATGAGGTGTGCATGTGTTTGTGCGGGTTGCTGCGTGCGTTTGTTAGATGTGTCTGTATGTGCACGAAGAGTATAATCCAAAAAAGAAAGGTCGGTTGTGGTATTTAACTTAAGGACGCGATTGAGAGTTTTCAGGAAACCCTCATTAAATTATCCTTTACAATGAGCATGCTTCGAAATGTTCGAATCCTCAAAAACGACTCTAATGAGATTTTGGTTAAAATTAAAGTTTTTTTCATGAAATATTTTATGTGACTTTACTGGAAATAGCCTCCGAAGACACTCCATCCCAGAGAACCTTTGTATGAGTTTTAAACCATAAGAGATAGACACAATCTTAATACTTTTTTTACTTTCTCTATACGTACTATGTATATAGTGTATAGAGGAAGTATTGTATTCCACCCAAAAATTCGACACCCAAATTTCACCAGAAATACATGTTTTAGGACTCCCTGAATCAAAAAAAAAAAAGCATTTTCAGAAAAAGATCCGTGACTATGTGTGTGTGTGTGTCTGTCTGTGTGTGAGTGTCTGTAGACAGCATAGCTCAGAAACGAAAAGACCGTCAAATACTAAACTTGGTATTTAGGTTTGGTATCTTCCAAGGATGCGACACGAAGATTTTAAAGAAAATCTGCCCACCCCAACTACCCTTTACATGGAAAAATGTTTGATTTTCTAAAAAATGGCTACAACGATCTTAATTAAAATCCGGTATATTAAAGATATTTAAATACCAAATAAAATGTATATCTTGAATTTTCTGGGAATAGCTTCTGAAGAGCTCTTTATTCTGGATGAATTTTGCTAAATGTTGCCTAACTGCTAAACGGTAAAAGATATACAAAAACTTACTGCACAGAAAATGTTGATCTGGTCAAAACATACAATATATCTCCTTTACATTTTTGTTTTGGAGGTAACCGTTTCCGAGATATTCCTTGTTTTTGGTTTCACTTGTGAGTACTTATACTTTTCTCAGACCGGAAGTGTCCGTTTTTCTTTTGTTCTATTCCTGGCCAAGCAAAGAAGCGATTTGCAATGACAATTGAATAACGACAGATTTTAAAACATTTGGCTATGGGTTTAGCCTAGTGTATTCCCTAATTTTCTTTCTACTTATAAGGAACTAAGTAGTAAGAACATTCTGCTAATGATTATCTCGATTAGCAAAGTGCAGAAAGAAGAATAATCTTATGTAAGGAGTTTGTAGAAGAGCTAGAGAAAGTCATGTGAGTGAAACACATAAGATTTTTTTATGTAGTTTAAAGACTTTTAACCTGGTTGCTCGTATCGGACGATGAATGAAATTGGTGAAGATGCTCAAATGATCTCGGGGTCCATGGAGCTTAAAGTTACTCGAGATTGTCTTCTCAGGATAGGGGAAAGCCCCGAAAAAACCTTATCCGGGTAACTCACCCTAAGCGAGATTCTAACTCACGACCTTTTGAATGTGAGGCAGATACGCTACCACCACACTACCTAGGCGGGTTCAAAACTCTTTAACACAATTTATACCAAATACATTTTTACTTTTTCTACACTTACTGTGTACATAGTGTACAGAGAATGTATTGTTTTGCATCCAAAACTTCGATACTGAGATTATCCAAAAATACACGTTTTAGGGTCCCCTGTATCCAGAGAAAAAAACATTTTATTTTCTCTACACGCACTACGAACCTACATATTGTATAGAGAAGGTATTGTCTCCACGCAAAAATTGGATACGGAGATTTCACCAGAAATACATGTTTTGGGACCACCTGAATGAAAAAAAAAAAAAAAAAAAAAAAAAAAAATCAGAAAAATGTCTATCTATGAATGTGTGTGAGAGAGAAAGAGAGAGAGAGAGAGAGAGAGAGAGAGAGAAGAGAGTCTGTGGGCAGCATAGCGCTCAAAAAACGAAAAGTTCGTTAAACACCAAACTTTATATTTAAGTTCCAAGGATGTGGCAGGAAGATTTTCAATAAAACCCTATCACCCTCAACTACCCTTTACATGGAAAAATTCAAAAATTTTTGTTTTCTCAAAAATGTTTTAATAATAAAAAATCTAACGATTTTAATTATTCTTTTGTATTCAAGATATTTCCATGACAAATAAAATATATATCTTTAATTTTCTGGCAATAGCCTCCAACGACCTCTTTATTCCGGATGATGTTTCCTGAATTTTGCAGAAACGGTAAACCGTAAAAGATAGAAAAGAAGTTACTACACAAAGTATGTAGATCTGATTAAAATACATCATTTACGTCATATACATTTCACCAAAAAACCCCGTATATACAATGCACATAGGGATAGAGAAGTATTGTATTCCACCCAAAAATTCGATGTCGAAATTTCACCGGAAATATATGATTTAGGACCCTCAGAATCCAAAAAAAAAAAAATTCAGAAACAGGTCTATATGTGTGTGTATCTGTGTATCTGTCTGTCTGTGTGTGTCTTGGCATGTGAACAGCACAGCTCAAAAACGGTTAAATACCAAACTTGGTATTTAAGTTTCGTATCCTTCAAGGATACGACACGAAGATTTTCAAGAAAATCCCCGTATCCCTAACTACTCTTTAAATGGAAAATTTTTGTTTTGCTTAAAAATGGCTCTAACAATTTTGATTAAAATATCACATATTAAAGCCATATCTATCACATATAAAGTATATATCTTAAATTTTCTGGGAATACCTTCTAAACCCTGTTTATTTTGGATGAATTTTGCTTAATTTAGTATAACTAGTAAACCGTAAGAGATAGACAAAAACTTACATTACAAACAATGTAGATCATGTTAAAATACACAAGTTATGTCATATACATTTTTTTCGCGGAACATACCGTTTTCAAGATATTCCTTGTTATTAGTTTCAATTTTGTAGTACATATACTTTTCTCGGACGCAAGTGTACGTTTTTCTTTTGTTCTACTCCCAGCCAAGCAAACAAAGCGATTTGCAATACAATCGCATAACGACAGCTTTTAAAACATTTCTCGATCGTTTTAGGCTAGTGTATTCGCTATTCTACTTATATAGAACTTAAGTAATAAAATGTGTATCTCGAATAGCATGGTATTGAAAGAAGAATATTTTTCGTAAGTAGTTTGTTTATAGAGTAGCTAGGGAAAGCCATGTGAGTGTGACACATAAGATTTGTTTTCGTTGGAGTGGACCATTTTTGAGATACTCTTTATTATTAGTTTCAGTGTTAAAACACTAGAAACACACATACGGGATTTATCAACTCCTGGTAATGCAAAGAAACGTATTTCATCCACATGGCAACCAGCTTTTAAAACATCTGATGTGTTCCATTCATATGACTTTCTCTGTATCTCTGCGACAAATTGTTGTTAAAAAGCTTATGCTTCTATTCACTTCATGCTGATTGAGAAGAAATAAGCAGAAATGGTCCTATTATTTGCTTCAATGTAGGTAGAAGCGAAATAAGGGAGATCTATTAAAGTGATTGTCAAAAGTTGGTTGCTATGTGACTGAAGTTTCTTTGTTTGTATGGAAGGAATTGTAAAATTCCTGTATGAGAAAAGTATAACTTCTGAAACCGAATATAAGGAGTATCTCAAAAGCGATAAACTCCACGAAAAAATGTATATAACATAAATTGTGTGTTTTAAGCTGCTCTGCATTTTTGTGTTTAAAGTTTTTGTACATCTCTTACGGTTTAGCTGTTATGCAACATTCCGTAAAATTTATCCATAATAAAATGGTCTCCAGAGACTATTCCCAGAAAATTCAAAATGTATATTTTATTTGTCAGGTAAATAGCTTTAATATTCGAAATTTTAATCAAAATCGTTAGAGCCATTTTGAGAAAAACAAAATTTTCGAAAAAAGTTCCATGTAAAGGGTAGTTTGAGCTAGGGTTATTTTTTTCCTCAAAATCGTGTCGCATCCCTGGAAGATACTAATCTTAAATACCAACTTTGGTATTTTACCTACTTTTCGTTTTTGAGCTATCGTGTTCACAGACACACGGACACGCACACACACACACAAACACGGACCTTTTTCTGAAAATACTTTATTGGACCCTAAAACATATATTTCCGGTGAAATCTCGGTATCGAATTTTTGGGTGGATGCAATACCTTCTCTATACACCTATGTACATAGTACGTGTAGAGAAAGTAAAACCTTTACTATCGTTTTAGCCTAATGTGCGCCATTACCTTCTATATACAAGAAGGCATTTCTGCTAATGTTTATCTCGACTAGCATGAAGTAGAATAACCATAATATTTTTAATAATAACGTGTTACAGATATGTAGAGAAAGCAATTTAACCGGAACTTCAGCTTTTTTGTACTTCTCCATTTCTGAGAAATTCCTTGTCACTTGTTTCAGTTACCAGTTACAACGCTTCACATGGGAGGTATTCAATCGTTTTACCTTCTCTAGCGCGTATTTACACCGTGCATAGTAGGTAGAGAAGATATTGTGTTCTACCCAAAAGATTTCACTAGAAATGTATGCTTTGAGACCTGAATCAAAAAATGACATTTTAGAAAAAGGTTAGTGCGTGTGATTGTGTGTGTATGTGGACAACATAACTAAAAAATCTGATGTGTTCCATTCACATAACCTTCTCTAGTTTTTGTACAAACAAATATTTCTAACAAAAGATTATTCTTTTATCAACGTTATGCTAATCTAAATAAATGATAGCAGTATTGGCCTTACTACTTGATTCCTTATAAGTAGAACGGAAATACGCGTAAACACTAGGCTAAAGCGATAGTCAAATGTTTTAAAAGCTGGTCGCTCTGTGAAACAATTGAGGCTCGGTTCGCTTTTCATGGTGCTGTTTCGGAAATGTTAGGCAATTTAAAATTGAAATATTAGAGGTATTTCCGAAAAAAACGTGTATGACATAAATTATGTGTTTTAACTTGATTTACATCATTTACGGTATAACCGTTATGCAAAATTCTGCAAACCTCATCCAGAATAAAGAGGTCCTCAGAGGCTATTCCCAGAGAAATTTAAGTATCCTTTAATTGTTATGAAATATATTTAATATACGATATTTTAATTACACTTTTACTTTCTCTGCACGTACTGCGTAGATAGTGTATAGAGAAGGTATTGCACTTCACCAAAAAATTCGATACCGATATTTCACCGGAAATATATGTTTTAGGGTCCCCTGTATCCAAAAAAAGTATTTTCAGAAAAAGGTCCGTGTGTCCGTGTCCGTGTGTCCGTGCGTCTGTGAACACGATAACTCCAAAACGAAAAGTCGGTATAATACCAATCTTAGTATTTAAGTTAAGTATCTTCCAGGGATGCGACACGAAGATTTTGAGAAAAATCCCACTACCCTTTACATACAACTGTTTTCAAAAATTTTTATTTTCTAAAAAAATGGCTGTAACGATTTTGATTAAAATATCGTATATTAAAGATATTTACCTGACAAATAAAATGTATATTTTGAATTTTCTGGGAATAGCCTCTGAAGATTACTTTATTCTGGGCCAATTTAACAGAGTTTTGCATAACTGCTAAACCGTAAGAGATAAACGAAAATTTACCACACAACAAATGTAGAGCACTTTAAAACACACAATTTATATAATATACATTTTTTCGTCGAGTTTATTGCTTTTGAGATATTCCTTGTTTTTGATTTTAGCTATGAAAACTGTATACTTTTCTCATACAGAAATTTGTCAACCCCTGTCCATACAAACAAAGAAACTTCAGTCACATAGCAACGGACTTTTGACTATCAGTTTAACCTATGGTACTCTGCTAATTTTTTTTTTTTCTCTCGATTAGCATGAAGTAAGTAAACGCATAAGCTTTTTAGCAATAATTTGTAGCAGAGATGTAGAGAAAGTCATGTGAATGGAACACATCAGATTTTTAGTGTCATTTTTGAGAAAAAATTTAAAAACAAGTTTATATTTAAAGGGTAGTTTGTGGTGGAGGGGGTTCAAAACCTTCGTGTCGCATCCTTGTAAGATACTAAATTTTTCGTTTTTGAGCAATGCTGTCCACACACACACACACACACACACACACACACACGCACATACATACAGAGGGATGTTTCTAAATTTTTTCGAACTCAGGGGACCTCAAAACATATGTTTCGGGTGAAATCTCGAAATAGAATACAATCCCCCCTTCTATGCAATATGTATATTGTACAAAATGGCTAGAGAAAGTAAAAACGCTTATGTCTTCTGGTTTCTCTTTTTACTTTCTTTGCACGTCAGCATAAACATAGTGTACAGAGAAGGTATTACATTCCTCCCAAAAACTCGATACCGAGATTTCACTGGAAAATCACGTTGTAGGATCCCTTGTAAGGAAAGGAAAAAAGTATTTTGAAAAAAAAGGCCCGTCTGTGCATATGTGTGTCCGTGTGTCAGTGAACACGATAACTCAAAAACGAAAAGTCGGTAAAATACCAAGCTTGGTATTTAAGTTAAGTATCTTTCAGGAAACGACACGAGGATTTTGGGAAAAATCCCCCACACCTAACTACCCTAGGCATAAAAAAATTTCGAAAATTTTTATTTACTCAAAAATGACTCTAGCGATTTTGGTTAAAATCTTTTATATCCAAGATATTTATGTGACAAATAGAATGTGTATCTTCAATTTACAGGAAATAATCTCTGAAGACATGTTTATTCTTTAAGAATTTTGCGCAATTTTGCATAACTGGTAAATCGTAGGAGATGGACAAAAACTTACCACACAAAGACATGTAGGCCTGGTTAAAACACACAATTTATGTAATTATACATTTTTACTTTCTCCATACGCACTATGTACATATGGTATAGAGAAAGTATTGCACTCCACCCAAAAATTCGATACCAAGATTTTACTGGAAATATATGTTTTAGGGTCCCCAATATCCAAAAAAAGCATTTTCACAAAAAGGTCCGTGTGTGTGTGTGTGTGTGTCCGTGTGTCCGTGTGTCCTTGTGTCCTTGTGTCCGTGTGCCTGTGAACACGATAACTCAAAAACGAAAAGTCGGTAAAATACCAAACTTGATACTTAAGTTTAGTAACTTTCAAGGATGCGACACAAAGATTTTGAGAAAAATACCCCAACCCAAACTACCCTTTACATGGAACTTTTTTCGAAAATTTTGATTTTCTCAAAAATGGCTCTATAGATTTTGAATTAAACTTCGTATATTAAACATATTTACCTGACAAATAAAATGTATATCTTGAATTCTCTGTGAATAGCCTCTGAAGAGTAGTTTATTCTGAATGAATTTTACTAAATTTTGAATAACTGCTAAACCGTAAGAGATGGACGAAACCTTACTGCACAAAAAATGTAGAGCACATTAAAACACACAATTTATGTTATATACATTTTTTTCGTGGAGTTCGTCATTTTTGAGACATTCCTTATTTTTGGTTTCTGCTATGAAAACCGTATACTTTTCTCATACAGGAAATTGTCAACTCCTATCCATATAAACAAAGGAACTTCATTGACATAGCAACCAGCTTTTGACTATCACTTTAACCTAACGTTGTCCTTTGTTTCGCTTCTACTTACAAGAAAGGGAGTAATTAGACTATTTCTGATAATTTTTTTCTGATTAGCGTAAAGTAAATAGAAGTATAAGCTTTTTAAGAATTATTTGTTGCAGGGATATGGAGAAAGTCATGTGAATGGTACACATCAGATTTTTACTTTCTCTATACGCACTATGTACATAGTGTATAGAGAAGGTATTGCACTGCACCAAAAAATTCGATACCGAGATTTCACCGGAAATATGTGTTTTAGGGTCCCCTGTATCCAAAAAAAAAGTATTTTCAGGAAAAGGTCCGTGTGTGTGTGAACACGATAACTAAAAACGAAAATTCGGTAAAATACCAACTTGGTATTTAAGTTTAGTATCTTCCAGGGATGTGACACGACGATTTTGAGAAAAATCCCACCACCCCCAACTACCCTTTACATGGAACTTTTTTCGTAATTTTTTATTTGTTCAAAAATGGCTCTAACGATTTTGATTAAAATTTCGTATATTAAACATATCTATCTGACAAATGAAGTGAATATCTTGAATTTTCTGGGAATAGCCTCAGAAGACTACCTTATTGTGGATGAATTTTTCATAACTACTAAACCGTAAGAGATGGACAAAAACTTAACCCACAAAAAATGTAGAGCACGATAATACACACAATTTATGTTATATACATTTTTTTAGTGGAGTTGATCGTTTTTGAGATATTCCTTTTTCTTGGTTTCAGTTTTGAAAAACTTATACTTTCTCATACAGGAATTTGTCAACTCCTGTCCATACAAACAAAGGAACATCAGTCACATAGCAACCAGCTTTTGGGTTTCACTTTAACCTATGCTACTCCCTTATTTCGCTTCTACTTACAAGGAAGCAAGTAATAAAACTATTTCTGCTATTTTTTTTCTGATTAGCATAAAGTAAATAGAAGTATAAGCTTTTTAAGAATAATTTGTTGCAGGGATATAGAGAAAGTCATGTGAATGGTATACATCAGATTTTTACTTTCTCCATACGCACTATGTACATAGTGTATAGAGAAAGTATTGCACTCCACCCAAAAATTCGATACCGAGATTTCACCGGAAATATATGTTTTAGGGTCCCCAATATCCAAAAAAAGCATTTTCACAAAAAGGTCCGTGTGTGTGTGTGTGTGTGTGTGTGTGTGTGTGTGTGTGTGTGTCCGTGTGTCCGTGTGTCCTTGTGTCCGTGTGCCTGTGAACACGATAACTCAAAAACGAAAAGTCGGTAAAATACCAAACTTGATACTTAAGTTTAGTAACTTTCAAGGATGCGACACGAAGATTTTGAGAAAAATACCCCAACCCAAACTACCCTTTACATGGAACTTTTTTCGAAAATTTTGATTTTCTCAAAAATGGCTCTATAGATTTTGATTTAAACTTCGTATATTAAACATATTTACCTGACAAACAAAATGTATATCTTGAATTTTCTGTGAATAGCCTCTGAAGAGTAGTTTATTCTGAATGAATTTTACTAAATTTTGAATAACTGCTAAACCGTAAGAGATGGACGAAACCTTACTGCACAAAACATGTAGAGCACATAAAACACACAATTTATGTTATATACATTTTTTTCGCGGAGTTCGTCATTTTTGTGACATTCCTTATTTTTGTTTCTGCTATGAAAAACGTAACTTTTCTCATCCTGGAACTTGTCAACCCCTATCCATATAAACAAAGGAACTTCATTGACATAGCAACCAGCTTTTGACTGTCACTTTAACCTATGGTAGTCCCTTATTTCGCTTCTACTTACAAGGATGCGAGTAATAAGACTATTTCTGCTAATTTTTTCTGATTAGCATAAAGTAAATAGAAGTATAAGCTTTTTAAGAATTATTTGTTGCAGGGATATGGAGAAAGTCATGTGAATGGTACACATCAGATTTTTACTTTCTCTATACTCACTATGTACATAGTGTATAGAGAATGTATTGCACTCCAACTAAAAATTCGATACCGAGATTTCACCGGAAATATATGTTTTAGGGTCCCCTGTATCCAAAAAAGGTATTTTCAAAAAAAGGTCCGTGTGTGTGTGTGTGTGTGTGTGTGTGTGTGTGTGCCCGTGTGTCTGTGAACACGATAACTCAAAAACGAAAATTCGGTAAAATACCAAACTTGGTATTTAAGTTTAGTATCTTCCAGGGGTGCGACACGAACATTTTGAGAAAAATATCCCCACCCCCAACTACCCTTTACATGGAACTTTTTTTCGAAAATTTTTATTTTCTAAAAAATGGTTCAACCGATTATGATTAAAATATCGTATATTAAAGTTATTTACCTGACAAATAAAATGTATATTCTGAATTTTCTGGGAATAGCCTCTGAAGACTACTTTATTCTGGATGAATTTTTCATAACTACTAAACCGTAAGAGATGGACAAAAACTTACCCCATAAAAAATGTAGAGCATCGTTTTTGAGATATTCCTTTATATTCGTTTCAGCTTTAAAAAAGCTTATACTTACTGATACAGGAACGTTTCAACTCCTTTTCGTACAAACAATGGAACTTCAGTCACATAGCAACCAGCTTTTGACTGCCACTTTAACCTATGGTACTCCTTTATTTTGCTTCTACTTATAATAAGACTATTTGTGCCAATCTCGATTGTCATGAAGTAAATAGAAGCATAAGGCTTTTAACAATAATTTGCCGCAGAGATGTAGAGAAAGTCTTGTGAATTTAACACATCAGATTTTTACTTTCTCTATACGTACTATGTACATAGTGTAGAGAGAAGGTATTGCACTCCACCAAAAAATTCGATACCGAGATTTCACCGGAAATATATGTTTTAGGGTCCCCTGTATCCAAAAAAAAAGTATTTTCAGGAAAAGGTCCGTGTGTGTGTGTGTGTGTGTGTCCGTGTGTCCGTGTGTCTGTGAACACGATAACTCAAAAACGAAAAGTCGGTAAAATACCAAACTTGGTATTTGAGTTTAGTATCTTCCAGGAATGCGACACGAAGATTTTGAGAAAAATTCCCCCACCCCAAACTACCCTTTACATGGAACTTTTCTCGAAAATTTTTATTTTCTAAAAAATTGTTCTAACGATTTTGATTAAAATATCGTATATTAAAGATATTTACCTGACAAATGAAATGTATATTTTGAATTTTCTGAGAATAGTCTCAGAAGACTACTTTATTCTGGGTCAATTTTACGGAATTTTGCATAACTGCTACACCGTAAGTGATGGACAAAAACTTACAACACAAAAAATGTAGAGCACTTTAAAACACACAATTTAGTTTATATGCATTTTTTTCATGGAGTTGATGTTTTTGAGATACTCCTTGTTTTTGGTTTCAGCTATAAAAAACATACTTATCTCATACAGGACTTTGTGAACTCGTGTCTATACAAACAAAGGAACTTCAGTCACATAGCAACTAGCTTTTGACCATCATTTAGCCTAAGGGTACTCCCTTATTGTAGAGTTGTAGAGAAAGTCATGTGAATGGAACACATCAGATTTTTACCATATATTCAGAACATAAAACATAACATTGCTCACAAAAGGCTGTTAAACTGTGTCAAACCGTCACTGAGATATGAATTTAACATTCTTACTGATCACTTTTTGTTATGGTAATAAGTAATGCTCGTTGGGTCGTAAACTTTATAGTATCACGACTAAAATTTTAATTTTGGCTTAGCGTACAAGTATAAAAAAAGCTGTGGTGAGCCTTTCACATGGCTTTCTCTGCAAACAATGGTTCTTATATGCTTTTTCTTTTATCTACTTCATACTAATCAAGATAAACATTAGCAGAAATAGTCTTGTTATTTGCTTTCTTGTAAGTAGAAGGGAAATGAGGGAATAAACTAGGCTAAAACGATAGAAACTCCTTTAATACAAGATTACATTGATATTCCTCTCTTTGCATGGCCACAAAGAGGGCGGGGGGAGAAAATACAATTTCCCATTTGAGATGAATATAAGTGACTGATGAAAAATTAAACAAAGAATACTAAGTAAATGGTGATTCCCATAACAAAAGTGTAAAAATTATAAACTATTTTTGGTATAGTAAGTTATACGGTATACCAGTTAGGCAAAAGTTATCTAGAAAGAATAAAACAGAGGATATTCCCAGAAAATTGAAAGTATACATTTTAAATGTCATGATTTTGAGTGGAAAGCGTTACTTTCTCTATCTACTATGTACAAATTAGAGAAAGTAAAATGCATTTTCTCCTTGTGTGTGTGAGTGAGTGCGTTGTGTGCATATGTGTGTATGTGTGTATTTGTGTATGTGTGTATGGTATGTGTTTGTGAGTGTATGTGTGTGAGTGTGTGTGTAGTATGTGAGTATGTGTGTAAGTCTGTGTGTATGTGTGCATTTATGTATATATGTGTATGTGTGTATGTGTGCATGTATGTGTGCGTGTGTATGTGTAAGTGTGTATGTCTGCGTGTGTGAGTGTGGGTATGTGTATGTATTTGAGTTTGTGTATGTGTGTATGTCTGTGTGAATGTGAGTGAGTGTGCCCGCGCTCGCATACCTGCGTCTGTAAACAGCGTAAGTCAAAAACGAAATGTCCAATAAACAACAAAATTGATATTTAAGGTAAGCAACTTCCGAGGATGCGACACAAAGATTTTCACGAAAATCCCCGTAAACTTTAACCACCTTCTAATATTTCATGTTCTCAAAAATGCTATAATTATTTTCATTAAACTGCCGCATGTTTAAGACATTATATGATACTTGAAATGCTTATTTTGAATTCCCTAGGAATAGCCCCCGATGTTCTAGAGAAAGTAAAAAACTTAAACTGCAGATATAATGAGTTCCGATGTTACGCGCCAATGTACTGGATTCGCCACTTCCTAGATCACGTGTCATGAACGAAATAGCCTTAGCTCTAATTTAGAAAAGCGTGCAACAAATATTCAGAATTAATATATAAATTAAATAAATATAGGTTTAACAATAATTATATCAGAATGTTTTAAAAATATACTAAAAAATTGATTGAACTTATGAAAGCAACTTTTTCTTTTGAATATCTTGGTTATAGGAGGTTAAGTAGAAGTATTGGAAGATTAAGAGGATGTTCTAAATTGAGAGGCATCGAACTGCCTTATCTTGCCAATGCTGAAGTTAGACTCATTATCTTAGCCACTATTTAACATAATGAGCTAAAACTTTCAAGGTATATTCAGCAATTCCTTTACTGTTCATTGATGAAAAATCTGATGTTTTACACTCACGTGACTTTCTCTAGGTACTCTACATACAAACTTCTTACAAAAGATAATTCTTCATTCAACACCATGCTAATCGAGATAAACATTAGCAGAGTTTTATTACCTAGTTTCTTATAAGTAGAATGGAACTAAGGGAATACACTTGGCTAAAATGATAGTCAAATGTTTTAAAAGTTGTCGTTATACGATTGTCATTGCAAATCCCTTCATTGCTTGGCCAGGAATAGAACAAAAGAAAAACGGACACTTTCTTCTGAGAAAGTACTTCACAATTGAAACTAATAACAAGGAATATCTCGAAAACGGTAAGCTCCACGAAAAAAATGTATATCACATAACTTGTGTATTTTAACAAGATCTCCATTTTTTTGTTTTTTGGGGTTTTGTCTAGCTCTTACGGTTTGCTAATTATGCCGAATTAAGAAAAGTTCATCCAGAATAAACAGGCCTTTAGAAGCTATACGCAGAAAATTCAAGATATACCTTTTATTTGTGAAATAAATAGCTTTAATGTGTGTATTTTAATAAAAATCGTTAGAGGAATTTTTAAGAAAAACAAAATTTTCGAACATTTTGCCATTAAAAGAGTATTTAGGAGTGAGAGATTTTCTTGAAAATCTTCGTGTCGCATCCTAGGAAGATACCAAACCTAAATACCAAATTTGGTATTTAACTATGTTTTCGTTTTTGAGCTATGCTATCCACAGACACACACACACACATAAAAAGACACACACTTACACAGATACACACACACACGGACCTGTTTCTGAAAATGTTTTTTTTTGGATTCAGAGGGTTCTAAATCATGTATTTCCGGTGAAACCTAGATATCGAATATTTGGGTGGAATACAATGCTTCTCCATCTCTATGTACATTTGTACACACGGGGCTAGAGAAAGTTAAAATAGAATACTTTAGCTCATTAGAAAGAAAGGTATGACCTTTTTAAAAAAGCTTTTAAAATGTTTTTGTAAAATGAGGACTTTTAAATTTAAAAAAAAAAAAACTAATCCATATACATGAAAACTTTTTTCTTTAATATAAAGCCTATTTAGCTGCAAATGTGTGATAAAAATTTCAGCTCTTTGTGTCAATTAGAGGCTGAAATAAGGGGCATCTGTGTACCAAATTTTACCTCTTCAGATATTACTTTCAAACATAAACATTAAGAAGATAAACATTAACAGAATGTTATTACTTTCCTTATCAGCAGAAGGGGACTTAAGGAATGCGCTATGCTAAAGTGATAGTCAAATGTTTTAAAAGCGTCGTTATGCTATTGTCATTGCAGACCGCTTCTTTGCTTGGCCAAGAGTGGAAGAAAAGAAAAAGGGACACTTCCTGTTTGAGAAAAGTATAAATACTTTACACATCAATCCAATAACAAGGAATATCTCGGAAACGGTTACCTCCACAACGAAACATAAAGAACAAGAATTGTATACTTTGACAAGATCGAACTTTTTTGTCTATCTTTTTCGGTTTAGCAGGTAAGCACAATTTGGCAAAATTCATCCAGAATAAAGAGGTCATCAGAGGCTATTCCAAAAAAATTCAAGATATACCTTTTATTTGGAGTCTAAATATCTTTAATATACGGGAGTTTAATCAAAATCATTACAACCATTTTTGATAAAATCAAAATTTTCCAAAAATTGTCCATGTAAAGGGTAGTTTGTGGTGGGGGGTATTTTTTTTTTCTTTTTAAAAAACTTCGTGTCGCATTCTTGGAAGATACAAAACCTAAATATCAAGTTTGGTATTTAAAGGTATTTTCGTTTTTGAGCTATACTTACACAGACTCACACACACACTCACGGACCTTTTCCTAAAAATCTAATGAGTTCCATTCACATGAATTTCTCTACATCTCTACAACAAATTATTGCTAAAAAGCTCATGCCTCTGTTTACTTCATGCTAATCGAGAAAAAAATAGCAGAAATAGTCTTATTACTTGCTTCCTTGTAACTAGAAGTGAAATAAAGGAGTACCATAGGTTAAAGTGATAGTCAAGAGCTGTTGTTGACTGAAGTTCCTTTGTTTATATGGACAAGAGTTGACAAATTCCTGTATGAGAAAAGTATAAGTTTTTTAATGCTGAAACCAAAAACAAGGAATATCTCATAAATGACCAACTCCACGAAAAAAATGTATATAACATACATTGTGTGTTTTAGCGTACTCTACATTTTTTGTGTGGTAAGTTTTTGTCCATCTCTTACCGTTTAGCAGTTATGCAGAATTCCGTAAAATTAATCCAGAATAAAGTAGTCTTCATAGGCTTTTCCCAGAAAATTCAAGATATACATTTTATTTGTCAAGTAAATATGTTTAATATTAATATACGATATTTTAATCAGAATCGATAAAGCCATTTTTGAGAAAATCAAAATTTTCGAAAAAAGTTCCATGTAAAGGGTAGTTTGGGGTGGGGGTTTTTCTTGAAAATCATCTTGTTGGATACTTGGGAGATACTGAGCGTAAATACCAAATTAGTTATTTAACAGTCTTTTCGTTTTTGAGCTATGCTTCCCACAGACACAAACGCGTATCTTTTACTAAAAATGATTCTTTCCGACTCAGGGGACCCCAAATCTCGACATTGAATTTTTGGGTGGAATACAATACCGTCCCTATCCACTATGTACATTGTATATACGTGCTAGAGATAGTAAAGAAAGGAAACACACATTACGGGGAATGTCATGTGGGAAAGTACGTGAACACTTGGAACTGAAAAATGTAACCTGCACTAACCACGCAACCATAAAAAAAAAGTTGTGATATAACGAAACAGCTTCAAGACTCGTTTACAAACTTTCTCGCTCCTCATCACATTTATGTGTACGTTTATGCTTCAAGGCAACAAAGCCGGTTTCTCACTTTCTTAAAATGCCAGGAAACTGTAATTTTCATATCACAGCACACGATAAACCAGACTCAATCCAAACATGTCACTGCAAAGTGGCTTCTGAAACCTCAAATTACGAGTTGACCAGTTTTATTTATCTCCTTACCTCACTAATATAATACAATATCTAAAGTGCCCCTGATGAACCTTCAAACGACCTTGAATGTCATTTTTTTCTTTCTCCAGTCCGTATTAAAATGTACACAGTGGATAGAGAAGGTATTGTATTCCAACCAAAAATTTGATGTCGAGATTTCACCGAAAATATATTTTTTGCGGTCCCTTGAGTCCGAAATAATATTTTTAGAAAAAGGTCCGTGTGTGTCTGTCTGTGCACGTGTGTGTGTGTGTGTGTGTGTGTGTGTGTGTGTGTGTCAGAGGGCAGCATAGCTCAAAAAGGAAAAGTCCGTTAAATCCTAAACTTGATACATAAGTTCAGTATCTTCCAAGAATACAACACGAAAATTTTCAAGAAACTCCCCCTGTCCCCAACTACCCTTTACATGGAACTTTTGATTTTCTCAAAAATGGCTCTAACGATTTTTATTAAAATATCGTATATTAAAGATATTTACCAGAAAAATAAAATGTACATCTTGAATTTTCCGGGAATAGACTCAGAAGACTACCTTATTCTGGATGAATTTTACGGAATTTTGCACAACCGATAAACCGTAAGAGATAGACAAAAACTTACCACACAAAAAATGTAGAACACGTTAAAAAACACAATTTATGTAATATGTATTTTTTCGTGTAGTTGTTGGTTTATGAAACAGTCCTTGTTTTTGGTTTCAGCTTTGAAAAACTTATACTTTCCTCAAACAGGAATTTGTCAACTCCTGTCCATACAAACAAAAGAACATCAGTCACATAGCAACCAGCTTTTGACTATCACTTTAACCCACGATACTCCCTTATTTCGCTTCTAGTTACAAGGAAGCAAGTAATAGGACTATTTTTGCTATTTTTTCTCAATTAGCATGAAGTAAATAGAAGCAAAAGCATTTTAACAATAATTTGTTGTAGAGGTATAGAGAAAGTCATGCAAATGGAAAACATCAGATTTTTTGCTTTCTCTAGTCCGCATGTACAATGTACATAGTGTATAGAGAAGGTATTGTAATCCACCCAAAAATTTGATGTCGAGATTTCACAGAAAGTATATGTTTTGGGGTCTTCTGAATCCGAAAAAAGTATGTTTAGAAACAGATCCGTGTGTGTCTGTGCATAGCTCTTAAACGCAGACCTTAAATACCAATGTTTATATTTAATTTTGGTATCTTTCAAGAATGCAACAGAAGATTTTCAAGAAAATCACCCCACCCCAAACTACCCATTACATGGAAAGAATTTCGAATGTTTTTATTTTCTTAAAAATAGCTGTAAAGTTTTTGATTAAAATACAGTATATTAAATATACTTATATCCTAAATATAATGTATATCTTGAATTTTATAGGAATACTTTCTGAAGACCTTTTTATTCTGAATGACTTTTGTCTAATTTTGCTTAACTGCCGAGCCGTAAGAGAAAGACAAACACTTACTTCATAAAAATGTAGATTACGTTAAAATACACAATTTATGTCTTTTTTTTTTTTTTCAGAAGTTACCGTTTCCGAGATAGTCCTTGCTTTTGGTTTCAATTGTAAAGAACTTATACTTTTCTCATACAGGAACTGTCATTTTTCTTTTGTTCTACTCATGGCCAAGCAAAGAAGCGATTTGCGATTATAATCGCATAACCACAGGTTTTAAAACATTTAACTATCACTTTAGCCTAGTGCATTCCCTTAGTTCCATTCTACGTATAAGGAACCAAGTGATTAGAAGAATCTAATGTTTATCTTGATGCACAACAGCTTTTTCAAAAAGCATTTGACTATCACTTTAATCTAATGCATTCCTTTAGTTCCCTTTACTTATAAGGAACATTCTGCTAATGTTTATTTCGATTAGTATGGTGTAAAAAGAAGAATAATCTTTTGTAAGCAGTTTGTTTGTAGAGCAGCTAGAGAAAGCTATTTGAGTGTAACAAATATTTTTCTTCCACACAACGATGTGAAGGACCAGATTTGGATAGCTAGATCCAGATTGAAAAAGTCTGATGTGTTAAACTCACATGACTTTCTCTAGCTGTTGTACAAACTTCTTGCTAATGATTATTTTTCTTTTTATACAATGCTAATCGAGATAAACAATATAAGAATGTTTTTATTACTTAGTTACTTATAAGTAGAAAGGAACTCAGGGCATACAATAGGCTAAAGCAATAGCCAAATGTTTTAAAAGCTTTCGCAATGATATCATCATTAAAATTCGCATCTTCTCTTGGCCAGGATTAAGACAAAAGAAACACGGTCGACATCCTATCTGATCTGTTCCATTGACATGACTTTGTGTACATCTCTGCAACAAATTATTGTTTAAAACCTTATGCTGCTATTGCCTTTATGGTAATCGAGAGAAAAAAAATTGCAGAAATAGTGTTACTGCTTGCTGCCTTGTAAGTAGAAGCGAAATAAGAGAGTACCATAGGTTAAAGTGATAGTCAAAAGCTGGTTGCTATGTGACTGATGTTCCTTTGTTTGTACGGACAGGAGTTGACAAATTCCTGTATGAGAAAAGTATAACTTTTTAAAAGCTGAAACTAATAACAAGGAATATCTAAAAAAACAATCAACTCCACGAAAAAATGTATATAACATAAATTGAGTGTTTTAACGTGTTTAACATTTTTGTGTGGTAAGCTTTTGTGCATGTCTTACAGTTTACCAGCTATGAAAAATTCAGTTAGTCTTCAGAGGCTATTCCTAGAAAATTCAAGTTATTGTCACATCCTGGCTGTGTGCACAGGATGTGGTAATATTGGACATTTTTAATTCTCATATGTTGCCGACATTGATAAATTTAGAATTCATAAAAACCACTGTAAGCGTGGTATTGCCCTTTTCTAGTAATGTGAGTTTCGGATGGCATAGTTATAAAGACGCAGCATCGGCTCCTCCTGGACGCCAAGCTTGGCCTCGTGTCAAGATGGTGGCATGTATTAAGTATAAGGTAACAATATGTTTGCTATTGATTTGAAGTGTTTGTTTTTTAAATTAATAGAATTAGTTAACCTATTTACGCTCCTTTTTATTGAATTTATATAATTCACTTTCCCTATTGTACAATTAGAATAGGTGTGTCCCCGTCCAACTGTAGCAAAATGTATATTTTTACTTTCTCCATACGCACTATGTACATAGTGTATAGAGAAAGTATTGCACTCCACCAAAAAATTCGATACCGAGATTTCACCGGAAATATATGTTTTAGGGTCCCCAATATCCAAAAAAAGCATTTTCACAAAAAGGTCCGTGTGTGTGTGTGTGTGTGTGTGTGTGTGTGTGTCGTGTGTCTGTGAACACGATAACTCAAAAATGAAAAGTCGGTAAAAATACCAAACTTGGTATTTAAGTTTAGTATCTTCCAGGGATGCGACACGAAGATTTTGAGAAAAATCCCCCACCCCCAACTACCCTTTACATGGAAGTTTTTTCGAAAATTTTTATTTTCTCAAAAATGGCTCTAACGATTTTGATTGAAATGTCGTATATTAAACATATTTACCTGACAAATAAGATGTATATCTTGAATTTTCTGGGAATAGCCTCTGAAGAGTACTTTATTCTGAATGAATTTTACTAAATTTTGAATAACTCCTAAACCGTAAGAGATGGACAAAAACTTACTGCACAAAAAATGTAGAGCACATTAAAACACACAATTTATGTTATATACATTTTTTTCGCGGAGTTCGTCATTTTTGTGACATTCTCTAGTTTTGGTTTCTGCTATGAAAAACGTATACTTTTCTCATACAGGAACTTGTCAACTCCTATCCATATAGACAAAGGAACTTCATTGACATAGCTACCAGCTTTTGACTATCACTTTAACCTACAGTTGTCCTTTATTTCGCTTCTACTTACAAGGAAGCGAGTAATTAGACTATTTCTGCTTTTTTTTTTCTGATTAGCAGAAAGTAAATAAATGTATAAGCTTTTTAAGAATAATTTGTTGCAGGGATATGGAGAAAGTCATGTGAATGGTACACATCAGATTTTTCTTAGTCTAACCTCTCGCTGCCAAGCCAGTCCCTTGATTAATTAGCAGTTGGGTGTGACATATTTGGTGTTGGGCGCGGGTATTTGGTTCCGGAATTTGCTAAAGAATGGTGTGAATATCGTAGAAAATTTTCTCATTTTGGTCCTTTGTAAAATTCTTCACCACTTGGTCTAACGGATTTTGGTCTTAGGATTTGTAATTCTTGGTTTCTCGATTGTCCTATATAAGTCGTGTGAATGGAACACATCAGAATTTTTCAATACTTTAATGCCAACAGCAAAGGGATTTCTGGCAAACATTGACATTGCCGGCTCTGCGGAAGAAAAGAGGTTGTGCAATCAACGAGTCACTATTTTAATTACGTAACGTAACAATATTCTTCTTAAAACGATGTACAAGTTTTACTTTCTCTAAAACGTACAGTAGATAGAGAAGGTATTGCATTCACCTAAAACTTCCGATACCGAGATTCCACTGACAATTTAGCTCCACTATTAAAGCGCTAATGGAATGGACGAAATTAGGCAATTTTAACCAATCGTGATCATCTGACTGGAGCGATATTGTCAAGAAAATCTGACCTGTTACACTCACATGGCTTTCTCTAGCTGCTCTACAAACAAACTTCTTACAAAAGATTATTCTTCTTTCTACACAATGCTAATCGAGATAAACATTAACAGAATGTTCTTATTACTTGGTTCCTTATTAGTAGAAGAGAACTAAAGGAATGCACTATGCTAAAGTGACAGTCAAAAGTTTTAAAAGCTGTCGTTATGCGAGTGTCATTGCAAATCGCTTCTTAGCTTGGCCAGGAGTAGAACAAAAGAAAAACGGACACTTCTGTCTGAGAAAAGTAGTACTTCACAATTGAAACCAATAACAAGGAATACCTCGAAAACGGTAAGCTTCATGAAAAAAAATGTATATGACTTGTGTATTTTAACAAGATCTACATTTTTTGTATAGCAAGTTATTGTCTATCTCTTACGGTTTAGAAGTTATGCCAAATTAAGCAAACCTCTTTCAGAATAAACAGGTCTTTAGAAGCTATTCCCAGAAAATTCAAGATAAACATTTTATTTGTGATAGGAATGGCTTTAATATTTGGTATTTTAATCAAAAACGTTAGAGCCATTTTTAAGAAAAATAAAATTTTCGAAAACTTTTCCATGTATGTAAAGGGTAGTTAGGGGTGGGCGGATTTTCATGAAAAACTTCTTGTCGCATTCTTGGAAGATACCAAACTTAAATACCACGTTTGGTATTTAATGGTCTTTTCGTTTTTGAGCTATGCTGTCCACACACACACACACACACACACACACACACAGACACGCGCGTGCGGACCTATTTCTGAAAACCTTTTTTTGAATTCAGGGGGTCCTAAACATGTATTTCCGGTAAATCTTGACATTAAAGTTTTGGGTGGAATACAATACTTCTCTATCTTTATGTTCAGTGTACATACGAGGCTAGAGAAAGTAAAAATCTTATCGCAGCTGACTTTCGTTTCTTTGAAATCTTGTCGCACCTCGCGTTCGTATATTTAATCTCCTATCTTGATTATCGGTAACAAAGCGATAATCCAGGCAGCCAACCTTCACTTTTGATAACTGACAGTTAAAAAATTGTACTTTCAATCAATTCAGTTCCAATATTTGTTTAAAGTTTTATCCAGTTCATAATGTATTTAGTTAAGAAGAAGAGTGAAAATAATCATTATTTGTATTTCTTATGTATGAGATGAGTGCAGTAACCTCAAATAAAATAATGTTTGTTTCCGTTTCATGTATTAATTTTTAAAAGCTGAAATAATGTAATTATTATCTATTTCTATTATTGTTAGACATTCGTACATTGGATGTAGACACTGCCGGCCATATAATTCAGGAGGCAGTGAAGAAAAAGTAAGACAGAAAGAATGAAAGAAAGAAGAAAAATCTGATGTGTTCCATTCACATGACTTTCTCTACATCTCTGCAACAAATTATTGTTATCAAATTTATGCTTCTATTTACTTCATGCTAATCGAGAAAAAAATAGCAGAATTAATCTTATTACTTGCTTCCTTGTAAGTAGAAGCGAAATAAGGGAGTACCATAGGTTAAAGTGATAGTCAAAAGCTGTTTGCTATGTGACTGAAGTTCCTTTGTTTGTATGGATAGGGGTTGAAAAATTCCTGTATGAGAAATACGTTTTTCAAAGCTGAAAACAAAAACAAGCAATATCTCAAAAACGATCAACTCCACGAAAAAAATATATATGTATAACATAAATTGCGACTTTTAACGTGCTCTAAATTTTCTGTGTGGTAAGTTTTTGTCCATTTCTTACGGTTTAGCAGTTATGCAAAATTCCGTAAAATTCATCCAGAATACAGTGGTCTTCAGAGGCTATTCTCAGAATATTCAAGATAAACATTTTTTTGGCATGTAAATTTCTTAAATGTAAGAGATTTTAATCAAAATCGTTAGAGCCATTTTTGAGAAAATTAAAATTGTCGAATAAAGTTCTATGTAAAGGGTAGTTGGGGTGGGGGGATTTTCTTGAAAATCTTCGTGACGCATCCTTGGAAGGTACCAATCTTAAATACCAAGTTTGGTATGTATCGGTCTTCTCTTTTATGCTGTTCACAGATACAGACACACATACACGAACCTTTTTGTAAAAATGTTTTTTTTTAATTCAGGGAGATCCAAACATGTATTTCCGGTGAAATCTCGGTATAGAACTTTTGGGTGGAGTGCAATACCTTCTCTATACACTATGTACATAATACGTTTAGAGAAAGTAAAAACATTCTGAAATAAACATGATCAAATACGTCATCTACCATTTGATAAGTAATGTAAGTTCTACAATGATATCCTGATAAAATCACCCTTTCTATATTACAAGGTATTAATAGTGGTTGAATAGTCGAATCAAATACAATCGCTTCGCTCCGGTCGTGAGCACCACAAGATGAAAACACTCGTGCTATTACTTATGAATGTGTACGTTTTAGGGTTCCCTGAATCCAAAAAACCATGTTAGAAAAAGGTTAGTATGTGTGTTAGAGCACGAAAACTATAAAACTAACAGTCGGTAAAATACCAAACTTGGTATTTAAGTTTAGTATCTTCCAAAAATGAAATACGAAGATTTAAGGATATTCACCCCACCCAAAACTATCCTTTACATGGGAACATTTTGGAAAAATCGTATTTACTGAAAATGCCTTAACCGATTTTGATTAAGATAGCATAATATACCCACGATATTACATAACAAATAAAATATATATCTTGAATTTTCTGTGAATAGTCTCTGAAGACCTCTTCATTCTTGATGACTGCGCATAACGGGTAAACCGTATGAGATAGACTAAAACTTATTACACATAAAATATAGATCTTGTTAAAAAACACACTTTATCGTGGAGTTGACCATTTTCGAGATATTTATTGTTATTGGTTTGAATTTTAAAATTTCAAGTGTTTTCATATCGTCAACTGGCCATGTAATGAAACGAATTTCAGTCACATAGCACCAGCTTTTAAAACAGTTTGACTATGGTTTTAGGCTAGTGTATTCCCTCATTTTCTTTATACTTACAAAGAAGCAAGTAATAAGAACATTTCTTCTAATATTTATCTCGATTGGCTTGAAATAGATAGAAGAATAAGCCCTTTAACAACAATAATAATAATTTTTACAAGAGGTGTACGGAAAGTCATATGATTGGAATACATCTGATGTTTTGTATAGTAACTTTTTCTCCATCTCTTACGGTTTATCAACCATGCCATACTCATTCAGAATGAAGAGGTGTTCAGAGGCTCTTCCCAGTAAAATCAAGCGATACATTTTATTTGGCATGTAATCAACTCTAATATACGATATTTTAATAAAAATTGTTAAACCATTTTTGAAAAATTTAGGATGCGGGGGATAATCTTGAGGCATAACTCGTCATTCACAGATGGCACTGTCGGACTAAATCGCAACGTGAGGACCCGAAATGGTGACATTTTGCTCAGGAACCTTCTTCTTTCAAGGTATGGGGTTCTTTAACGTGTAAATAAACCTTGCATGGGACTACCGGCCTTTTTACTTTCTCTACACTACTATGTACAAGTGTATAGAGAAGGTATTGTAATGCACCCAAAAATTCGATACCGAGATTTCAAAGGAAATATGCGCTTTGAGAACCCCTGAATAAAAAAAAAAAAAAGCATTTTTAGAAACATTTCCGTGTGTGTGTGTCTGCCTGTCTTTCTGCCTGTCTGTGTGTATTTGTGTGTGTGTGTGTGTGTGTCTGTGGGCAGCATAGCTCAAAAACGAAAAGTCCTTGTAACTTGCTATTTAGGTTTGGTGTCTTCCAAGGATGCGACACGAAGATTTTCAAGAAAATTCCCTTATCCCCAACTACCCTTTACAAGGATTTTTTTCGAATATTTTGATTTTCTCAAAGATGGCTCTAACGATTTTGATTAAAATATCGTACATTAAAGAAATTTATCCCACAAATAAAATGTATATTATGAATATTCTTGGAATAGCCTCTAAAGACTTCTGGATGAATTTTACGGAATTTTGCATAACTGCTAAACCATAAGAGATGGATAAAAACTTACCACACAGAAAATGTAAAGCACGTTAAAACACACACTTTATGTAATATACTTTTTTCATGTAGTAATTAAGAAACGAAAAGCCTGTAAAATACCATACTTGGTATTTAAGTTTAGTATCTTCCAGGGATTCGCCACGAAGATTTTGAGAAACCCCCAACCTCAAACTACACTTTACATGAAAAATGTTCGATAATTTTGATTTTCTCAAAAAGGCACTACCGATTTTGATTAAAATACCGTATATTAAAGATATCTATAATGCAAATAAAATATAATTCTTGATTTTCTGGGTATACTCACTAAAGACCTCTTTATTCTGAATGAATTTTGCTGAATTTTAAGTAAATGGAAAACTGTAAGAGATAGACAGAAACTTATTATACAAAAAATGAGATGACGTTAAAACACACAATTTATGTCATATGCGTTCTTATCGTGGAATTGGCCATTTCTGAGATATACTTGTTTCAGATTTCAAATACACACGGAAAGTTGTAAACTCCTGACCCTGTATAGAAACGGATTTCAATCACATGGCAACCGGCTTTTAATAGATTTGGCTATCGTTTTAGCCTAGTGTATTCCCTTATTTTCCGTTTACATAAGAGGCAACAAGTAATGAAGACAATTTCTGCTAACGTCTATCTTGATTATCATTAACAATAATGTGTTGCAGCGATGTAGAGAAAGTCATAAGAGTGGAACACTTCAGATAGTAATTATTATCCATTTCATGTCGAATAAAGAACATTCGAGCATGATATTTTGTGCATATTTATTGTTGTGCAAATATTTTGGTTGTTTTTACTTTATCTTTCACGTATGTACAATGTACTCTGTAGATCGAGAAGTTAATGTATTCGTCCAAAACTTTGATACAGAGATTTCACCTGAAATGCATGTTTTGAGAACCTCAGAATATAAACATTTGAGAAGCTTGTTCGTGTGTGTCTATGGGTAACATATCTCAAAATTCGGTAAAATATTACTTGTCGTGTCCAAGTATGCGACACAAAGATTTTCAAGAAAATTCCCCATCCATAACTACACTTTACATGGAACATTTTTCAAAAATAGTTATTTTCTTAAAATTGCTCTAACGATCTTGATTCACGCAGTTTTGGAACAGTCAAAATGGGTAAAGGAGTTTTGATATTAGCCTATAATCAATGCACATAACTTTCTGTATTTGCAATATTAGCATAGTTTTAAGCATATGCAGAAAGGCACTTGCTTCATACCATGTTATTTTCCCTTCAATTTCTTTTGTTTCTTTTTTCACTTTTAGAGCGTAGCCTAGGGTACCGTGATATAACACTTCTCGTTCACATTTGATGTATGGAAAGTAAACGAAAGGGAGTAATGATCAAGATAATATTTAGATCAAATTAATTACATTACTTTCCTTGCTTTTATCACTACATCAATTAGTTAACTTGGCACTGTTGACAACTGAATTCACATCATAATATTATAATTGTTTTTATTTAGAGAACGAGGTAAATGAACTTTCGCGGAGTTGACTTGATCTGGTTTTGAAGGGAGGGGCAGATGCATATGCAGTTTCTCACTCATACGGAAACGGAAGACGAAAGCAGGGTTTGGTATATAAAGGTGGACATACGCTTGTATCGATACCATTCTTATTACAGCTCTCGTTACAATGAGATCAACAGTAAGTATATACACTTTTATTCTCTTACATTACTATAGTCACTAGCATGCAATGTTTACTTTCTCTACTCTTACTATGTACATAGTGTATAGAGAAGGTATTACATTCCACCAAAAAATTAGATTTCACCGAAAATTATGTTTTAGGGTCTCCTGTATCCAAAACAAAACAAAAAAAAAAACAACACATTTTCAGGAAAAGATCCATGTGTCCGTGTGTCCGTGTATCAGTGTGCCTGTGAACACGATTACTCAAAAACGAAAAGTTGGTAAAATACCAAACTTGGTATTTAAGTTCAATATCTTCCAGGGATCGCGACACAAAGATTTTGAGAGAAATCCCCCCACACCAAACTACCCTTTACATGGAACTTTTTTCGAAAATTTTGATTTCCTCAACAACGGCTCTAACGATTTTGATTAAAATATCATATTAAAGATATTTAAGTGACAAATAAATTGTATATCTTGAATCTTCTGGAAATAGCCACTGAAGACTACTTTACTCCGAATGAATTTTACGGAATTTTGCATAACTGCTAAACAGTAAGAGATGGACAAAAACTTACAACACAAAAAATGTAGAGCACGTTGAAAACACACAATTTATGTTACATACATTTTTTCGTGGAATTGGTCGTTTTTAAGATATATCTTGTTTTTTGTTTCAGCTTTGAAAAATATACTTTTCTCATACAGGAATTTGACAACTCCTGTCCATACAAACAAAGGAACTCCAATCACATAGCAACTAGCTTTTGATTGTCACTTTAACCTATGGTACTTCCTTATTTCGCTTCTACTTACCAGGAAACAAGTAATAAGACCAGTCCTGCTAATTTTTTGTCGATTAGTATGAAGTAAATAGAAGCATAAGCTTTTTAACAATAATTTGTTGCAGAGATGTAGAGAAAGTCATGTGAATGGAACACATCAGATTTTTAGTTTATAACCTTTCTAAGACTTTCAAAATATTTATAAATATCATTGTAACATCATAGTGCATGGAAAGTTATATCCAAGCTATTATTAAAATCATTAAGCTATTGTAGAAATGATCACTCGAAAAAAAATCTGATGTGATCCATTCACATGACTTTCTCTACATCTCTGCAACAAATTATTGTTAAAAGCTTATACCTCTATTTACTTCATGCTAATCAAGAAAAAATATCAGAAATAGTCTTATTATTTTCTTCCTTGTAAGTAGAAGCGAAATAAGAGAGTACCATAGGTTAAAGTGATAAACCATAGACTGAAATTACTTTGTATAAGAAAAGGAAGTTTTTCAAAGCTGAAACCAAAAACAAGGAATATCCCAAAAACGATAAACTCTATGAAAAAAAATGTGTATAACATAAATTGTGTGTTTTAAAGTGCTCTACGTTTTTTGTGTCGTACGCTTTTGTCTATCTCTTATGGTTTAGCAGTTATGCAAAATTCCGTAAAATTCATCCAGAATAAAGTAATCTTCAGAAGCTATTCCCAGAAAATTCAAAGTATACATTTTATTTGTCAGGTAAATGTCTTTAATATGCGAAATTTCAATCAAAATCGTTGTAGTCATTTTTGAGAAAATGTTTTTTTTTAAATAAGTTCCATGTAAAGGGTAATTAGTGTGGGGGGGATTTTCTTGAAAATCATCGTGTCGTATCCTTGCAAGATACCAACTTAAATATCAGGTTTGGTATTTAACGGGGTTTTCGTTTTTGAGTTATGTGTCCACAGACACACACGCACACACACACACACGGACCTTTTTCCAGAAATGCTTTTTTGGATTCAGGGGATCCAAAACATGTATTTTCGGTGAAATCTCGGTATCGAATTTTGGTTGCAATACAATACCTTCTTTATACACTATGCACATAGTATGTATGAGAAAATAAAAATGGTTTAACGATTTTGACAAGTTATCTACATGTCAAATAAAGTGTATATAGTGAATTTTGTGGGAATAGTCTGCGAAGTGTTCCATCTCAAAGAATTCTGTGTCATCCTGTGTACAACAGTAAACGTTAAGCAGTAGACGAAAACGTACCACACAGAAAATTTAGATCTCTTTTAAATTACTTTAAGGCATTTCCGAGATATCCGTTTTAATGTTCCATTTAATCAATATTTTATCATATTTTAAACACCACCTTTGAGTTGTTTGTTACTGTTGAATGCAAAGCATTCAGTATTTTAAGGCCAGCATTCATTTGTTAAAATATTTGACTTGATATTCGTTTTGTATCCTAATGAATAATAGTTGTTTCTACAAAGGGTTATCTCAATTAAAATGAAGCCGATAGAAAAATAAGCTTTCGTAAGAATAGTTTCTAAGTCACTGATAAACGATACAGATAAAAAAGGGTATGTAAATGTAACATGTACATTTTTTTAAGGGCATAAATTATATAATTATTGGCGCTATTTGAATTTGCGTTGATTTAAAACACATTTTCAAAGTTGAAATATGACGGAATCTGTTACTTTTCTGTAATGAAAATCGAAGTGGATATTGGGGTTGCAAGATTATTTAATTTCTCCAGAAGTATTGAATGAGACGAGATGACCTAGCATATTAATCATGGCAAACTGATACAATCAGGAATGATCAGAAACTAATGTTACAAATCCTGCAATATTTCATTTCGTACAACCAATACATCCATCTGACAGTACATACATTAGGTTATTTTACCACATAGTGTCCATATCGGTTGAGGGTTTGTCACTTTGTAGGATGAGCTTGAATGTTCCCTCCTGATAAAAATACTGTCCTTGCGTGTTCAGCCACTTTGTCCTGAAAGTGAATCGTTGGCCTACTAGGTGTTCCTTCAAGTGAGGAAAAAGGTGAAAATCGCTTGGAGCGAGACGCGGGCTGCAGGGAGAGTGGTCGATGATATCCCAATAAAACTGCTTCAAAATCGTGGTGATCTGGGCTGTATGAGGTCGCCCGATGTCTTGAAGAAGAGGACACCCTCGGTGAGGAGTCCAGGCCGTTTCCTCCTGATTGCTTCGTGTGATGGTCACTGTGTGCCCTCTTTCCAAAAACTCCACGAGTATGACACTCGCTGTCCCAAAACACTGTACACATCACGTTCCCGACAGATAGCGCCACATTGAACTTCTTTGTCTTTGGAGAAGAGTGGTGTTCCCATTCCACTGACTCCATTGTTGCTGGGCGTGTTGTGGTGTATTCAGTTTCGTCACTGACAATGTAGTGACACTGCTCCCTTCCATGGAGAATAGTCGCAAAAGTTGCGGACATGTCCCCATGCGCTTCTGCTTGTGATGGACAGATTTCGCGGAACCTATCGGGCACATGCTCATCACACATCGTGAACAATGTGATGCATGGTTCACAAAGACATTCTCAGTTCTACCGCCATATGTCGTAACGTGATCCTCCTGTTGCCCTGAATCAGTTCCTCCACGCGAGCTGTGTTCAAATGAAGGGATGTCGGATATTGCTGTCCTCGATGGTGACTTTTCTCAATCGGTCACAAACTTTCGACATCATTCTGCGACATCTTGGTGATACATCACAGTCTCTCCATAAACCTTTACCAGCTGTCTGGGAATGTCAGCCAAGATTTACATGGTATACCCTCATAAATCGAATAACTGAGTGGATTTCTTGGCGAACATAGTTCTCCAAGCGTGTCACTATTTCTGTTTACCTTGCAGTAGCGCTGTTGTTTGCAATTAGCTGAAACTCTACACAGTTGCCAACCGCATGTATAAGAATTACTGCACACTACTAAGTTCGCTGTGAAACATGAAACACTAAGAATATGGACCTTGTAACTTTAGTTCCTGATCATCCCTCGTATCACGGTTCAGTAACGGATGACGTTCTATCCGATAATAACCGTATACTTATAAATATATTGGAATGTAGTAACTGTGATTGGTCGATGTCTGAGACACTGATAAACACTATTGACAAACTCTAATACGCGCGTATAAATAGAATAGTTGGTGTATTATTATTCTTTATTGGGTAACTGCTACTGATGTATGAAATGTTTCTTCTTTTTTTACAGAAGTACCTGATCACGCTGTGTTTGTTCGCTCTCGCCGCTTGCGAAGAGCAAAAGAATGCTGAGGAGACCGAGAAGCAACCGGAAAAACGAGGACTGTTAAGTCTAGGCTATGGTTATGGTGGGTACGGAGGCAACTATGGACATGGCTATGGTGGATACGGAGGCGGCTACGGAGGCGGTTACGGTGGATATGGAGGTCACAGTAGCTACGGTGGATATGGAGGTGGTCACGGAGGCGGCTATGGTGGATACGGAGGTTATGGAAGCGGCTACAGAAGTAGCTACGGTGGTCACGGAGGTTACGGAGGATACAGTGGATACGGTGGTCACGGAGGTTACAGTGGATACGGAGGTGGCTACAGAAGCAGCTACGGTGGTCACGGCGGTTACGGAGGTTACAGTGGATACGGTGGTCACGGAGGTTACAGTGGATACGGTGGTCACGGAGGTTACAGTGGATACGGAGGTGGTTACAGAAGTAGCTACGGTGGTCATGGAGGGTACAGTGGTTACGGAGGCGGCTATGGCCACGGATACGGTGGATACGGAGGTAGTTATGGTAGCCATGGGTGGTATTGATGGCGGTCTAAGCAATTAGGAGATTACCATTGTTAAAAGCATTCACTACACATCTCATGTTTTCTTTGTTACCTAATGTGATATATTGTTCAACTTTTGTATACATTTTGCACAAATAAAAGTTATTCTTTACAACTAAAAGCAATTCATCTTCCTTCAAACAACTCAAAATATATAAGTTTAAAGATATTCGAATAAAATCCGATGTGTTCCATTCACATGACTTTATCTGTAACAACATATTCTTACAAAAGTGTATTCCTTTATTTACTTCATGCTAATCGAAATAAACATTAGCACATATTGTATAAATTTCTTAGTTCCTTATAAGCAGAAGGAAAATAGGGGATGCACTAGACTAAAGTGATAGTAAAATATTTTAAAAACTGGTTGCTCTGAGACAGAAATCACATTCTCTTTACATGGCCAGGATTAAAATAAATGAAACACGAATGATGTTTGAGAAAATATATAAGTATTTTAAAATTGAAACCCATAACAATGAATACCTCTAAAATGGTTGTCAGCTCTGATAAAAATGCATATTATAGGGTTCTGTGCTTTACTACATCTTTTGTATAGTAAGTTTTTGTTTACCAGTTATGATTCGTTCAGAATGAAGAGGTCTTCAGAGGCTATTCCTAAAAGAACTCAAGATCTATTGTTTTTATACTCTCTCTACACGTATTGTGTACATAGTGTATAGAAAAGGTATTGTATTGCATCCAAAAATTCAATAACGAGATTTAATTGAAAATACATGTTCTGAGATCCCCTGAATACAAAACAAAGCATTTTTGGAAAAATGTCTGCGTGTGTGTCTGTGTATGTGTGTGTGTGTGTGTGTGTGTGTGTGTGTGTCTGTAGGCATCATAGCTCAAAAACGAAAATACTGTTAAATACCAAGCTTGATATTTTAAGTTCAGTATCTTCCAAGGATGCGACACAAAGATTTTCAAAAAAAAAAAAAATCCCCCCACTCCCAATTCCCCTTTACATGGAAAAAGTTTTCAAAAATTTTGGTTATCTCATAAATGGCTCTAACAATTATGATTATAACCTCTTATATTTAATATAACAAAAACATGTAAAAATAAAAATAAAAAACAAATAAAATGCATATTTTAAAAATTTCTGAAAATAGCCTCAGAAAACCTCTTTATTCTGGATAATTTTGATGGATTATGCAAAACTATAAAACTAAGAGCTAGACAAAACCTTACTGTACAAAAGATGTAGATCTGGTTAAAATACACATTTTATGTCCTATACCCACATTTTTTTCGAGGAGTTCGCTATTTTTGACATATCCCTTATCACCGGTTTCAGTTTTAAAATACTTCAAAAATGTTATATACGGAATCTGTCACTCTTGCTTTGAACGGATTTCATCCACATGGCATCCATCTTTTAAAAGATTTGACTATCGCTTTAGTACAGTGTATTTCATTCTTTCTCTTCTGCTTACAAGAAAGCATTTTTGCTCCTATTTATCTCTATTAGCATGAAGTAAATAGAAGCATAAGCTTGTTAACAATAATTTGTTACAGAGATATGGAGAAAGTCATGTGAATGGAATACATCAGATTTGTTTATACAGAGAGCCCTAAAATGTTTATTTCCAGTGAAATCTCGGTATCGGATTTTTGTGTGGAATCCAATACCATTTCTACCCATGTACTATAATACGAATTATCAAGAGAAGAACAAAATTTAAGTTCTTTACTTTCTCTGCTGCAATTACTACATTCTACCCAAAACTTTCACTGAAATATACGTTTTTAGAGGCCTCGAAAAAAGAAAAAAGGCGGCCCTGTGCACGTATGCATCAGTGTGTGGGTGAGTGTCTGTAAACCGCATAACTTTAATACCAAAATCTTTAAATATCAAATTTGGAGTTTAAGTATGTATTTTCCAAAAATTGCGGCAAGAAGATGTTCAATAACAGTTCACAACCCCAAATTATCCTGCACATGAAACACTTTTCGAGAAAAAAATTAGTTTCATAAACATTTCTCTCCAGTAATTTTGATTAAAATAACACACATTTTATACATAAATGAAAATGCCTACCTTGAATATTTTAATGCAATCTAAACAGTCCTCTTCATAATGAAGGAATATTTTATAGTTTTATATAACATTTGAACTATAAGAGATACACAAAAGCTATTGTCTAAAATATGCCGTCTTTTTATAGGAGACAATATTTTAATATAATCTGATGTATTCCATTTACATGACTTTCTCTGCATTTCTGCAACAAATTATTGTTAAAAAGCTTAGGCTTCTATTTACTTCATGCTAATTGAGAAAAAAGTCACAGAAATTGTCTTATTATTTGCTTCCTTGTAAGTAGAAACGAAATAAGGGAGTACCATAGGTTAGAGTGATAGTCAAAAGCTGGTTGCTATGTCACTGAAGTTCCTTTGTTTGTATGGACAGCAGTTGACAAATTCGTGTATCAGAAATATATAAGTTTTTTAAAGCTGAAACCAATAACAACGAATATCTCAAAAACTACCAACTCAACGAAAAAAAAAGGATATAACTTAAATTGTGTGTTTTAATGTGCTCTACATTTTCTGCGAGGTAATATTTTGTCAATTTCTTACAGTGTAGCAGTTATGCAAAATTCCGTAAGATTCATCCGAATAAAGTAGTCTTCAGAGGCTATTCCCAGAAAATTCAGGATATACATTTGATTTGGCGAGTAAATATCCTAAACTCACGAGATTTTAATCAAAATCCTTAGAGCCATTTTTAAGAAAGTCAAAATTTTCGATAAAGTTCCACGTAAAGAGTAGTTTGGGGTGGGGATATTTTTTTTGAAAATCTTTCTGTTGCATCCTTGGAAGCTACCAAACTTAAATACCAAATTTGGTATTTTACCGACTTTCCGTTTTTGATCTATGCTGCCCACAGACACACAGAGACTCACACGGACATTTTTCTAAAAATGCTTTTTTTTTTTCAGGAGGTGTCAAAAGATTTATTTCCAGTGAAATATCGTATTGAATATTTGGGTGCAATACAATACCTTCTCTATATACTATGTGCGTAGTACGTGTAGAGAAAGTAAAAATCGTATGTATTCTATTCACGTGATTTTCATCTTGTATAATTCTAAGCGATAAGTGTGAGATGATGTACTACACAAAATTCTGATGTGCTACATTCTACCTATTTTATAACAAACTAAAAGCCTTTTCATGTAACTAATCAAGATAAACATTTCCAGAAATAATTTTATTACAAATTATTTTCTTGTGCAAGAGGAGTATGGAAATACAATGGGCTATAGCGATAGTCGATCGTTTCCTTAGCGTGGCGGAGACCTGGGTTCGATTCCCAGTACCGGCGTGGGAGACCTGGACCGGGGTGCACTCAGCCTCGTGAGGTCCCTGGGGGGCCAATTGAGGAGCTACTTGATGGAGAAAGAGTGGCTCCAGGTTGGCCGGGGGTGCTGGAAGCGCTGACCACGTCTCACACCCCAATACTGACGTCTATAATGGACCGAGATGAGGGACGCAGCGGCCGGGCGGTAGGCCAAGGCTCTTAGTGAGCTGTGCCATGGAGATAGCGATAATCGAATACTTTAAAGGCTGTCTTTGCCCGCCTGGGTAGTGTGGTGGTAGCGTGTCTGCCCCCCATTCAAAATGTCGTGAGTTCCAATCTCGCTTAGAGTGAGTTGCCCGGATAAGGTTTTTTCGGGGTTTACCTTATCTTGAGAAGACGAATCTCGAGTAACTTTAACCTCCATGGACCCCGAGATCATTTGAGCATCATTTCACCAATTTCATCCATCCGATATGATCAACTAGGTTAAAGGACATTAAGCCAAACAAAAAACAAAAAAAACAGTCTTTATGTGGTGGTATTGAGGTACCGTTCTCTTTGCTTGACTAGAATAACGACTAACGACTTCCCATTTGAGAAAAGTATAACTATTGAAAACCGAATCTAGTATTCAGGAGTACCTTGGAAATGGTTATCCGTACAACAAAATTGAGGGCTCTAAGGAAATTTCCATCTTATGCGTAGAAAGCTTTTGTCTATCACAAAGGACTTCAGGGCCTCTTCAACTCAATATATACATTTTTACTTTCTCTACACGTACTATATACATAGTGTATAGAGAAATTCGATACTATGAGTTCACCGGAAATATATGTTTTGAGACCCCCTTAAGCCAAAAAAAAAATTAGAAAAATGTCCAAGTGTATGTGTGTGTGTGTGTGTAGCATAGCTCAAAAACGAAAAGTCCGTATACTACCAAACACGAAAGCTTAAGTTCAGTATCCTCAAAGGGTGCGACACGAATATTTTCAAGAAAATCCCTCCACCCCCAACTACCCATTACATGGAATAAAAACCAAAACTTTTGGTTTTCTTGAAAATGGCTCCAACTATTTTGATTGAAATCTCTTATGGTTAAGATGTTTATAGGACAAATAAAATGTGTATCTTGAACTTTCTAGAAATAGCCTCTGAACACTTCTTTATTCTGGATGTTTTTTCTGAATTTTCAAACTGGTAAACTGAGAAGATGAATAAAAACTTACCACACAAAAAATGTAGATCTCCTTAAAATGCACAATTTATGTCATATATGCAGCCAGGCAAATAGACAGATGGAAGGACGGTAGGAGGGAGGGATGGAGGGATGGATAGACGGATGGACGGAGGGAGGGATATATGGATTGGATGGATGGATGCGATCGATTGGATTGTAATGGATTGGATTGGAATGGATTGGATTGGAATAGATGGATGGATGGCTGGATGGATGGATGGTTGGACGGATGTACGGACGGAAGGATGGGTGGATTAATGGATGGATGGATGGTTTATTGTCTGTTACTATACTGTACAGATGATCTCATTAATTAAATGATTCACTTAAACTGTAAAAAGTTTTGTCATGAGAAACTGAATGTAGTGATATTTTAAATTTACACATGCCATCTTTTTTAATGTTATATGGGAGAACATTGAAAACTTTAGTTATTTGGTGATTTTGAGTATTTAGTTGTTTTATATTTTCCTATATAGATGTCATTCATACTTCTAGTAAAATGATTATGAACTTCACAATTGAAACTAAATAAATAGGAGTTATTTTATATAATAGTGCAGCATTATATATTAATAAATCATTAAAAATATAAAATTATTTAAAAATGTTTTAGTAAGTCTTTTGGCTTCGTATTAAAATTATTCTTAGCACTCTCTTCTGAATTAAAAATATCTTATTTACTTCAGTTCTAGATTCCCATCTTAAAATATTGTACGATAAAATTAATTGTACAGCGGCATAATGCACAGTGAGCAAGCAGTTAATGTTCAGACTTCTAATAGCAAATAATGTTTTATTTAATTTGGAGCATATTATGATCAATCTGTTCATGCCAACTAAGGTTTTGATCTAAAAGAATGCCTAAAAACTTCGTCTTATCAAGACACTTTAAAATAGTACCACCAATTTTAAAATCCGTGTTTGTTAAAATCTGTTTGTTACAAGCAGTTTTGTCAAGATTTAAAATAAGGCATTTGTAGAACACCGTTTTTAAAAGAACTCAAAGAATTTATAACTTTCAAATTAAGTTCATCGATACTGTTGGCACACACTGCAACTCAAGTATCTCTGCATATACAGTTAAACAGACCCAATATCACTATGATGTTCTTAATAAACAACATATAAAATAAACAACAAAGGTCCCAGGACTGAGCCCTGTGGTGTTACATAGCCAGGCGAATACCCCTTGAAGCAATAGTTCTTGACCTTAACTACAGATTCCCTAGATTTAAAGAACGACATAAGTAATTCATTTACCATGCTTCTTATACCCAAATGATAAACTTTAGTTTTTTAAAAACAGATGATCTATAGAGTCAAATGCACTACTCAGATCAAAGAACAGACCAACTACATGCATATTTTGATCCACACAATCATGAATAAAATAAGTTTAACACAGGCAGTACTAGTTGATTTCCCTTGCTTGAAGCCATGCTGATTTACAGTTAATTTTTTATATTACATGGGTCACCATTTTTAAATACTTGTACTATCATTTTCAATTTTATGCAGTCTGGAAACTCACCTGTCAGTATAGCGAAATTAAATAAATATGTTGAAGGAACAATGGTGTTCTTTAATATAGCTCTTATAACATTTATAGATATTTGATCGTACCCAGCTGCGTTTGTGTTTTTAAAATGCTTCTTTTTTTTCTATTTTCAATTCAGTAACATATAAGAGAACCACAGATTTCTTGTTAAAAGTACCTAAAGTAGCTTGACTATTTAAATTAGGGAAGATGGTTTAATTTATTTGGAGTCATAGTGGAAAAGTGATTAGCAAACGCAAGGGCAATCGTAAGTGGATTCCTGTATATTTAGCGTTAATAAGTACTTTACTTATTATATTTCCTTAATTCATTATTTACCATTTTCCAAATATATTTTGATTTATTGTCTGAATTGGAAATTGCTTTGGTATAATAGCTTCTTTACACTCAGTCACAAGTGTTTTATGCTTGCGTTTCTCTTCTATATATGCAAAACTTAATGCTTCGCAGTTTATCTGCTTTCTCATTTGAAACAGGCTTTTCAGGATTTTGGTTCTATTAATGATCTTCTCAGTAACCCATAATTTAGACAACTTTTTGTTGTTATTATTATTTATGTGAGGTATCATTGGACATCCAATTTCAAAATAATAAGATAGTGTTATTAGAAATCTATGAAAAGCAAAACTTATATTGGTGGGGCTTCTTACACGTCACACCAGAAGAGGTCCGTGCCTTTCCCGAGTAGTTAGAACATTCGCCTCTCACCTCGACGGCCCGGGTTCGCTCCCAAGCGACCGCATGTGAGATTTGTAGTGGACAAAGCGGCACAGGAACAGGTTTTCTCCGGTTTACCGCACCATCGCACTCCACCGGTGCTGCATCTTCATTCCATGTATCACCGGTGTCATCGCCTGCGGTGCCACAAGTAGTAAACAAAATCTGATGTGTTCCATTCATATGACTTTCTCTACACCTCTGCAACAAATTATTGTTAAAAAGATTATCCTTTTATTTACTTCCTCCTAATCGAGAGAAAAAAAAACGAAAATAGTCTTATTACTTGCTTCCTTGTAAGTAGAAGGGAAATAAGGGAGTACTTTAGGTTAATGATAGTCAAAAACTGGTTGCTATGTAACTGAAATTCCTTTGTTTGTATGGACACGAGTTGACAAATTCCTGTATGAGAAAAGTATAAGTTTTTCAAGGTTGAAACCAAAAACAAGGAATATCTAAAAAAACAATCAATTCCACGAAAAATATGTATATAACATAAACGTGCTTTACTTTTTTTGTGCGGTAAGTTTTTGTCTATCGCTTACGGTTATGAGTTATGCCAAATTCCGTAAAATTCATCCAGAATAAAGTAGTCTGAAGAGGCTATTCCCAGAAAATTCAAGATATACATTTTATTTGACAGGTAAATATCTTTAATATATGATACTTTAATCAAAATCGTTAGAGCCATTTTTGAGAAAATCAAAATTTTCGAAAATTTTGCCATGTAAAGGGTAGTTTGGTAAGGGGGGATTTTTCTCAAAATCCTCGTGTTCCATTCCTGGAAGATACTAAACTTAAGTACCAAGTTTGGTATTTTGCCGACTTTTCGTTTTTGAGTTATCGTGTACACAAACACAGGGACACACGCACACACACGGACCTTTTTCTGAAAATGCTTTTTTGGATACAGGGGACCCTAAAACATATATTTCCGGTGAAATCTTGGTATCGAATTTCTGGGTGGAGTGCAATACCTTCTCTATACACTATGTATATAGTACGTGGAGAGGAAGTAAAAATAATTCGATGTTAATTTTGTTCATAATAGATTGCTAATTCAAAGTGTTGCTACTATTTTTGATTACACATTTTGAAATCACTCTTTCTTTTCGGAATTTACTCTTGGTATATAAAACGTCTAACATAAATATTTTTCGGCCACAATGTAGCATCCATAACTGCTTCTAAATGTTCCTCAACTATTTCAACTTTAAAAGAGGAATAAAGTTCCAGATGTCTAGCCTGCAACTTCGCATTTAATTTCTTTGCAAACGTTCCTAAGAAAACCGAAAACTAGTTCTCTTATTGTTTTAGGAACAAGAAGATAAACTTTTAAATTTAAACTACCTGAAGTATACTCATTATTATTCCCAATCAATTTAATACCTTTTTACTTTCTTCCTACAACCTTAGGCCACATTTTTTTCAGGTAAGTTACAATTACTAAAATGCTTATTAATATTGTCTTTAACATTCAAAATTGCTGCATATTTTTAATTTCTCTAAATGAAGATATTGCATTCCACCGAAAAATTCGATTCCGAGAGTTCAGCTGTAATAGAGATTTTAGGGTCCCCTGTGTAAAAAAGATCATTTTTAGAAAAAGGTCCGTGTGTGTGTTCATGTGTCAGTGTGTCTGTGAACACGATGACTAAAAAAGTAAAAGTCGGTAAAATACCAAACTTGTTACATAAGGGTAGTATCTTCCGAGGTTGCCACACGAAGATTTTAATAAATAATCCCCCCTTAAACCAAACTACCCTTTACATGGAAACATTTTTTAAAATTTTGACTTACATAAAAAGGGCGCTAACGATTTTTATTAAAATGCCGTATATTAAATATATTTACACTATAAATAAAATGTATATCTTCAATTTTCTGGAAATACCTTTGAAGAAATCTTTATTCTGCAAGAATTTTGCTGGAGTTTGCATAACTAGTCAACCTAAGAGATAGACAAAAATTTAGTGCAGAAAATATGTAGATCTCGATTAAACACACAATTTATATCATACATATTTTCTTCGTGGAGTTTACCATTTTCGAGATATTTCTTGTTATTGTTTTTAGTTTTATAAACAGTAAAACTTTTCAAATAAGGGAATTTGCCAACTCCTGACCCTGCATAGCAACGGATTTGAAGCCACCTTTTCTAAGATTGAACTATTGTTTTAGCCTAGTGTATATTCCATTATTTCGTTTCTACTTGCACGAAAGGTTTTATGCTAATGTTTATCTCAATCAGCATAAAGTACATAGAAGGGTAAGTTGCTTTAGAGATGTAGAGAAAGTCAGTGAAAGCAACATATCAGATTGTTGTGGAGTACAATGGCTTCTGTATCTGTTTATTTTATATGGAGCAGAGAGAGTAAAAAATCTGATGTGTTACATTCACATGACTTTCTCTACATATCTATAACAAATTATTGTTAAAAAGCGTATTCTTCGTCTACTTCAAGATAATCGAGATAAATATTAGTACATTTTTTTTAATTACCTGCTTCCTTGTAAGTAGAAGGAAAACAATGGAATACACTAGGCTAAAACAAATGTCAAATGTTTAAAAGCTGTTTTGCCATGTGATTGAAATCCATTTCTATGCAGGGCCAGGAGTTTACAACTTACCTTGTGAGAAAAGTTTAACTATTTTATATCTGAAACAAATTAGAAGGAATATCTCAGAAATGGTAAATTCCACGAAAAAAACGTATAAGACATAAATTGCGTGTTTTAACGTGGCCTACATTTTTTGTGCAGTAAATTCCTGTCTATCACTTAGTGTTTTCCAGTTACCAAAATTAATTCAGAATAAAGAGATCTTTAGAGACTATTCCCAGAAAATTCAAGATATACATTTTATTTGTCATATAAATATCTTTAATATACGGTATTTTAATCAAAATCGTTAGAGCCATTTTTGTGAAAATCAAAATTTTCGGAATTTTTTCCATGTAAAGGGTAGTTTGGGGTGGGGGTATTTTTCTCAAAATCCCATTTCGTATCTCTGGATGATACTAAACTTACCAAGTTTGTATTTTACCGCGTCTTTTTTTTTTTTTTTTTTTTTTTTTTTTTGAGTTTTCGTGTTCTCACACACACACACACACACACACACACACACACACATACACACACGGACCCTTTTCCAAAAATGTTTTTCTTGGATATAAGCGACACTAAAACATGTATTTGCGTTGAAATCTCGGTATCTAATTTTTGGCTGGAATGTAATACCTTCGCTGTGCACTATGTACACAGTACGTGTAGAGAAAGTAAAAAGTAAAGTATTTTTAAAATACAGAATTTACTTCAATTTTGGTTGTTAATGCAATGTTACAGTTTTAAAAAGTTCTTTCGATGTTCAATTCTTTTTGATGATTAACTGGAAATATGTATCTATAGCGTAATGTTTAATGTAGTTCTTTCTACAAAGGCATTTCCTAATTAAAATAGGCAGAAAAATAAACTTTTATATTTCCTCTGTTCAACGCTAGAATATGGAGAAAGTCACGACATCTATGTATTGTGGTTTGAGGAAATATAGTAGGTACTTATAATAAATTTGACCTCTTGAGGTTCCACTGGAAATACAGGTTTTGGGTTCCACCCGAACCTAAAAGATTTTTTGTTTTTGTTTCGTTTTGGAAAACGTGTTTGTGTTGCTCGCCGCAAGTGATACAGGAAAATTATGCTTACGTCACAAGATAACGTAACAGATTATTTTATTTTATCATAAGTAATAAACAAATTTTTACTATGTACATAGTGTATAGAGAAGGTATTGCACTCCACCCAAAAATTCGATACCGAGATTTCATCGGAAATATATGTTTTAGGGTCCCCTGTATACAAAAACATTTTCAGAAAAAGGTCCGTGTGCCTGTGTGTGTGCGTGTGTGTGTGTGTCCCTGTGTCTGTGAACACGATAATTCAAAAAGGAAAAGTCGGTACAATACCAAACTTACTATTTAAGTTTGGTATCTTCCAGGGATCGACCCGAAGATTTTGAGAAACATCTCCCCACCCCAAACTACCCTTTACATGCAACTTTTTTCTAAAATTTGGATTTTCTCAAAAATGGCTCTAACGATTTTGATTTTGATATCACATATTAAAGATATTTACACGAAATACAAATTGTATATCTTGAATTTTCTGGGAATAGTCTCTGAATACTACTTTATTCTGGATGAATTTTACGGAATTTTGCATAACTGCTAAACCGTAAGAGATGGACAAAAACTTACCACACAAAAAATGCTAAGCACATTAAAACACACAATTTATGTTATATACATTATTTTCGTGGAGTTGATCGTTTTTTAGATATTCCTTGTTTTTTGTTTCAGCTTTAAAAAACATACTTTTCTCATACGCGAATTTGTCAACTCCTGTCTATACAAACAAAGGAACTTCAGTCACATAGCAACCAGGTTTTGACTATCACTTTAACCTATGGTTCTCCCTTATTTCTCTCCTACTTACAAGGAAGCGAGTAATAAGACTATTTCTGCAAATTTTTTCTAGATTAGCATGAAGTTAATAGAAGCATAAGCTTTTTAACAATATTTTGATGCAGAAATTTAGAAAAAGTCATGTGAATGGAACACATCAGATTTTTATCTATAAATTCGAGAGCAATTTGTTATCGAATTGGAGCTCGAGTTGTATTTTAATAGAACTATTTTGTAAATAAAATAACTATGATTATCCTATATGGACACGAAAAATTATATTCCTAAAGTCCTATTTGTCTTGACATAAATCAGAGCACACTTGTGTTCATGTCATAAATCTTGGCATTGTTACTTACACAATTCGTTGAACTGGTTCCACGCTGTCTGTTGTTTTTAGTATTCTACAGCTTTGAGTTTTCAATTAATATGGCTATTTCAGCGATAGGTCTTTCCCCAAAACGTTTTGGAACTTCCGCCATTATGTACGGGAATATCACTGCACACTGATATTATTATGAGACAAAATTAGTTCAGAGAGAAAACAAATGCACGTGCGTGCGATAAATTTAGAAAAATAATTGTGGGTTTCATAAAAAAAAATATACTATGTGTTCCATTCACATGACTTTCTCTACATTTGTGCAAAAAATATTATTAAAAACCTGATGCTTCTATTTGCTTCATGCTAATCGAGAAAAAACTAGCAAAATTAGTATTTCTTAATACTTGCTTCCTTGTTAGTAGGAGCGAAATAAGGGAATACCATAGGTTAAAGTGATTGTCAAAAGTTGGTTGCTATGTGACTGAAGTTCCTTAGTTTGTATGGACAGGAGTTGACAAATTCCTGTATGAGAAAAATATTAGTTTTTCAAACTAAAAACAAGGAATATCTTAAAAATGATCTCCACGAAAAAATGTGTATAACATATATTTCGTATTTTAACAAGCTCTATATTTTATATTAAATAAGTTCTTGTCTATCTCTTATGGTTTTCCAGTCATGCAAAATTCCGTAAACTTCATTCAGAATAAAATAGTCTTCAGAGGCTATTCTCAGTAAATTCAAGATATACATTTTATTTGTCAGTTAAATAACTTCAGTATTCGACATTTGTATCAAAATCGTTACAGACATTTTTGAGAAAATTAACATTTTTGAAATTTTTTACATGTAAAGGTAGTTGGGGGTGGGGAGATTTTCTTGAAAATGATGATGATGATGATGATGATGATGATGAATGGGGCTTAAGGGCGCTCAACTTTTAGGTTATGAGCGCCCTTAACATAAAACTGGAAGTTAAAACACCTGAGTTAAAAGTAGGCTAAAAGGATGTCGCTCAAAAGGAGTTAAACAAGAGATAAAAAGCGGTATGAAAACTAAAAGCAAGATAAACTAACTGTCCTGCTCTGAACCCAGAGCTGGCGATAAAACCTAAGGTAAAATAGCTAAAACTAGAGGTAACATAAAACAAGGGTGTCTAAAAGTGATAAAAGATTTAAAAATCCTGAAATGTCTACAACAAATCCCATAAAATCAAAATAAAACTAGATGCTTAAAGCATATGGCACTTTGGATAAAAAGTTAAAAACGTTCTCCACCCCTGCGGGATCATCGGCCAGGACCTCCGACAGCCTGGCCGGCAGGCGCAGAGTGGTGCTAGACGAGCACACTCTACCAACACGTGTCGGACGGAAAGATATCAAAGAAATACCAAGTTTGGTATTTAACGGTCTTTTCATTTTTGAGATATGGTGCCCTCAGACACACACAAACACACAAACATTTTTCTAAAAACGCTTTTTTTTTTTGGATTCACGGGTCTCATAACATGTATTTCCGGTGAAATCTCGGTATCGAGTTTTTCAATGCATTACAATACCTTCTCTATACACTGTGTACATAGTACGTGTAGAGAAAGTAAAAATATTGAAATGCAGAGATGAGACCTGATTGGTTGGAAATTTACGCTCCAATGTAATGGATTGGCCACTTCCTACGATCACGTGCTATGAACGAAATAGTGTATATAGCAAATAGGCTTTATGAGCCTTCTGGAGAATCCAAAAGATAACTGGAAATCCATTCCAGTAAAAACGCGAGCGTGTGTGTGTGTGTGTGTGTGTGTATGTGTGTGTATGTATGTGTGTATGTGCGTGTGTGTATGTGTGTATGTGTGTGTATGTGCGTGTGTGTATGTGTGTATGTGTATGTGTGTGTATGTGTATGTGTGTATGTGTATGTATGTGTGTGTATGTGCGTGTGTGTGTATGTATGTGTGTATGTGTATGTGTGTGTATGTGTGTGTGTGTATGTGTAAGACCTATATTATACTCACATTTTTGTTTTACATAAATGTGATCAAATAGATATGATAAAACATTTTACAGTGTTCGAGATAGTATCTTTGATCACATCCAGCTGTGACATACTTCTGTGGTAAAAGTTACACCCACCACCACACCTTTGATCAAATCTGTGATTAAAAAAAATCTGACTTTTTCTACAGCTTTGCTATCAATTATTGTTAAAAAGTTTATTCTTCTATTTACTTAATGCTAATAAAAATCAACTTCCTTGTAAGTAGAAGGGAAATAAGGAAGTACTATGGGCTAAATCGGTATTCAAATCTTTTAAAAGCTGGTTACTATGTGACTGAAGTTCCTTTGTTTGCATGGACAAGAGTTGACAAATTCCCGTATGACAAAAGTATAAGTATTTTGAAGCTAAAACTAATTACAAGGAATATCGCAAAAACGGTCAAATCCACGGAAAAAAATGTATATAGCGTAAATTGTGAGTTTTAACGAGCTCTACAGTTTTCGTGTGGTACGTTTTTGTCTATCTCTTACGGTTTACCACTTTTGCAGAATACCGCAAAATTCATCCAGAATAAACTTGTTTTCAGAGGCTAGTCTTCGAGAGTTGAAGATATAGATTTTATTTGCCACATAAATATCTTAAATATAAGAGATTTTAATGAAAATCAAAATTTTAGAAAAATGTTCCATGTAAACGGTAGTTCAGGGTGGGGGATTTTACTTGAAAATCTTCCTGTTCCATCCTTGGTTGGTCTTTTCGTTTTTGATCTAAGACATAACCACAAACAGACAGACACACACGGACATTTTTCTAAAAATCCTTTTTGGACTCAAGGGGTCTCAAAACATGTATTTCCGGTGAAATTTCGGTATCGAATTTTTGGGTGCAATACAATACCTTCTCTTATTTCTTGTTATGAGTCATATGAAATGCTGTAAAATTCAACGCGTAATTGCTGTAAAAACAGAAACAAAACACTGGACATATATAAAAGCATAACTGAAGTCATTAGTGAAGTTTATAAAGGTTACTCGGCAAATAATATGAGGGAATAATTTTGTTTGTTTGTTTGTTGTTTTTTCTTTTCGTAGCTTAACGTCCTTTAGCCTGGTTGGACATATCGGACGATGAATGAAATTTACGACTGTCGCGGAATTACGTGACCTACTCGAGGTACGCCCGTTCAAGGCTGGTTTTGACAATATTCCCTATGCGGCGCTGCAGGCTCTTCCTCCTGCTTGGATGCAATTGGTGGTGCACCTCTTGCTTGCTCTGTTTCAACTGGCATATTTTCCATCAGCATGGAAGCATGCAAAAATGTTTACTTTACCAAAGCCGGGAAAGGATTCTCCCGTCCTGATGGCCACCGACCCATTAGCTTGCGACCCATTTCTTGCTTCCTTGTAAGTAAAAGCGGAATAAGGGCGTATCATAGGTCAAAGTGATAGTCAAAAGCTGGTTGCTATCTGACTGAAGTTCCTTTGTTTGTATGGACACGAGTTCCTGTATGAGAAAAGTATGTTTTTCAAAGCTGAAACCAAAAAGAAGGAATATCTCAAAAACGATCGACTCCAAGAACAAATGTATATAACATAAAGTATGTGTTTTAACGTGCTCTATATTTTTTGTGTTTTAAGTTTCCATCCATCTCTTACGGTTTAGCAGTTACACAAAATATCGTAAAATTCATCCAGAATAAAGTAGTCTTCAGAGACTATTCCCAGAAAATTCAAGATATACAATTTAGTTGCCAGGTAAATATCTTTAATATATGATATTTTAATCAGAATCGTTAGAGCCATTTTTAAGAAATTTAAAAAAAGTTCCACGAAAAGGGTAGTATGGGGTGGGGGATTTTTTTTTTAAATCTTTGTGTCGCATCCTTGGACAATACCAATTAAATACCAAGTTTGGTATTTAACGGCCTTTTCGTTTTTGAGCTATGCTGCCCACAGACACACACACATACACACAGAAACACACAGACAGATAGACAGACAGACACAAACGGACATTTTTCTAAAAATGCCTTTTTAGGATACAGGATGTCTCAAAACATGTATTTCTGGTGAAATCTCGGTATCGAATTTTTGGGTGCATCACAATGCCTTCTCTATACACTATGTACATAGTACGCATAGAGAAAGTAAAAAAAAATCCATGTGTGTCAGAGAATACGATAACTCAAAAACGAAAAATCGGTAAAATACCAAACTTGGTATTTAAGCTTAGTGTCTCGCAAAATTGTGACACGAAGATTCTGAAGAAAATCCCCGCTACCCAAACTACCCTTTACATGGAAATCGAAAATTTTGATTTTCTCAAATTGACTATAACGCCATGTGTTAAAGACATGACGAAAGAAATGTATATTCTGAATGTTCTGGGAGTAGCCGCTGAACAGCTCTTCTTTCTCGATAAATTTTCCTGAGTTTTGGATAACTGGTGAACCGTAAGAGAGAGACAAAAACTTACTGCACAGAAATGTATATCATGTTCAAACACACAATTTATGTTACACAATTTTTTTTCCTTGGCTGGCCATTTTTGAGACATTCCTTGTTATTGGATTCAGTTTTAAAATACTTAAAATTTTTCTCATACGGGAATTTGTCAACTCCTGGTAATGGCAAAGAAATGGGAGTTCAACCACTAGCAGCCAGTTTTATAAACATATGACTATCGCTTTAGCCTAGCGTGAAGTAGATAACAATTATTTGCCAGAGACGTAGAGAAAGTTGTGTGAATGCAACACATCACATTTATTCATTTTATTTGCCGTATTTTATGTTTATTTTTAACGAAATGTGTAACGATACTATTTACTATTGAATTTATCTTAGGTACTCTGAAGTAGAACATAGGAAAACTTTCTGCAGAAATAGAGTTAAGATGTGTGTAGAAAATGTCAAGTGAATTTGTCTTTAAAAATGCTTAGTCACATGGTACCTGGAAGCAAGTCTTAATTTGGTTATGGAAGTGAAATTTATGATCAAAGTGTATGCAAAAACATTTTGGGTTAGCAGGTTAAACCTGTAAATTTTCACCAGTTGAGAAGGAGGCTTCGCAATCTGGTCTAGTTGAATTAGCATGTGGCAAAAAATGTTGCATATCTGACAAAGTTGATCACGTTTTCACGAACTGTATTTCCGTAGGAAAAAAACTACCCGACTGAGAGTGAAAATGACTACACCGGTTTTATAGGAAACTTTTAGGCATATCATCAGATTGAAGTTATCTCTTAAACAAGCCTACTTAAAGAAATAAAAACAATTAATTGGCAGGGATCCGGATTGCAATCTCGACGGCGCCTAGTTCCGCTGAGGCGAACCATATCTAGCTTTCCCCCAACTCTGGTTTGGAAGGGAGGTGGAACTCGCTTCCTCACATACGGAAACGGAACATGCGATCTGTATATAAACGTGCACATTATGTCTTTAAGGTATCATTCTCAACACAGCAATCGCGCCACAATGACATCAGCTGTAAGTACTTGCAAAATCTCATGCTTTCTACTCTCTTACTCGTTTGGTCTTCTATCTACTTCATTTTAATCGAGATAACCTTACCACAAATGGTGTTATTACTTGCTTACTTGTTAGTAGAAGGGAAATAAGGGAATACATTAAGTCTTTTTTAAACACTGGTTGCTATGTGAAACAATTTAAATTCGTTTCTCTGTCCATGGTCAGAAGTAAAACAAAATTGATATGAAACAAAATGTGCTTTCCCGTTTCAGAAAATATTCAGTAGTTTAAAAATTAAACCGTGAACTCCACTAAAAGAATGTACGAGTATTTGACATTAATTGTATGATTTAGCATCTATATTTTTGGTTTAATTGTTTTTTTTCACACACGCCATGTGTAGGACAGAAGTTGGATAGGTAGAGTCAGACTGAAAAATTGAATGTCATAGCCGGGAGTGGACCAATCTGGCTGGGGTGTATTCGTGGTTTGCCCTAAGTCAGCAAGGTAAATACCGGCTTGGATGTTTAATAACACAGCCCAAAGTTTCGCCGTCAGTCTAAAAGAATGGTAAAGAGACGTTAGCAGCGTCTGCGCTGACACAGACAATTAAAGTAGTTAGATTAAAATGGCACCCTAACGCTATCTGTTTGTCGCGGAGCGTAGTAGCGTGGTATATGGTCATGTGACCTCCTCTTCTTGTACAAGAAAATAATACCGTAATAAAGCCATTTCTGCTTATGTTTTAATGATAAGCTTTTGTAAAAATAGTAGAGTTAGTAGAGAAGGTTATTTCAATGAACAGCAACAGATTTTTTTCCAATTTGTCACGAAATGGTTAACAAGATGAAGCCCAGGCGTTTTCTTGGCTGAGGAAGAAACCCAGGGTTTTTACATCTATTTTGAATTGCTATTTCCAGTAAATCAATGAAATCTGCTAAAATGCCCTGGTACAATCTAAAAGCATGGTTTTCAACGTTTTCTCAACAAATATGAAAATAGTCGTAACTTCTGTATTAATATTAAAGTTACATTTATCAAATATGATTTAGAAACAATCTGTGTAGCACTCCATTTATTGAAAACTTGAAAATCTCTCCCTCAGAATCGGAATTTTCCAGAACTTCATTTGCATCCTGAATTTCAGCTTCAGTTCGCAGAAATCGAGGAAAACGCTGATTTTTAACATTTAAGAACGTCAGATATAACAAACAGAATTTGTCGCTAGTGACGCGAGAGCAGCCAATATTATTGACTCTTCTAAATTTCCTAATAGTGACTAAAGCGATGTCAGATGGCGGCACAAATTAGACAACTAAACAATAACATGCGTGATCTTTTTTTATTTTTTGGTAGTGTTTAATGCTCGCTTTTACTACTTGTGGCGCCGCAGGCGATGACACACGGGATGATGACGGCGAACCGGTGGAATGCGATGGTGGGGGAAACCGGAGAACCCGGAGAAAACCCGCCCCTGCGCCGCTTTGTCCACCATAAATCTCACATGCAGTCGTTTGGGATGTACCCGGCATAGCCACTCGGCCACGGCGCAGCCTGCATGACCTTTACTGAATAACGCAAGGCCGAGTTACAGTCGTGGAATTGCATTAAAAGGGTTAGAAATATCTTTCCGAGCTATACTCGGTTTGGGCTTTGATGTTTTAAAGGCATAGTAAAAACAGGACTTTTTACTTTTTCTAGCCCGTGTGCAGAATGAACATAAGGATAGATAAGGTATTGTATTACCCCAAATATTCGATTTCACCCGAAATATTTTGAAGTCCCCTGAGTCCGAAAAGAGCACTTTTAGAAAATGGTTCGTGTGTGTGTCTGTGGACAGCATAGATCAAAAATGAAAAGTCGTTTAAATACCAAACTTGGTATTTAAGTTCAGTATCTTCCCAGCTCCAAGACTTTTAAATAAAATCCACCCATCCCCAACTACCTTTAACGTGGAACATTTTCGAAAATTTTTATTTTCTCAAAAAGGGCTCTAATTATTTGGATTAAAATATATGGTACATTAAAGATATTCATATTAGAAAAAAATTGTATATTTTTACTTTACTTGAGGTTTGCAGAATTTTGCATAATGGTTAAACCATAAGAGGTAGACAAAAACTTACTACACAAACATTTAGATCTCGTTAAAGCAGGTAGTTTATGTCATACATGTAATTTTTTGTAAATTCCACCGTTTTAAGAAATTCATTTTTATTGGTTTTAATATTAAATTAAATAACTTTTCTCAAACGGGACCATGTAAAGCGAACAGAACCTCATTTGTTTCACATTGCGATAATCTTTTAAATGATTTAACTATCACGTTAGTCTTGTGTATTCGCTTATTTCCCTTCTACTTACAAGGAAGCAAGAAATAAGACCGTTTCTGCTAAAATTAATCTCGATTAGCATGATATAAAAGAATAATATGTAGTAAAAAAAATGTTTTGGAAAAGCTAGAGAAAGTTATGTGAATGGAACACATCATATTTTTTAAATAATGCTCCATTGTGAGAAAAAAATTATTACCTTTTGAAAAACTAAAATTTTAGGAAAGTAAAAATAAATTAATAATTTTTCTTCAATAATAATTAGGGTTAATATAAAGAAATCTGATGACAGATAAATTTTAATCCTTTTATTGTAACACTTCAATTTTAATGGTGACTAATTTTTATTAGAACAATGAATTTAGAGAATAAACATTATTTTAATAACCATGCAAGCTAGCACTTGGTAAAAGTGACCCTGCTATTGTGAGTTAACTGATATACAATTATACAGTATATCTAACATACTGTGGATTTTACAAAGTTTACAGATGCTTTACCTTATGAGCTGGTTACTATGTATTGCCTTTGCTTGATTATGAGAAAAAAAAATAATAGCGTCCTACCATTTGAGAAAATTATGAGCATTGGAGCATTTAACCAAATAAAAAGGAATATCTTGAAAATATAAAAATATTTTTCATAAAATTGTCTCATTTAACAAGATGTGTATTTTTTGTGTACTAAGATTTTATCTCTCTCTTACCGTTTATCATTTATTAAAATTTGTCCACAATGAAGAGGATGCAGAGGTTTTTGTAATAAAATTCAGTTTATGCATTTCATTTGTCATAAAAATATCTTAAAATTTAAGCAAAATCTTCAGAGTCATTTCTCAGAATATAAAAACTTTCGAAAAGTGTTCCATGTAAAGGTAGTATAAGGTGGACAATTTTCTTGAACATCTTCGTCTCATATTATTGAAAGATTGTGATATTAAAACCAAGTTTGATGTTTAACCAACTTTATGATTTTGAGGTACGTTGTTCATACAAACACAGACGCGCGGGCGGAGCGTGTCCTAAAAAGCCTTTCTTCCATTCACATGATTTTCTGTCTTTTTTCTGCAGCAAACAATTCTTCATTGAGAAATTCAACGCTATGCCGGCATGTTGCCATGGTAGCTCTGTGACAGAGCAACCGGCTAGAGATCGGGAGATCCGTATATCAAATCCCGGCTATGGCACTGAATTTTTCAGTCTGGCTGTATCTATCCAATTCTTAAATAAGCTTTTTCTTTTAATTGCTTCATTATGTCAAGATAGCATTAGCAGAAATTGTATTGTTATTTAGTTGCTTCTAAGCAGCAGGGAAATAAGGGGAAACACTTGGCTAAGCTACAGTCAAATCTTTTAAAAGATGTGTAGAAATTGTCTTCTCTTTGTATGGACAAGAAAAAGGAACAAAATTCACGTGTGAGAAAAATGTAAGTATTTTACAATTGATCAGGTGAACGGTGAGAGCAGAGTTACACAGAGTGTAGGTAGGTTCATGAGACGGGTTAGCGCAATGTGACCAATACACAGTCGAGTTGCTAGTATCTGGTCTACTACAAGACGTGGGTTGGTTTGGTACTGGGCGAGCATCTTGTATTTTACTGGTGGATGTTGTAGTCTTCTGCGTCTTGGATGTGCCAAGTAGTCTTCACGAGGAAGCTTGAGATCTGGTAAAGCAATTGATGCTTTGTGGCTTCCTTAGCGGCAGTGTCAGCAAGATCGTTAGCCATGCAAAGATGAGTTGTTTGCCAGATGATATTAAGTCATTGTAGAATACGAGTAGGTGATTCTCGTTTACCAAAGTATGACGAGAAAATCGCTGTTGTGGGCCCATTAGGCTACTTAGGGAATCAGTGAAAATAATGTAGGAGTTCAGATCTTTGTTCTTTGAAATGTAGTCCAGGGCGAAGTGGATGGCAAAATGTGAACACAAAAAAATGGTGAGAGTTTGTGGTAGATTATAGAGCATGGTGTGGTTAGAGATAACCACCGCTTAGCCATTATTATTCTCACACCGTGAACCATCGGTGTAAATTGGTTCATAGTTGGGATATGTTCCACGTAATTCTTTGAATAAAGTGGGTATAATAGTCCCTTGAGTGTCAGTTTTAGTAGTTTGTCAGAGCGTTGTTGATTACAGAAGTTTTAGCTCTACACGGTATAACGCTTATATTGAAGCAACGGGAATCAGTGAGGGAATAGTTGTCAGTTTAAGCTCTTCGATATACATAGAGAAGAATAGTGGCGGGTACCGTCTAGAGAGGACATTGTCTTGTGGGAAATATGGGAGTCTAAGTCAGAGTCACCTCTAATGGAAGTCTTGCGGTTTTACGTCGTCGAGGAACAGGTGTTTTGGCAGGACGTTCACATTGAAGCCCAAACCCGAGTACCTATAGCTCAGGCCGTGCGAAATGTTCATGGGGCCCACGCTTGAGCAAGTATTTCTAACGCTTTTAATGCAATTCCACGACCTTAACTCGGTCTTGGGCCATGCGGCAAAGAACATATATCAGTTATCGTTTAGTTGCCTGATGTGTGCTACCATCTGTTTTCGCTTTAGTCAACTATTAGGAAATTTAGGAGAGTTAGTAATATTGACTGCTCTCAGGTAGTCGCGCCATTTTCCTTGTCATCTGTTTGTTACGCTTTGTGTTCTTAAATGTTAAAATGCTGCATGTTTCTCGATTTCTGTGAACTAAAGCTGAAGATCAGGATAAAAATGATGCTCTGGAAAATTCTGAACCCGAGGGAGAGTTTTTCGAACTTTCAATAAATGGAATGTAAGCAGCTTTGCGCAGATTTTTTCAAACTCATATTTGATACTTGTAAATTTAAAATAAAATATTAATACGGAAGTTATGATTATTTTCTTACTTGTTGAGAAATCCTTGAATACCATTTTTACTTTCTCCATACGCACTATGTATATAGTGTATAGAGAAAGTATTGCACTCCACCAAAAATTCGATACCGAGATTTCACCGGAAATATATGTTTTAGGGTCCCCAATATCCAAAAAAGCATTTTCACAAAAAGGTCTGTGTGTGTGTGTGTGTGTGTGTGTGTGTGTGTCCGTGTGTCCGTGTGTCCGTGTGTCTGTGAACACGATAACTCAAAAAGGAAAAGTCGATAGAGTACCAAACTTGGTATTTGAGTTTAGTATCTTCCAGGGATGCGATACGAAGATTTTGAGAAAAATCCCCCCACCCCCAACTACCCTTTACATGGAACTTTTTTCGAAAATTTTGATTTTCTCAAAAATGGCTCTAACGATTTTGATTAAAATTTTGGATATCAAACATATTTAGCTGACAAATGAAATGTGTATCTTGAATTTTCTGGGAATAGCCTCTGAAGAGTAGTTTATTCTGGATGAATTTTACTAAATTTTGAGTGACTGCTAAACCGTAAGAGATGGACAAAAACTTACTACACAAAAAATGTAGAGCACTTTACAACACACAATTTATGTTATATACATTTTTTTCGTGGAGTTCGTCGTTTTTGTGACATTCCTTATTTTTGGTTTCCGCTATGAAAAACGTATACTTTTCTCATACAGGAACTTGTCAACTCCTATCCATATAAACAAAGGAACTTCATTGACATAGCAACCAGCTGTTGACTATCACTTTAACCTACGATTGTCCCTTATTTCGCTTCTACTTACAAGAAAGCGAGTAATAAGACTATTTCTGCTAATTTTTTCTGATTAGCATAAAGTAAATAGAAGTATAAGCTTTTTAAGAATTATTTGTAGCAGGGATATGGAGAAAGTCATGTGAATGGTACACATCTGATTTTTATTGATGTACTGTAAATAATAACTCAAAGTAGGCGTAAAAACCCTGGGTTTCTTGGCCCTTCAATTAAAGAAACGCCTGGGCTTCAATGTGTTAAATTTGATCACCTTCGATGCACTGAAAAATCGCGTTAAACGCGGTCAAATGTAGAAATAATCACGGTCAAACCTTAGTCGAGAATAGTGTACATGGCCTTAGTGTTACTAAAATTTAAAAGTGCCATAATCATGAAGATTGTTTTTTGTAGGATAAATTCTATTAAGAGGTGGAATGCTAAGTAAGTTTAACATCTGTGTTCCAGAAGTACGTGTTCACGGTGTGCTTGTTTGTGCTCGCTGTATGTGCGGAGCGCAAGGAGTTCGAGGACGAGAAGAAGCAGGACAAGCGAGGGGTGCTGGCTGCAGGATACTCTGGTGGTTCACAACACTCTTCAGTAGGAGCAGGATTGGAACACGGTGTGGTCATCGTAGGCGGATATGGAGGCGACCACAGCGGCTATGCGGGTGACCATGCAGGAAGATACGAAGCCGATAATGGAGGCAGTTATGGAGATGGTTACGAAGGCAGTTATGGCGGTGGCTATGAAGGCGGTTACGGAGGAAATTACGGTGGTGGAGTTGGAGAAGTGTCTGTGCAACACGGCCACGTCAAGGCCATCACCATCACCAAGCAAGTCGCAGTTCCTGTACCACAGCCGTACGCGGTCCACGTCGAGAGGAAGGTACCTTACCCCGTCAAGGTTCCAGTTGCTGTCCCCGTAGCAAAGCCATACGCAGTCCATGTACCCAAACCCTACCCCGTCTACGTCGAGAAGAAGGTGCCGTACACAGTGGAGAAGCCTATTCCTTATCCAGTTAAGGTTCCCGTCAAGGTTCCTGTGCCTCATCCCGTGCCTGTCCACGTTCCCAAACCCGTTGCCGTTCCAGTGCCGAAGCCTGTGGCTGTTCCTGTACCCCATCCCGTTATTGTTAAGACACCGGTGCCCGTTGTTGTGAGCAATCACGGAGGTGGATATGGAGGCGGTGATCTTAGCGGATACGAGGGCGGCAACTATGGAGGCGGACACGAAAGTGGCCACTATGGTGGTAGTTATACAGGTAGTCATACTGAGGCCAGTTTTGGAGGCGGATATAGCGGAGGTCACACTCTGGACAACTATGGTAGTGGATACGAAGGTGGTGTCTCGGGTGGTGGCTACGGAGGTGGATATGGAAGCAGCAGCAGCTACGGCGGCGGTCACTCTGACGTCAGCTATGAACTCGGATACGAAGGCGGTGTTTCGGGCGGTAGCTATGGAAGTGGACATAGAAGCAGTAGCTATGGTGACGGATATGAAGGTGGTCACTCCGGCACCAGCTATGGGGGCGGCGACTCCGGAAGCAGTTATGGTTACTCCTCAGGAAGCCAGAAGGGAGCATCTTATGGAGGCAGCAGCAGTAGTAATTATGGCGGCAGCAGTAGCTACGGAGGCGGCAGTTACAGTGGGCATCGCCATTAAGACAAGTGTTTTGTTTGTTTCCTTGCTTGTTATATATTGTTAAGTTTTGTACATTTTTTGTATTCGTTTCGTATAAATAAACTATTGTTGATATATGTTTTACTTTTACTACTAAAGCAATCTAATCTCAATTTGCTTTTGGACATGAAAGGATGCAGTTCTCTAGGGCAGGTATGCGGGTCACATCCTAGGAGAAAAGGCAGTGTGACGTACTTATTTACCTCCCTATCGGAGTGGTGAGGTAATACACTTCTAAGTTTTGAAAAGCTATAACTTACTAGTTTTAAAAATGCAAGGTATGCATTAAATTATACAGGGTGTTCCCATCGAATTTCCCTGATTCCCATTGCTTTGCAAATTAAAACCAAAGACACTAGGACAGTTGTATAAATTTTATTGAAAAGTACAACTCAAATATTTGCTTGAAAATAAGCAGTAGCTTTCTCTGTGTGCCCCTTAGTTTGCACGCAGAATATCCAAACGATATTCAATTTCAGTCCAGGTTCACATCAGCATATCTGGTGGGGTGGTTGCTACTGCTTCTACGATGCGTGTACGTAAGACGTTAATGCCGGGTACTTTGGTAGCGTACACAATGTCCTTTACATAACCCCATAGAAAAGAATCTAATGGAGCTATGTCGGGCGATCGAGGAGGCCAAGCTATCTGCCCCTCGCGTCCGATCCAGCAGTTTGGGAAAGCATTGTTCAGAGATGTACGCACACAGTGGCTCCAGTAAGGTGGCGCAACGTCTTGCTGGAAGATTATGTCTGACTGGGGAAATGCATGCTGTTCAAGCATGTCTAAATACGTAATGCCTGTAACAGTTGGCTCCATGAAGAAGAAATGAGGAATTATCCTGTCCTTTATGAGACCACACCATACGTTTACCTTAAGGTTGTCTGATATATGTTCCTGGAGGACTTGTGGGTTTTGCTGCATCCCATTTTCTAACGTTGTGTCGGTTAACTTCTTCAGACACGTGAAAAGTTGACTCGTCCGAAAACATGACAAGACTCAAGAAGTCGTTGTTTTGATTGATACGCTCCAGATTGGCAGCTGCGAAATGATGTCACTGTGGTCAGTCTAGTGGCTTGATTTCGTGAAGAAGCTGCTCTTCTATGCGTATAACCGCAGTCGCTAGAACCCTTTGTAGTGTTGCACGGGGCATCTGCAGGCCTTATAGAGCTTAGTGCGGGCTACGAGTAAAGGCAGTTATAACTTCTTCTACTCACTCTTCAGATACGCGCCGACCTCCTCTATGTCACTTTTGCTCACTCTAAAAATCTTGCAGTCCCTTCTTTGTGCTCTTTGGATCAGGAGCATTTTTCTGGAACACACGCCTAAATTGTCTTTGCACTGTAATAATGGACTTGTACTCTGCATCCATAAAAGTGTCTGCGCCTTCTCTTGCATTGACGCCATGTTAAATACACTACACTGGCGCTGCTCGGTGATGATTTCAGAATTTCAAAACAATACCTACTGGTAAAGAAAGTATTTTCCGGGCTTGTAGGCCGTGGTCCATTGGGTTTTGAAGTTCCCGACGTTTCGCCAAGGGCTACGCTTGGCGTCTTCACAGACCACCTGTGATAAGAGATGGACAAATTCTTACAACACAAAAAATAAAGAGCAGTTAAAACACACAATTTATGTAATATACATTTTTTCTTGGAGTTGATCGTTTTTAGATATTCTTTGCTTTTGGTTTCAACTTTGAAAACCTTATACTTTTCTCATACAGGAATTTGTCAACTCTTGTGCATACAAACAAAGGAACTTCAGTCACATAGCAACCAGCTTTTGACTGTCACTTTAACCTATTTCGCTTCTACTTGCAAGGAAGCAAGTAATAAGCAGCGGCGGCTGCTGTGTAGGAGCACAAGAGCAGGTGAACCTCCATTATTTCTTAGTAGATCTCCTTTTTCTCTTTCAGGAAACATTGAATAAAATGCGCTATCCAGTTTCTACTTGTTTAAATATACCACGCTCTGCTCTTCAGATGGAACACAGCCGAGAACCTAAGTATGTGACAACATCGCTTGTAGCACAGGCCTCGTGTGCTAGCGTGTAACTAACGTTTAACGCTTGCGCGGGCAATAAAGCAGCTTGGAGTTTTACAGCCAGAAATGAGCACAGTGCGACCGTGCACATTAACACCTCCAGGCTTCTGTTTATCAGAGGGAGGTGGTGCTATCTTTGAGATTTAGTTGAAACTATCCGGAAGTGCAACTGCAGTCTTTGTGAAACGCGCTATTTTTCTTAGTAATTTGCATTTTATGCGAGAGTTAAGCTTAAGAGAGAATTCATAACAGAAAACAACCTCAACAAAAAAACTTTTCCGCAACTAACCCAGCTACTGAAGATTGTTATCAACACGACCATGACTACATCAGAACCAGAAAAATGCTTTTCCACAATAAAAAGAATTAAAACCTTTACTAGGAATACAATGGGTGAATACCGACTTTCAGCACTGGCAATGAGCAGAAACTGGTCAATAGCATAAAAGACTTTAATCACCAAGTGATAGAAAAGTTCGCACATTTGAAAAACCGGCGCGTGGAATTTCAGTACAAATAAATTTTGTGTAAATATTATTCACTGTAATGCCATTCTTCACATGAACTGCATCAAAGGCCTTCACCCCTCCATCACCTCATATTGGTGTTAACTCTCGGAGACTAAGAAATTCAAGGTGGGTGAGGATTTGTGTAACAAACTTATAATTCTTGTTATTAGACACTATCATTATTTCTAATATTACTGGATTTAATGCGGTAACAGTAGCGGCTGCGGCGGTGGTAAATTGCTACTTTTGTGAACACCTACATTTTTAATCCACGAGCCGCCACTGGTAATAAGACTATTTCTGCTAATTGTTTCTCGATTAGCATGAAATAAATAGAAGCATAAGCTTTTTAACAATAATTTGTTACAGAGATGTATAGAAAGTCATGTGAATAGAACACATCAGATTTTTTTTTATTTTGATTGGAAAGCTTTACTTTAGTTACTCACAGCATATTTTACCCACTCAAATTTCTTTCATGTGAGAGTTTTAGAGTACTGCGAAGTTGTATTTGGAAAATTAGGTTACAGTTTTTGTTAAATTTTATGATTGAAAGCAATTTCTGAAGAAGTAAAATTGTCTATACAAATACCCCATTATCTCAGAAACTAATTGACACTAAGGGCTCAAATTTTTACTATACATTTGCACCTAAATAGGTTTTATTTAACGAGAATGAAGATGTTTTGATTTTTGCGGCAGTCCAAACCTTCAAATGAAAATGTTTAACAACAGCATTAAATTCTGTTTTCTCCATTTTTAAATACAGTCTGTACATTCACCAATTCAAATGATTACCAACAATGAACCTTCGCTATATTTGTTGAAAGTCTTGTACGATCCTATGAATAATCAAGCATACCAACCATGACTTATCAAACCATCGTCGCAAATTAAAAAATTAATTTAATAAAGCATTACCCGAGTTATTAAAGTGTAACTGGCTTTATCACAAAATAAAAAAAAAAAAGTCTGATATGTTCCATTCACATGACTTTTTAACAAGTTTTGGTAAATAGCTTATTCTTCTATCTTCTTCATGCTAATGAGATAAACATTAGCAGAAATATCTTATTACTTGTTTCCTTATAAATAGAAGGGAAATAAGGGAATACACTAGGCTATACCGATAGTCAAATGTTTTTAAAGCTTGTTGTTAGTGGGCAGTATAGCTTAAAATCCATATGCTCAACATATAACATTTAGATCTCATTAAAACACACAATTATTTTATATGCGTTGTTTTTTTCAATTAATAATTCGAGATATTCCAGATTATTGGTTTCAATTTTAAGTCACTTAAACTTTTCTCAAACGAGAAGACATCTTCAACCTCATTTCTCGTATTTTTACTCCTAGCAAGCAAAGAGAATGGAAGTCATTTGTTTTTCACATAGCAATCGGCTTTAAAAACATTTGACTATCGCTTTAATCTAGTGTATTCCCTTATTTTCCCTTCTTAAAAACGAAGCAAGCAATAAGACTAATTCTTATGATGTTTATCTCAATTAGCATAACTTCCATAAAAGAACAATCTTTTGAATTAAATTACCCTTTACATGGAACAATTTTCGAAAAGTTTGATTTTCTCAAAAATGGCTCTAGTGATTTTGATTGAAATGTCATATGTTAAAGATATACAAATATCACAAATAAAATATATATTTTTAATTTTCAGAGAAAAGTCTCTAAGGACCTCTTTATTCTGGATGAGTTTTGACATAATGGTTAAAAATCATCTTTAGTATTTTTCAGAAATGCAAAATGAAGATTTTGAGAAAATCCAACCACCCCAAACTACCCTTTACATGGAAAAAATTTCAAAATGTTTGATTTTCTCAAAAATGGCTCTAAAGATTTTAATTAAAATACCGCAAATTAAAGATATTTACATGGCAAATAAAATGTACATCTTGAATTTTCTAGGAATAGCCTCTTAAGACCTCTTTATTCTGAATGAATTTTGCTGAATTTTGCGTAACTAATAAACCGTAAGAATTAGACAGAAACTTTCTAAACAAAAAATGTAGATGACGTCAAAACACACGATTTTTCGTGGAATTGACCATTTCTGAGATACCGTTGCTATATGTTTCAGATTCAAAATACTTCAACATGTCTCACACCAAAAATTGTAATCTCCTGGCCCTGCATAGAAATGGATTTCAACCACATGGCAATTAGCTTTTAAAAGATATGACTATCGTTTTAACCTAGACTTTCCCTTATTTTCCTTCTACTTACAAGGAAGCAAGTAATTAAGAAAATATCAGTTAATGTTTATCTCAATTATCATAAAGTAGATAGAAAAATAATCTTTTTAACAATAATTTGTTACAGCGATGTAGAGAAAGTCATGTGAATTGAACATATCAGACTTGACTTTTACTTTCTCTATCGTATTATGTATATAGTGTATAGAGAAAGTATTGCACTGCACCCAAAAATTCGATACCGAGATTTCACCGGAAATAGTGTTTTAGAGCCCCCTGTATAAAAAAAAAAGCATTTTCACAAAAAGTTCCGTGTATGTGTGTCCGTGTGTCAGTGTGTCCGTCAGCACGATAGCGAAAAGTCGGTAAAATACCAAATTCCAGGGATGCGACACGAAGATTTTGAGAATAATTCCTCCACCCCAAACTACCCTTTACATGGAACTTTTTCGAAAATTTTTATTTTTTAAAAAATGGCTCTAACGATTTTGATTAAATTGTCGTATACTAAAGATATTTACCCGACAAATAAAATGTATATCTTGAATTTTCTGGGAATAACCTTTGAAGACTACTTTATTCTGGCTGAATTTTACGGAATTTTGCATAACTGCTAAACCGTAAGAGATGGGAAAAAGCTTACCACACAAAAAATGTAATTCACGTTAAAACACACACTTTATGTACTATACGATTTTTCGTGGAATTGGCCATTTCTGAGATATTCGTTGTTATTTGTTTCAGATTCAAAATACTTCAACATGTCTCACACCAAAAATTGTAATCTCCTGGCCCTGCATAGAAATGGGTTTCAGCCACATGGCAACCAGCTTTTAAAATAAGTGACTATCCTTTTAACCTAGACATTCCCTTATTTTCCTTCTACTTACAAGGAAGTAAGTAATTAAAATATCAGCTAAAGTTTATCTCGATTATAGATAGAAGAGTAATCTTTTTAACAATAATTTGTTACGACGATGTAGAGAAAGTCATGAGAATGGAGCACATCAGATTTTTCTTGTTGGACTCCAACTTTTCCGTTTATTTTGCTTCCGTCGTCGTATTTATCGTTTATCTCTATTCAGCGCGGTGCATCCATTGCGTTGTACTCAGCATCTGCCAACTTGCTTAGGAACTTCCGGTGCCGAGTCGAGGTTCCCAAAAAAAATTGGTTTGAAAGGCGCATTTCGAGCGCTGCTCACTAAAATTATCTTGTACTGTTGTCAATAGATGTCTCTTTCTATCAACAGAAGTTTATAATGGTTTAGTGCAGTGATGGTCAATTAGTAATGCACTGAGGGCCAGCATACGATAAGGAGTTTACTTGAGAGCCAGGAAAATTAAAAGTATAACTATATTAAAAATAAAATAACAGCAATGGCAACTTAAGAGCATATTATTTTTAATATTATTACATGCACAGTGAAGGAACAAGTATTGCCTTTTACTAAGAATAATGAGGTTTGTAAAAGTTGTTACAAAAGATTTAAAATTCACTTCCAGTTCTGATGCTGCAATCTGAGAAATGTGAGATAACATTGAATCAGTTGATCTGTTGCTGAACTTTGATTTCACTGGTTTTACAGCAGAGAAGGCAGCTTCACATTTGTAAGTACACAAATATGGAAGTAACTTTTAAAGCCCAGTGGAAAATGTTCCTTTGAAATGAGTTTCCAAAAATCAAGACCAGTTGCCTCTGATGTTTGAAGAGATGAATCACATTGGAGCTCACATATTCTAACTGTACATCCCCGGGCTAGCACTTTACATCTCATGGCATTGTTGAAAATTTCCACCTGTGATCGAAATACTTCAAAATCTTGAAATCTACCATCAAATTCTAAAATGAGATCTATGCAGGAAGTTAAAAAAAAATCTGATATGTTCCATTCACATGACTTTCTCTACATCTCTGTGATAAATTATAGTTAAAAAGCTGATGCTTCTATTTACTTCATGCTAATTGAGAAAAAAATAGCAGAGATAGTCTTATTTCCTTGGAGGTAGAAGCGAAATAAGGGAGTACCATAGATTAAAGTAACAGTCAAAAGCTGGTTGCTATGTGACTGAAGTTCCTTTGTTTGTATGGACACGAGTTGACAAATTCCTGTATGAGAAAAGTTTTTCAAAGCTGAATAAAAGAAAAAAGAATATCTAAAAACAATCAACTCCACGAAAAAAATGTATACTACATAAATTGTATATTTTAACGTGCTCTACATTTTTGTGTGGTAAGTTTTTGTCCATCTCTTTCGGTTTAGCAGTTATGCAAAATTCCATAAAATTGATCCCGAATAAAGTAGTATTCAGAGGCTATTCCCAGAAAATTGCAGACATTAATTTTATTTGTGAGGTAAATATCTTTAATATACGATATTTAAATCAAAATCGTTAGAGCCATTTTTAAGAAAACCAAAATTTTCGAAAAATGTTCTATGTAAAGGGTAGTTGGGGTGGGGGGATTTATTTGAAAATCCTCGTGTCGCATCCTTGGAAGACAGCAAACTTAAATACCAAGTTTGGTATTTAACGGTCTTTTCGTTTTTGAGCTATGCTGTCCACTGACACACAGACACACTCAAACGCACGCGCACACACACACGGACCTTTTTCTGACAATGCTTGTTTTGGATTCCGTGGGACCCAAAACATATATTTCTGGTGAAATCTGGGTATCGAATTTTTGGGTGGAATACCTTCTCTATACACTACGTACACAGTACGTGTAGAGAAACTAAAACTGTTATCGTGTAACAGTAACACCAGTTGTACTCCTGTTACAGCCCATGTATACCTTATCCTCTACTAGGACACAACATTATTCTATTCCTAATCAAGATAAACAATAAACAGAAATGCTCTCCTTATAAACAGAACGATAAGTAATGCATTAGATTAAAGCGATCAAACAAACCTTTTAAAAGGTGGTTCCTATATGATTGAAATTCTGTTCTTTGTAAGACCAGAATTAAAAGGGAAAGAAACAGGAACGACAAATTCCCGTATGAGTTAAGTATAAGATGTTTCAAAGTTGAAACCAATAACAATGAATATCTCGGAAATGAGCTCCACAGAAAAAAAAAGTAGGTATATGACGTAAAGTTGTGTTTTAAGGGGAACTATTCCTCTTACTTTCTCTATACGTACTATGTACATAGTGTATAGTACACGAAACTGAATCTGTATCTCTTACGGCCTACCACAGTCCAAATGAAATTAAAATTGAGTTAATTGCTACAAAGACGAGAAAAATGGGGGAAGCTTTGAAAAAAATTATAGCATCTCAGAGTAGGCTGCAAAACTTACTACACAAAATGTAGATCTCGTTAAAACACAGAACTTATGTTATATGCGTTCTTTTATGTAGAGCTGACGGTTTCTGAGATATTCCTTGTTATTTTTTTCAGTTTTAAACTAATAACTTTTCTCCAACGGGACCATAAAAGCGAACTGAACATCAATTGTTTTACATACCGACCAGCCTTTGAAAGATTTGAGCATCACTTTAACCGAGTGTATTCCCTTATTTCCCTCCTACTTACAAAGATGCAAGTAATAGGCCATTTCTTTTAATGTTTATCTTGATTCGCATGGCGTAGACAAAAGAATAAACTTTTATAACAAAAATTTGTTTGTGGAACAGATACAGATCAGATTTTTATGCACTACGTTTTTGTCTATCTCTTACGGTTTACCAGTTATACAAAAGTTATGTAAAAGTAATCTAGAATAAAGAGGTCTTTAGAGGCTCTTCCCAAAAAATTCAAGTTCAACATTTCGTTTGTCATAAAAACATCTTAAACCTGCGATATTTTATTCAAAACCATAAGAGATAGATAAAATCTTACTACACAGAGATTGTAGATCCCGTTAAAGCCCACAATTTGTCATGTACATTTTTTTATGGTGTTAACCATTTTCGAAATTCCCCCTGTTATTGATTAAAAATGTTCAAATACAAACGCATTTTCTTTCGTGGAAATTACCACTCAATTTATTTTCTTTTCTCTTTTCAAGTTCTTGTAAATAGAATGGGATTTCAAAGCATCACATAGCTGCTGGCATCGAAAAGATTTGACCATTGTTTATACCTATAACGAAATGCGCAATTAAAATGTATCTCTATTAACATGAAACAGAAGAATAAGCAGCCATGTAAATAATTTGTAGGAGAGCAGGCAGAGAAAGTCATGTGTATGCCACACATAAGATTGTTATTACAAATGTTCGTACTTTTTTATTTTACGCGTGTTCATTTGCTTAAAGTGGTATGTAATAAACAGCGTTCGCTTTGGGTTTACTAGGTCCCAATATGGCGTCTAGCGCAGAGTTTGGCCACAGAATAGAGAGTATACAGGAAGGAAACTCAGCAGTAATCAGTGCGCCAAAATTCAGTGCGCATGCGCGAATTGCGCCATACTTGGACCGAGTAAACAGCTACGTTGTTGAAGTTACACGCTTCGTAATATACATTTTATTAATTGTGTATTTTAGCTGCTGGATTATATTCCAATCAATAGTTATATTGTACACTGTACATGTTAGAATATTTGTTGACTCTTGAAGCTTCACTGCTCTTATTGTAATCAGCAGTAAGAGAAAGGGCGGTCAATGGCGCTCAAGGATGCGAAAATAATTCAAATACAATTAATATGGCAAAGTTAGTATAGTAGATTTAGTAATGTGGTTTATCATGTGTTTGCATCAAGCTTCAGGATTTTTTTATTTATTTATTATATTATAGGACTGATTCATTCTGTCTAATCATATTTACTGTCCATTCTGATTCAACGTATTAAGCTTGTTTATTATTTGATTAAATAACGCTTGGCAGCCCATTGACTCTCTTGGTTGTTTACTCTTATCTCTATATTTTCCTAACCATAATTTCATGTTGCTACGGTTTATTTTGTAGATATGCACAGCAAACAAAACAGTCTCAAAAATCTGATGTGTTCCATTTGTATGACCTCTTCTAGCTGTTCCACAAACAAAATGTTCTTACAAAAGATGATTCTTTTATCTACAGCATGCTAATCAAAATTAAAATTACCAGAATTTGTCTTTATACTTGCTTCTCTGTAAGTAGAAGAGAAATAAAAGAATGCACAGGCTAAATCATTAGTCAGATCTTATAAAAGCCAGTGACTATGGTATTTCAGCTTAGTGTCTTCCAAGGATGCGACACGAAGATTTTCAAGAAAATGTAATAAACAGCGTTCGCTTTGGGTTTACTAGGTCCCAATATGGCGTCTAGCGCAGAGTAATGCTGCATTCACAATGAAATGCAAGCGCAGACGCAATGTAAGCGCAAGAGTTTGGATTCATGTTATTTAATGTATGCATTCACATAGAAACACGCAAGACGCAACGCAATGCAATGCAACGCAAGAGTTTGCAAACTCCAAACTTTATCCTTGCGTTGCGTGTAAAGAGGAAGAGTTCTGATTCTTTTCTCTATGCATTGACTATGAATTCAATTACAAACGATCGCACTGCAAGATTTTACAGGGCCTGCTGTACATACATGCTGTTCGGTTATTCTGCACAATGGCTCTATTAATTCTACCGTGTGCAAAACGGAAACTACCATGTTGGTATCCATAGTAGGAAATAAAAGTGTTATTTGCGGATTGTGGTGAAAACACAAGTCATCTAGAATTGGCTAATAAATAGAAGGTGCAGAATTACCCTGATTTACGTTTAATTTGGCAGGTATTGAATTCACGATCTTTGCTGGATCTGAATTGAAAATTTTCTATTTATTAACCGATAAATTACTTTCTGTATTTTCGCCACAATCTACACATTTCACTTTTATTTCCTGCTATAGATACCCCGACGTATCTCCGTTTATCAGACGGTAGAATAAATAGAGCCGTTGTGCAGAATTACCCTATTTTCAACAATTTTGAATGAGCAATTATTATGACGTCACTGCCGCGTGCGTCAGTTGTTAGTATGTAATGTATTTATTTTGTAAAAGATTGAGTTAACTTAATTATGTGGTATTGTTGGTTATCTTATTCAGTTTGTAACGCGGAGCGCTTGGAAAATATTCGCATGCAACTTGCGGATCTAGAAACCCGGAACAACTTCTTGCGTTGCGCTTACGATTGCGTTGTGAATGTAGCTTTAGGCTTCAAGCACATCAAAGGAGTCGCCCTCCAGTTTCCTTTCTGTATACTCGCTATTCTGTGCTTTGATTTTGAACTCCGGAACAGAAGCCGTAAGAATATCATTGTTGACTGTGAGGATGCATTGTTAAATTCCCGTGTTCAGACAGGAAGGGGGAAGCTGTTATTTTCTCAACGAAGTATGGGTAGAACGTCACTCAACTTCCCAGGTATGGATAGACATCAATCAGCATTCAGAGTAAAACAAGAAGATGATGAAGAGAGGAGCAGAACTCCGATCTTCATGGAATACAATCTCTCTCATTCAAATTAGTTTTTACTTTCTCCACACGTACTATGTACATAGTGTATAGAGAAGGTATTGTAAATCACCCAAAACTTCGATACCGAGATTTCACCGTAAATACATGATTTGGGTCCACCTGAAACAAAAAAAAATAATAAAAAAAGAAAACAGTATTTTTAGAAAAATGCCCTTGTGGCTGTCTGTCTATGTGCATGTTGTGTGTGCCTGTGGGCAGCACAGCTCAAAAAGTCCGTTAAAAACCAAACTTGGTATTTAAGTTTGGTTTCTTGCAAGGATGCGACACGAAGATTTTCAAGAAAGTCCCCCTGCCCTTTATATGGTACTTTTTTTTTTCGAAATTTTTGATTTTCTCAAAAATGGCTCTAACGATTTTTATTAAAATATCGTATATTAAAGATATTTACCTGACAAATACAATGTATATCTTCAATTTCCTGGGAATAGCTCTGAAGACTACTTTATTCTGGATGAATTTTACGGAATTTTACGTAACTGCTAAACCGGAAGTGTTGGACAAAAACTTACTACACGAAAGGAGGCCATACAAATGGCTGGGGCTAATGGAGAGCCTTCATGCCAACATCAAATAACAGGTCGTGAGTTCGAATCTCGCTTAGGGCGAGTTACCCAGCCTATGTTAATTAAACTATATATATATATATATATATATATATATATATATATATATATATATATAGTTTAATTAACGTAGACTATGACTGGCCGTACATGGACTACGATAAGGTTGGCAGTTGCTAATTAGTTGTGTCTATCATTGTTACCAACATCAAATTTGCATTAGGAATACAGAACACGGCGTGAGGATATACAATTGGCTGGGGCTAGCGGAGTGCCTTTATGTCAACATCAAATATGTATATGCATAAATAATAATTAAATAAAATCCTTATATAATATGTATATAAAATGTGTATGAACAAAACATGCACTGAGACTGTTTCTGCCAAGGTTATTCTCGATTAACATAAAACGGATCAATTTGAAAGAATAATTTGTAGAAAATATGCAAAAAGAAAGCAAAAAAAAAACCAAAAAACTGTGTTCCCTGCCCATCACATTCTGTACCTAATTTGCAAATCAACTATTCTTACCAAATGCTAAGCTTATATCACGATAATCAAAATGAACATTAGCAGAAATTCCCTTAATACTTAGTTCCTTACAAGTTGAAGGGAAATAAGGAAACACAGTTGGCAGAAGCAATAGTCAAATCTTATAACAGCTAAAGCTATGCATTAAAACATCCATTTCCGTTGAAACCTCGGTATCAAATTTTTGGGTGCCTTATTGCACAAAAAATGTAGAGCTCGTTAAAGGTCTATGTTATACACATTTTTTCCTCGAGTTGACCGTTTTTAAGATCTTCCTTGTTATTGATTTACATAGCATTTTCTCACTTGGGAACTTGTCAACTCCTGACCCCGAAGGAAACGGATTTCAATCCCATAGCAAAAACATTTTAAAACATTTGACTATCGGCTTAGCCTAGTGTATTCCCTTATTTCCCTCCTACTTACAAGGAACTAAGCAATAAAACAGTGAGGCTATTCCCAGAAAATTCAAGATATACATTTTATTTGTTATGTAAATAGCTTTAATATACGATATTTTAATCAAAATTGTTATAGTAATTTTTTTAAAAAATCAAACATTTCGAAAATGCTTCCATGTAAAGCATAGTCGGGGGTGGGGAGATTTTCTTGAAAATCTTCGTGTCGGGAGATACTGAACTTAAACAGCAAGTTTGGTATTTAACGGACTTTTCATTTTTGAGCTGTGTTGCCCAGAAACACACACACGCGCGCACGGTCATTTTTCTATTTTTTTTTTTTTTTTATTGAAATCTCAGTATAGAATTTTTGGGTGCATTACAATACCTTCTCTATGCACTATGTACATAGTACGCGTAGAGAAAGTAATAATCGTATGCGTTCCATTTATATGCCTTTCTCTATCTATTCTGCAAACAAACTACTCTTACAAACGATTATTCCTTATCTGTATCGTGTTAATCGAGATAAACATGAGCCCAAGAGGTCTCATAACTTCGTTTCTTACAAGTGGAAATGAAGAAGATAACACACCGTTTAATTTTTACTTTCTCTACACGTACTATGTGCATAGTGTATGTAGAAGGTATTGTAATGCACCCAAAAATTCGACACCGAGATTTCACCGGAAATATATGTTTTGGGACCCACTGAATTAAAAAAAAAAAACAATTTTAGAATAAGATCCGTATTTCTGTATGTTTGTGTCTGAGTTTTTGGACAGCATATCTCAAAAACTAAAAGATGGTGAAATACCAAACTTGGTATTTAAATTTATTATCTTCCAAGGATGACACGAAGATTTTCAAGAAAACCCACTCCCCCAAACTACCCTTTGCATGGACAAATGTTTGTAAAGTTTTATTTTATCAAAATTGCTTCTCATGAGTTTGTTTAAAATACCGTATGTTAAATTTATCCACAACACAAATAAAATCTGAATTTTCTGGGAATATCTTCTGAAGAACATTTTTTTCTGGTTGATCTTTGCAGAACTTTGCATAATGGTTAAACCGTAAGACACAGACAAAACCTCACTCCACAAGATATGCAGATCTTTTTAAAACACACAATTTATGTCATATGTATTTTTGTTGTAGAGTTGACCAGTTCCAAGATATTCCTTGTAATTGGTTTCAATTTTAAAATATTCATACTTTTTCAGACGGGAAGTGTCCGTTTTTCTTTTGTTCTATTCCTGTGCTAGCAAGGAAGCCAATGTTAATGACAATTGCATAGCGATAGCTTTTAAAACATTTGACTATCGCTTTAGCAAAGCGCATTTATTTCCCTTCTAGTTATAGGGGGCTAAATAGTAAGAACATTCTGCTAACGCTTATCTCGATTAGCGTGGTGTAGAAAGAAGAAGAATATTTTGTAAGAAGTTTGTTTGTAGAACAGTTAGAGAAACTCATGTGAGTGTAACACATCAGATTTTTTTAAAAGGTGTCGCTATGCGATCGTCATGGTCAGGATAAAAACAAAAGAGATGTGAAACGGACGAGGATTTCCGGTTTGAGAAAAGTATTTTAAAATTGAAACTGATAACAGGGAACATCTCTAAACAGGTTAACACTACAAGAATTGTATAGTGTGACTTAGGTTGTGAGTTTTAACCATATCTACATATTTTATAGTAAGTTATTGTCATTCAGAATGAAGAGGACTTCAGGGGTATTCCCAAGAAACACACAGTAGACGTATTTTTAGCAGATCGTAAATTTCGAAAAATGTTATATGTAAAGGGAAGCTTGGGGTGGGAAACTTTCCTGAAAAAAACTTCTTTTGATGACCTTGAAAGATATGAGATTTAAAATCCAAGCTTGGTATTTAAGAGCAATTTTTCAATTTTGGGTTATTTTGTCCACAGTCACAAGCACGCACATGTACATGTTTCTAAAAATCCTTTTTTTGAATTCAGAGTGTTTCAAAACATGTATTTCCGGTGAAATCTTGGTATCGAATTTTTTGATGGAATACATAACTTCTCTATCCACTATGTGCAATGTGCATACGTGTAAGAGAAACTAAAAAGTGTCAGCTTATTCAGATTCCACTGATATCGATGGACAGGAATCTAGAACTATTTAAAGCAAAGTTTAATCCGTGAAATGAAAGAGAATCAGGGAAGGCTAGTTTTCCAGAGGCAGGTCAATGACCCTATTCTTCGTTTGTTGACCCATTGTGGAGAGAAGCGGAGAACCATTAGTCAGCGTGAAAGTAGAAACAAATCCACTACTGCACCTTTATACTTTACCTTCACTGTCTTTTATCGATGGTAATTGAGAAAATATTGTATTCTATCCAAGAATTCCAAATAGGGTTTTCACCGTAAATAGATGCTTTGATATTCTTTATATGTAAAAGTCGAGATACAACTTTTATACAGCGTTATGCAGGCTGATTTATATACAACTGACACGTTCCTTTCATTAATCATTCTGTATGAAATTCAATCAATACCCCAATTTTAACACCAAAGTAAATAGACTGTCTCAGTGGTCGATGGTCAGCGAGCTGACTTTTGACCCGGGGCGGGGAATTTTTCTTCAACCAGAATTATTTTCTATCACCCACAGAGTCTTCAAGTATGTATGTGCGTGTGTTTGAGGAAAATGTTTAAGTTTTTCAAAGCTGAAACCAAAAACAAGGAATATCTCAAAAAACGTTCAACACACGAATTGTGTGTTTTAATGTGCTCTACATTTGCTGTGTGTTAAGTTTTTGTCCATCTCTTACGGTTTAGCAGTTATGCAAAATTCCGTAAAATTCATCCAGAATAAAGTATCTTAAGAGGCTATTCCCAGAAAATTCAAAATATACATTTTATTTGTCAGGTAAACATCTTTAATATTTGTCATTTTAATGCATATCGTTACAGCCATTTTTAAGAGTATCAAAGTGTTCGAAAAATGTTCTATGTAAAGGGTTGTTGGGAGTAGGGAGCTTTTCTTGAAAATGTTCGTGTCGCATCCTTGGAAGATGCCAAACTTAAATACCAACTTTGGTATTTAACGGTCTTATCGTTTTTGAGCTATGCTGTCCACAGATGCACAGACACACACACACACACACACACACACGCACACACACACACACACAGATGGACCTTTTTGTAAAAATGATTTTTTTTGGATTCAGGGGTACCCAAAACATATATTTCCAGTGAAATCTCGGTATCGAATTTTTGGGCGGAATGCAATAATTTCTCTATACACTATGTATATAGTACGAGTAGAGAAAGTAAACATGCTGCTTTCGGACACAGTGGACCCCAAAACATACATTTCCGGTGAAATCTCGATATCGAATTTTTGGGTGCATTACAATACCTTCTCTGTCCCTATGTACATTGTACATATGGGGCTAGAGAAAGCAAAAGTGATATATTTTCATAAAGTTTAGAACTCATGTTATTTTATCATCAAACAAAATAATTATTCAGTTTTCCACAACTTTTGGTCTAATTTCAGAGACGCATTAGCTTAAGATGTTTACATTTCAAATAAACTATATATCCTGAAGTCCTCTTCATTCTGAATGACCTTTGCTTAGCTGGTAAACCGTAAGAGATAAACAAAGACTTGCTATTCAAAAGGAGACAATGGATTTGCATGTACTGGAGTATCTCCAAACAACGCAAATGTTTTTACAGGGGAAGACTTCCTACCGGCCAGTGCTGCAACAGCGAGTGAGGTAAACACCAATGAGCTTACAGCTGACTCAGAAACATCACAAGCTCAATAGGAAACTAGAGAGGGTGTTAGCTCTCGGTTGGCAGAACTGCAGTCAAGGAACATGCACAAGAAAGGCGGGAAAAGGGACTTTTAAAGAAACAACCTCTGAAATTCTTTCAGGATCTCCTTTCAAGAAGGTGTTAGAAAATAAAATCTAAGCTGAAATAAAATATGGGAGGGAAGATGAAGGAAGGCAGAGTAAGATAAATCAGGTCGTTGTTGACGATAACTGGGAGCAATGTGGCATTTGTAAGGGAGTGTTGGCACGAAGAGTGTCCAGGACACGGTTTGTGGCAAACGCCAATGCGTACTCTTACATGCATTATGGCCGCCTATGTGTACAACAGTACGCATTTACACTTAAATTAAACTTCTGTACTGAATCTTACTATTACTTTCTCTAGCCCGCATGTACATACTGGATAAAGAAGATATTGCATTCCACTCAAAATTTCGATGTCGAGATTTCACCAGCAATATATATTTTGGGATACCCTGAGTCCGAAAAAAGCATTTTTAGAAAAAGTTCCAGCATAGCTCAAAAACGAAATACCGTTAAATACCAAAAATTTGGTATTTAGGTTTAATATCTTCCAGGGAAGCGACACAAAAATTTTCAAGAAAATATCCCCCCCCACCACAAACTACCCTTTACATAACAACATTTTCGATAATTTTAAAAAAAATAGCTATAACGATTTTGATTAAAATCCCGTATAATAAAATGTATATCTTGAATTTTCTGTGAATAGTCTCTGAAGACCTCTTTATTCTGGATGAATTTTGTTTAACTGCTAAACCGTAAGAGATAGACAAAAACTTACTACACAAAAAATGTAGATCTCGTCAAAACACACAAATTACGTCCTTTACGTGGAGGTAACCGATTCCGAGATCTTCCTGGTTATTGGTTTCAATTGTAAGGTACTTATACTTTTCTCAGACACAAGTGTCCGTTTTTCTTTTGTTCAACTCCTGGCCAACCAAAGAAGCGATTTGCAAGGACAGTCGCATAACGATAACTTAAAACATTTGACTGTCACTTTAGTATAGCGCGTTCCTTTAGTTCCCTTCTACTTATAAGAAACTAAGTAATAAGAACATTCTGCTAATGTTTATCTCGATTAGCATGGTGTAGAAAGAAGAATAATCTTTTGTAGGAGGTTTGTAGAACAGCAGGAGTAGGTCATGTGAGTGTAACACATCAGATGTTTTTACTTTCTCTACACGTATAATGTACATAGCGTATATAGAAGGTATTGTATTGAACCTAAAGATTCCATACCAGATTTCCCCGGAAATATATGTTTTGAGAACCCTGATTGCAAAAAAAAAAACAACATTCTTATAAAAAGGTCTGTGTGTGTGTCTGCCAGCCTGTCTGTGTGGTTTCGGTGTGAGTGTGTGTGCAGCATAGCTCAAAAACGAAAACTCCGTTAATATGGTATTTAAGTTCAGTATCCTCCAAGATTTCAGAAAATCCCCCCTTTTACATGGAACATTTTTCTAAAAGTTGATAAAAGATAAAACAAAATGTATATTTTTTATTTTCTGCGAATAGCCTCTGAAGACATCTTTATTCTGGATAAATTTTGTACAACTGGTACACCATAAGAGATAGACAAAAACTTACTTAATATAAAAAACGCACACAATTTATGTTATATACATTTTTTCGCAGAGTTGATCATTGTTTATATCTTTTCTTTTTATTGGTTTCAGCTATAAAAGACTTAAACTTTTCTCCCAGGAACTTCAGTCACATAGCAACAAAATTTTGACTATCACTTTAACTATGGTACTCCCTTATTTGGTTTCTATTTACAAGGAAGCAAGTAATAAGAATATTTCTGTTATTTTTTTCTCGATTAGCATGAAGTAAATAGAAGAATAAGTTTTTAACAATAATTTGTAGCAGAGATGTAGAGAATGCCATGTGAATGGAACACATCAGATTTTTTTAGTTGTGCCCACAGACATACAGATTCTAATTTTTTTTTTCGCATTCAGGGTGCCAGAAAACATGCATTTCCGGTAAAACCTCGGTATAGAATTTTTGGGTGAAATACATTATCTACTATGTACATTGTATGTACGTGCTAGAGAAAGTAATAAATAAGATACACGATAGGACTTTTGTAGTGTTTGGATACAAGTAATTCTGAGAGTGGTGAGTTTTCACAACTTGAACGCTATGTTTGTGTTCCACGGACTGGACCGGTAGCGCCACAGCCATATGTTGAACTGACCTCCCCTAAGCATGTAGGATTTAACCTCACTAATCTTTTAGGCGTGAGTGAAACCATAAAATACTTCAATAATGAACATTGCTCACGAAGGTTTAGTTGTTGTTACATCACTTTCGTTAATTTATCTTACTTCTCTTGACATTTGCCCATTCATCAAGCAATGCAATAAAAGACGATCAGAAGGGTGTCACAGGAATTTAGGAAGTCTAAGGTGATATTCTCTCGGACTTTAGGTAACAAAATGAGCTTTATTAACAACTATTTACAGGGTGAACAATGGTTTGATGCTATGACAATAAACAGGATTATGATGGAGTTTACATAAAGAAAAAGCACCTAATGTGGGTGAGTTGTCGACACGAAGTCTAAGGAATATTTGAACACTATTGCTTTGGTATAACCGACGACAACCTTGTTAGATGTCCTGGCTACTTCTTCTTGCCTTTATCATCTCCTTGAAGGGCGTTTCCCAAACCTAATGCGTCAAAGCTGTTCTCGATGGACTTGGAGATGCTGAAGGAAGGACTGCCACTGCTGGAGGCCCCAATGAGGCCAACAGGATCGTTGAACACGGCTCCAGGGTGTTTCCCCTCGAAACCGCCGTTGTCAGAGACGCCATAGCTGGCTCCGACCACGAACCCCATGGAGCCGTCCTTGAGAGTGATGCTGGAGCCTGGAGACCCGAATGCTCTCAAGGACGGATGCTGGAAGTGAGGTATCGGGTTGGACGCAGCTTGGAATATTGGATTAGCCGGGTCTGTGTACAACGGGAATGGATTAGAAGCCTCAGGGTGGGGTGTCACAGGGACAGGGTATGAGACGGGTACGGGGATGGGTTTGGGTACGTGAACAGGCACCGGCACATCGCGACGTACCGGAAAAGGTACGGGCACAGGTACCGCGAAAGTTCTGGTTACCCTGACGGTACGTACCGATACCGGTAGACGGATAGTGTGGGTGGTCTGTGCAGATCCTCTCAGCTTCACCGTCTCGCCTTCCTCCAGGAAACCCTTGTCCAGAAGTCCACTATTCCCTACTCCAACCAATGTCAGCAATAGCAGCATCCTAACCAGGATCTTCCTCTGTAACAAAATATTATCAACTCAATACAATATCAAATGCGAATGAATCACTGGCTGCCAGCTACTTCAATCATCGTTTTAAATAGTTTTTACGGGAAAGCTCATTTGTTTTGTGAATTGCATGGTATTTTAGGAACATATGATTAAAGTTCATCCCTATAAACATGTGATACATTCACATGGATTTCTTTATCCTCTAACGTTTTACTCTATAAAATGTACATAGTAGGTACAGAAGGTATTGTATTCCATCCAAAAATTCGATACCCAGCTTTAAGCGAAAATACATGTTTTGAGGATCCCGAATCCAGAAAATGCATTTTCAGAATAAATTCAGTGGATGTGTGTATTTGTGTGCGTGTGTATGTGTATGGTCTGTGGATAGCATAACCCAAAAACGAAAAGTTGGTTTTAAATGCCAAACTTGGCATTTAAGTTTAGGAGCTCTCAAGGATGCGACACAAACACTTTCAGAAAAATCCTCCAATCCCAAGCTATCCTTTACATGGATTTCGTAATGTTGCATTTTCTAAAAAGCTATTTTAATTAAAATGCACGTTATTAAATATGTTTATAACGTGTGTATTCTGAATTTCTTGGGAAAAAAATCTTCATTCTGAAAGTCTTTATTTAATGATATATGCATTTTTTGAGATATTAACCATTTCAAAGATATTTCTTTTTATTTGTATAAATTTCAAACGAGAAACCCTAATTTCTTTCAATTCACTTTTGTTTTAATTCTGCGCATGGAGTACAGAATTTCAGTTGTTTCATATACGATAGCGTTTAGTAGATTTGACTGTCCCTTAGCCTAATTAATTCCCTTATTTGGCTTCTACTTACAAGAAAGCAAGTAATAAGACAATTTCTGTTAATGTTTATCTCAGTTAGCATAATATATATAAAACAATAATCCTTTATAAGAATATCTTGTTTACAGAATAAATAGAGAAACTCGCGTGAATGGAACACGCCAGATTTTTTTCCCATCTAATTAATTTCAATTGAAATATTACACTTTTTTTAATAAATACTGACTGATCAGCAAAGAGCAGAAGAGGTTTCGCTGCTCGTTTTCGACCGTTGTTGCTGCTTGCTATGTGCAAGCCCATGAGCGGGTAACAGCACGCCCATAGTATGGATATTAATTTGACGCGTAAGTTATTTCTCACACAAACACAAATTACACACTTAAAATAAAAGTAATCTCATTTACCAAGCCAGGAAATATTTAAAGTTATTCAAGCATCTGATACCTGCTTAGAAAATTGGCCTTACATGCTGCAGTTCCCTTTGAGAAATGCAAAATTTCTTGGCGAATGTTGGAAATGGTAATGGAGTTTTATTTATAGATGCTCTTTAATTGCTGTAGTCCTCAGCTCCCATTCTACAATGGACGTGAAAGAATGCTTATTTTGCTCAGAAGCCTCTTTATCAGGTTTGGGGTTCTTTTACTGCCATAAATCTAGGACACGGGACCAAATGCTTTACTTCCCTTCCGAAGGAAGCCATGCCAAAGAGTTTACTCCCAAAAAAATACATCGCGTTCCGCCGGGTTTGAAATCTCGACCTTGGGTATATGAAGCCTGATTATAGGAGCTTAAAAAAAACATTCATCAAAGTCTGGATTAGTTTTGTAAACTTTTACTTTTAAACGCCCCCCCTCCCCGCCACCAGAGTTAAACATCGCAAGGGAGTTAAATCGGGGAAACGCGGGGGTCACTCGCAAACAGTCTTATGAATCATAAATGAACAGAATACCGTACCCCAATATAGTCTTTCCGCTTAATACACACTGTATTGCGTCAACTAACAAACACATGCTATCTTTGCAAGAGTTTATCTCACACTGAAGCCTCGTGCTTCATCGCCGGCCCGTTAAGAGCCGTGAAACCTGTTCCGCTCTATATTGATCACCCAGTGCAAAGGGAAAGCAAAATTCAATGTTTAAGAAGTGGCACTATACGTTGGCTTTTAAATTACAAATTATTTTCATACAATCGGTAGAAACAGCTGAATATCGAAAGGATTTTGAGTACGATAAAGTATAGAGCAATTAGAACCATTACTAACATATATCTCGGAAATGATCTGTGCTACAAAAAAGTTATTTGAAATAAACGTGTGTATTTTAAAGAAATTGAATTTTTCTGTGTATGAAGTTATACAACATTACATAAATTTCCTTCCGAATGAAAACGGCTTCACAGGCTATTCACAGAAAATTCAAGATACACAGATTATTTTTCGTATAAATTTCTTTAACACTGATACGAACGTTAGGGTAAAAGTCATGGTAACTATTTATTTTCTTGAAGATACCAGTCCGGTTGGAAAATGTGACATATACAGACAAAAGGACGAGGTGTTAACTACATGTGTGGACAATGAATAGCACTGAATATCGTAACACACTAATTTACTTCGGTAGTATACAGGGCAATATGGCCTTCACAGTGAGAAAGAATGACAACACAGTACACATTCAATTGACATGACAAACCTGAGCCTAAAGACTCTTAAAGTAGTCCCCTGCTACTAACACCACACGCTGCCAACGATGTGGGAGGTGCTGAATACCAAATGCCGCAGAATTTGCCGCACCATATGTGAATCGGGTCATCTGTCCGCGCACAGCATTAGCAATGTTCTCTCGTGTTGCAAACCGCCTACCACGTAGTGGTTTCTTAATCTTTCAAATGAGATCAAAGTTACAGGGCGAAATGTCGGGAGAGTACGGTGGGTGCTCCAATTCTTCCCATCCCCAACATCGTAGTAGCTACCCTGCACACTCTGCTTTATGTGGTTTTGCAGTGTTGTGCAGGATTATTGCACTATCCACAAGATCCGGACGTATCTCCCGAACGCCACGTCGTACCTGTCGCACCAGGAAGTCCCTATAGTACTGTGCGGTCACTGTTCTGCCATTTGAAACAAAGTGGCAAACAATGATACGGCTGAGGTCATACGCGACGATCACCATCAATTTGACTGGGGAAGGATTCTGGCGGAACTTCTGCTTCCTTGATGATCCAGCATGTCGCCACTCCGCGGACTGACGTTTCAGTTCTGGTTCGTGTGCCCTGGCCCAAAATTCATCGATGGCGATTATTCGTGAAAAGAATTGGTCAGCGTCCTGTTACCAGCGTGCAAGGTGGTCGCTGCATATTTCATAGCGCACCCTACCTTTGAGCTTTCGTCAGTGCATGCGGTACCCACCGCGATGCGATTTTGCGTAGTTGCAGCTCATTACGCAATATCCTGTGGACGGTGCGTTTCTCGATGCCACTTGCCCTCTCTAATCCAGTAGCGTCCATCGTGTGCCTTCATCTAGAAGCTGCCCGATGATGGCACGTGCCACGTCGGTTCGCACACTGACAGGCCGTCCCGAACGTTGCTCATCACTGGTGTGATGTTGACAGACGTCCTTGCTGAAACTTTCCCACCCACCGTGCTACTGTACGGTATGGTAGGACATTATTCCCAAGGGCTTCCACTAATTCACTGTGACATTCCATCGCATTCCTCCCTCGGATAACGGCTATTTTAATGCAAGCGCGCTGCTCAACACGGGTTACTTCCATCTCGTACGACACTCACCAACTGACTGATTTCACAGCCCTCGCTGCGCTACTACCAGCTATCACAGAGCCATCTGTTGTTCTGCATACACACTGTGCCTGCAGAACTTCCACTCGAGACATATACCTTTGCGATCCGTTCACATATCTACAAGAAAAAAACTAGTTGCCATGACTTGTGCCCCAACCCTCGTATTTTCTTAAAATCGCTTTATCCATTTTTGATACATTAAACACTTTAAAAAAGGTTCCATATAAAGGATATTTTGCCACGGGGGATTTTCATGAAAATTTTCGGGTCGCGACTTTGAAAGATACTGCACAAAACAGGCACCAAGTTTGGTATTTAACAGACTTTTCGTTGCTCTGCTGGTCACAGACACACACACGCATATGCACACACGATCATTTTTTCTAAAACTGCTTTGAGGGGATTCAGAATGTCTTAAAAGGTGTATTTACTGACAAATGCCTATATCGAAGTTTTGGGTACAATGCAATATTCCCCTACTTACTTTAGGTAAATAGTGAGTGAAGAAAGACATTGGTAACGAAAACTCTTTTAGTAAATGTCAATTTAAAATGAATAATCAGTTGTTAACATGGGCTATGTTAAAAACAGAATCTTATTTTTTATTAACATATAACTTTATTTTCTTATTACATCTTCCTATGTTATCTAAAAAAAGGATATCCTACTAATCAGAATAAACTTTGATTAGAAATAATCTCAAATTAAGCGATATAGACTTGGCTGCACGCACAATATAGAAAATAAAACACAATTATTCATATATCGTCAGTCAGTCTTTGTTAGTTTCTCTTTGGTAGAGGTAGATTTGCATTCCACGCAAAACTTCGGCACACAGCTTTGAGACCTGCTACATCCAAAACTAACATTTTTACTAACTAGACATGGTATATACAATGTACGTAATATACCGAGAAGGTATTGCATTCCACCCAAAAATTTAATTCCGAGATTTCACCGGAAATAGATAACTTTGAGGTCCATAAATTCAAAAAAAGTATCCGTGTATGTGTATGTATATGTCTGTATGTGGTATGTGCGTGTGTGGTGTGTGTGTGTAACTATATGTGGTGTGTGTCTATGTGGTGTGTGTCTATGTGGTGTGTGTATACGTGGTGTGTGTCTATGTGGTGTGTGTGTGGTGTGTATGTCTATGTTGTGTGTGTATACGTGGTGTGTGTCTATGTGGTGTGTGTATACGTGGTGTGTGTGTCTATGTGGTGTGTGTGTCTATGCGGTGTGTGTATACGTGGTGTGTGCGTCTATGTGGTGTGTGTATACGTGGTGTGTGTGTCTATGTGGTGTGTGTATACGTGGTGTACGTGTGTCTATATGTGGTGTGTGCGTGTGTGTGGTGTGTGTGTGTTTATATGGGGTGTTTGCATATGTCTATGTTGTCTATGTGGTGTGTGTCTATGTGGTGTACGTGTGTCTATATGTGGTGTGTGTATACGTGGTGTACGTGTGTCTATATGTGGTGTGTGCGTGTGTGTGGTGTGTGTGTTTAAATGGGGTGTTTGCATGTGTCTATGTTGTATGTGCGTGTGTCTATATGTGGTGTGTGTCTGTATGTGGTGTGTGTGTCTATGTGGTGTGTGTATACGTGGTGTATGCGTGTCTATATGTGGTGTGTGCGTGTGTGGTGTGTGTGTTTATATGGGGTGTTTGCATGTGTCTATATGTGGTGTGTGTCTGTATGTGGGTATGTGTGTGTGGACAGCATGACTGAAAACCAAAAAGTTGGATAGATAGCATACTTGGTATTTAAGTTTAGTATCCTCCAAGTATGGGGCCGTCTCCTTAGCGCGGCTGCTTGCCAAACAAGAGACGATTCCCGGTACCGGCGAGGGGAGTTGGTGACTCGTATGAGGAGGAGTTGATAATAATGTGATACCATTTGCCCTGCAATATCATATATTTTCATTAAAATGTAACAGCCACTATTGTCCAGGACGCTAAGGATAGGATCAACCGGAGTTGTTTAGTATTTCTGCTGAAGTGTTGTACCCAGTCTTCATATATCCAGCAGGCGTACGCGGCTCCGATAGATAGGTCCTCCGTGTTGAAGCTTATTCTCGGGAGGAATGAGATGTCCAGCACAAACTGCCGTAACAGGCCTCCCCTTTCTCCTGACGTTCAGAACCAACTTGCTTCTGTCCCTGAATTCGTACACGCCGTTGCACATTCGATATGCCTGTTTTGTCTATGTTGCAGATCGTCTGCGATGGAAAATTATGCTTTCCAATCAGCTTTTCCAAATGTTTGAAAAAATACTTCACAGATTCTTTGCTAAATGAGTTTATTCGGTCAATACTGGTAATCTTCGGTTTTCTGAGATTATGCGCGAGTTTCGGTTCATAAATACCACTCTTAACCAGCCAATTTAGATTTCTTACACAAATTATTAAGAAAACAATTCCTTTCAGCAAATTCGAAAGCAATTTTACGAAGTTTTAGACGGATAACTTTCTGTACAAAATCAGCTAATTCTTGTTCTTTTGTGAAAGTTGGCATTCAACCTAAGGCAGTAATTTCTATGTTTCCAGTTTTCATTCTTAGACGAATTGTAGATTCAGCAATGTGGAACTGTCTTCCTGCAGCTCTTACCGACATTCCACATGGATTGCATTTCTTAAAAGTCGTAGCACGATTTCAAGTTTTGGGCACTTGAAGAGAAACAGAATACACATTATGCTCTTGCAAATAATAGCATGTTTTAGGCAAATCAAAATATATCAAAAGAGCAAAAAAATTTTAAAAAATTGCCTAATTAAATAATACAATGCTTGTAGTTCAATTTCCTGTTGTTTTTATTACCTTACGGCAATTTAGACCGTATCACGTGACGATTTAAATGTTACACTGTAAGTCGGTGTGCTACTTTAACCTTTTCACTATGGTGAAAAATTGCTAAAAATCCGAAATTTGGTTTTGACAAATAACACTTCCCTTAAATATGTCTATTTCAAGTTGAAAATACAATAATATGCACTAATTACTAAAAAGGATTAGTATGTCTCAAAACTTACAAAACAGGTCTTACACCGGGTGCTTCTACCTGCCCCGTCATCATACAGGCATGCAGTGCCACCGATTATTTAACATGGGTCCTCCCCATCCTAATCCACAGGCGCGATAGAAAACCCGGCGGGCCTCCCCCCCCCCCAACAGCACATTTCCGACCGTGAAATAGAGGCTATTTTGGCGGCAGAGTGCAGCTTGACTCGGACCAAATGACTTGTAGTTTTTCTTTGCTTTATATATTACTTGGAATTTGTGTAAACAGTCCGTAAGAGTTGACAGATATTCATGGTTTAAAAATTGGTGCACGAATATGAAATTCTAAGACTTACAAAGAAACAGTTTTAAATTGTATGTTAAACCTTCAAAATAATTTTCTCATGTTTTTATTCTTCAACGTTTTCAAAACTTTAAATTGTTCCATACGATGCAGTTTATGTCCTATCTGCTTAAAATTTTCATCACAGACTCAGAGTGTATTAATAAAAAGAATTGGCATATGCTTTTTGTTACAAATCAAAATTATGTGATATATTGCACAATCAATATAACAATGAACATAAATTATAGTAAAATAATAATATTTAAAGATTTAAAATTGTTTTCTTAAGCAACCAGAAGAGTAACAAAATTTACCAGCATGAAATAAATGTACTAATATGTTTGATTTTACAAAAAAGTAATTTGTGCATCGTGCACAACTTTTGATTAATTGGCATAATAAAAATATTTAAATATTTTTTAAATCCAAAATGATTAAAGACATTTGCATGAAACTCACATTCTATAGATAATTGTATCACAGCAGTATCTAATCAACGATAAAATAGCACTATGTTTATTGCAATTACGTCAGTTTGCAGGGAAGAACAACACTATAGCAAACTGGAGTTTAAAACAAAATCTGTTGTGTTCCAATCACATGACTTTCTCCACATCTCTGTAACTAATTATTGTTAGAAAGTATAAACTTCTATCGACTTCATGCTAATCGAGATAAACATTAACAGAAATACTTTCTTATAAGCACAAAGGAAATAACGGAACATTGGCTAAAACGGCAGTCCAATCTTTTAAAAGCTGGTTGCCATGAGGATGAAATCCGTTTCTATGCATCGCCAGAAGTTTACAAATTCCCGTATGGAAAAAGATTTTTTTTAAGTTTTTTTAAACCTGAAACAAATAACAAGCAATATCTCAAAAATGGCCAGCTCTATTAAAACAAGTTATTTGACATAAATTGTGTGTTTTAACGAGATCTACATTTTTATGTTGTAAGTTTTTGTCTACCTCTTACGGTTTAGTGGTTATGCAAACTCCAGCAAAATTCATCCAGAATAAAGAGGACCTCAGAGATTATTCCCAGAAAATTCAATATATACTTTTATTTGCCGTGTAAATGTCTTTAGTATACAGTATATCAATCAAAATTGTTAGAGCCATTTTTGAGAAAATCAAATTTTCGAAAATGTTCCATGTAGTGGGTAGTTTGGGATGCAATGATATTCCTCAAAATCTTCGTTTTACATCCTAGGAAGATACCAAACTTATATATCAAGTTTGGTATTTTACTGGCTTTTCGTTTTTGAGTTATCATGTTCACAGACTCACGGGCCTTTTTCTAAAAATGTTTTTTTTATACAGGGGATCCTAAAAGGTGTAATTCTGGTGAAATCTCGTTATCGAATTTTTGGGTGGAATGCAATAGGTACCTATAAACACTATATACATAGTACGTGTGGAGAAAGAAATAATATTTTAATGTAATGTGTAATATTATGTGTATATATATATATATATATATATATATTAGCTTAACGTCCTTTAACCTGCTTTGTTATATCGGACGATGAATGAAATTGGTGAAATGATGCTCAAATGATCTCGGGGTCCATGGAGCTTAAAGTTACTCGACATTCGTCTTCTCAGGATAAGGGAAAACCCTGAAAGAAACCTTATCCGGGCAACTCACCCTAAGCGAGATTGGAACTCACGACCTTTTGAATGTGAGGCAGACACGCTACCACCACACTACCCAGGCGGGCTTGGCATATATTGTTTGAAAAATTTCATCAGGCTTAGTTTAATAACAAAAAAAAGCTCTATTTTATAATGAAGTGATCGGTTAATAAGACGTAAGTGCCAAGCGAAGTTATTGTGAAGGCGATGCGCTCGCAGCTATCTGCCTAAAGTACTTTCTCTGGAGTTCATTGCCACAGAAAACGTGAGGTCAGGTTTACAAGGGTAACATAATGGTGCCCCAGGGCAGTGAAACAGACCTTCACCATGATCACGCTTCAGAACTCCGGCTCGTTTATGTAAATGTTTTGTCACAGCGGAGGATGTTTACGATCTATAACACGGACTTATGGCCGCTTTAAGTCTCCACCATAATCTCAGAAGCTGTCAGACATTGTTTTCATTTAAACTCACGATTATGCTTTTCAAATGGGAAGAGTTCTACGCTGCAGGGAATGAGATGCGTTATCGGCTCTGCGTTGCCAGGTCGCTACCAGGTAGATCGGGGTGCTATGTTACAATGTTTTTTTTTAACTTTTAATCGTAACCTGTAAAAGTATTAACTGAAAAATAACAAATTGAATCTTAGATAGGTACAGTCACACTGAAAAATTCAATGCCAGAGCCGGGATTTGAACCACGGATCTCCCGGTCTCTAGCCGGTTGCTCTATCACTGAGCTACATGGCAACATGCCGACTTTCTCAACTGACTCGCATGTTGTCCAGTAAACCACAAGGGGATCTCAAATTATTTTGTGTAGGACAGGGGCTGGATAGGTCTGTCAGTCTGACTCTACCTATCCAACCCCTGTCCTACACACGTCTTGTGTGAAAATACAAACCAATTAATTCAAAGTATGATCTTTCCTTGTTTGTTTACCCTCCTCATAAGTATAGATGCCCTTCTCCCCAGAACTTTCCAGCTAGCGCCGAGGTCAGACACCTCTTTAGGATCCGATGATCAGCCCGATACTTGGTATTACAGTAAGGAACTGGATGGTATGAAATGACGGTAAAATAGATGATCCAGTAGGTCTAATTGGTGAAGCGAATGACAGAGAAACCCCGGAGAGAAAAGCCGCCCAGATGCCGCTTCGTACACCATAAATCCCACCTGTACTCTTCTGTCGTTGCGCTTCGAAGTCATAGTATAGGGCAGATGACGGGGATGAATGCTCAATGGAAAGAATACGCCCGTGGACACTAGAGGGCTGCCAAGTGGACGGGTCAGTTGATCGCAATCTCTGCCAGCTCCAGGAGTAGGACGGATTATCCGACTTGGAAAAGTTCCCACACCACAGCCATTGTCTTACTGTACGTCAGACTCTAGAAGGACAGAATGAGAAGAGAGTATTTACAACGGGCGATCGAAACCGGACGGCGGGGAGGGAGTCACCGTGGAGGATTTTCCAAGCAGTTCTTCATCTTGAAGCGGGTAGCACTAGGAGCCCGCGCCCCAGATATGATGACTTCCAACGCCATCCCGCCGCCGAGATCTATATTTCCAGAGCGCAGTCACCACCTCGGAAGAGCGCCACCGCAGCAGTCCTCGCAGACACTTACAGCCGGTTGAATGAAATGGAGATGAAATGAAGGGAATGAAGGAACCTCCCCAGTATTCACCTAGTGACCCAGGAAAAACCCCTAAAAACCATGTGTCAGAGACGTCGGCCGCGGGAACGAACCCACGACCTCCCAAATGTCAATCTCGGACACACCTTGTGCTTTCTGACGGTGCAGTCTCTGCCAGAACTGTTGTACGCGTGAGTTATTTCCGACTTATTATGTGCAGTTAATTACAGTGCCTCCAAGGGAAAGTTATAACGGTCAAACAGACAAACCACCCTCCCAAAGTGGTATGAGAGCCTGACTACTAAAAACAGAATTGGCTTTGAGGATTCTTTTCAAAACCGAAACTTTATGACCTAATCAAGATTAATAACCGCCCTCCCCGCACCAAATACCAAGCAAAACATACCACACCACACTCCCTATCACCCAGATTTAAATCCTAATCAGCTGATCTCTAGAAATGTAAAACAGGTAGCAAGTAGAAACACAACTTGAGGTGTTCCATTCACACGCCTTTCTCTACATCGCTGTAATTAATAAGGGAATACACTAGGCTAAAACGATAGTCAAATCTTTTAAAATATGGTTTATGTGGCGGAAATCCGTTTCTATACAGGGCCAGGTGTTAACAACTTTCGCTTTATAAAAGCTTCAGTATTTTAAAACTGAAACAAATAATAAGGAATATCCCAGAAATGGTCAATTCCTCGAAAAAAGGTATATGACATAAATTGTGTATTTTAACGTTATCTACATTTTTTGTGCAACAAGTTTTTGTCTATATCTTACGTTTTACCAGTTACGCAAAATTCAGCAAAATTCATTCAGAATAAAGAGGCTCAAATCCCGGCTATGGCATTGAATTCTTCAGTCTGATTCTATCTATCCAACTCCTGTCCTATTCAAGGGCTGTGTGAAAAAACAATTAAATTAATAATTGGCTAAACTAAGAAGTGCGGGACTCAAAGACTTACAATAGGCAAGTCGCCATTGAGGTATGTCATTCTAAAATAATTTGAGATCATCTAGTGGTTTGTCGAAAAACATGTGCGTCATTTGAGGCATTTACTGCTGTGCCAGTGTGCTGGTTTGCTGGCTCAGTTGTTAGAGCAACCGGCTATACACCGGGAAATCCGTGGTTCAAATTCAGGTTATAGCATTGAAATTTTTGCTCTGACTCTATATAACTCCTGCCCTACATACAGCCTGTGTGATACAATAATTAAATTAACTTATATATATTTCTTTCTCCTGGCAAGCAAAGAGAAAGGAATATCAATGCATCGCTTAGCGAATAGGTCTTAAAAGATTTAACTATCGATTTATCCTTATATCCCTTAGGTATTCCCGCGTATCTAAAGGGAAGTATGCGATAAAAGTATTTCTGGGAATGTTTATATTGGTATACGTGAAGTAGATAGAGAAATAAGCTTTTTACTTTTTCTACACGTGCTATATACATAGAGTATAGAGAAGGTATTGCATTCGACCCAAAAATTCGATACCGAGATTCCATCGGAAACTTATATTTTGGGTATCCCTAAATACAAAAAAAACATTTTTAGAAAAAGGGCCGTGTGTGCGTGTGTGTGTATGTGTGTCTGTGGGCAGCATAGTAGAAAAACGAAAATACCGTAAATACCAAGCTTGGTATTTAGGTTTGGTATCTTCCAAGGATGCGACAGGAAGATTTTCAAGAAAATCCCCTCACCCCCAACTTTATATGAAACTTTTTTCTAAAATTTTGATTTTCTCAAAAATGACACTAACGATTTTGATTAAAATATCGCATATTAAAGATATTTACCTAAAAAATAAAATGTATATCTTGAATGTTCTGGGAATATCCTCTGAAGACTACTTTAATCTGGATAAATTTTACGAAATTTTGCATACCTCCTAAACTGTAAGAGATGGACAAATACTTACCGCACAAAAATGTAGAGCACGTTAAAACATATAATTTATGTTATATACATTTTTTTCGTGAAGTTCGTTTTTGAGATATTCCTTGTTATTGGTTTCAGCTTTCAAAAATGTATAAGGAACTTCAGTGACATGGCAACCAGCTTTTGACTATAACTTTAACCTTTAACTTCTACTTACAAGGAAGCAAGTAATAAGACTATTTCTGCTAATTTTTTCTCAATTAGCTGAAGTAAATATAAGCATAAGCTTTTTAACAACAGTTTGTTGCAGAGATGTAGAGAAAGTCAGGTGAATGGAACACATTAGATTTTTTAAGAATAGTTCGTTACAAAATAGGTAGAGAAAGCCATGTGAACATAACATTTTCAACAATTTTGATTTTCTAAAAATAGTACTACATATTTTAAATAAAATATAATACTTCAAAATCTTCTCGGGCTTCTAGCCAGGTAAAAACTTGGTTTGACACCAACAAGCCCGAGAAGATTTTGAATTAATACGTCGCCAGGAAAGCTTCAGTTCTTATTTTAAAATATAATACGTTTAAGATATTTTCATTACAAAGTGTATAGCTTTAATTTGCTGAGAAAGCTTTAGAAGTTCTCTTCGTTTAGGATGATTCTTGCATAAATTGCAAACGTAAGAGGTAGAAAATATCGTACTATATAAAAATTAAAATCTCATTAATCAAAATCGTAAGAGAAATTTTGGAGAAAATATAAATAAAATCGAAAATTTCCTATGTAAAGGGTAGTTTGGGGGGATTTTCCTGAAAATCTTCCAAGATACCAAACTTAAATACCAAGTTTGATGCTCAACCGACTTTTTTGTTTTGAATTATGCTGTCTATTGACACAGAGGACCCCAAAACTTATATTTCGGGTTAAATCTAGGTATCGACTTTTTGGGTGGAATGCAATACCTTCTCTACTTACTATGCACGTACATAGTATTTGGTAGAGAAAGCAAAATGAGATTTTGTAGTAATTTGATTTTTAAAGAATACGGCGGTATTATATTCTATTTAGAGGAATCTGTTATGTGATTGACAGTCCCCTATCTCAAACTTATGGTATTTTATTCAAATGTCGTTAGAGCACACCATTTCAAAAAATAAAAAGAGTCTGATGTGTTCCATTCACATGATTTTCTCTACATCTTTGTAATAAATTATTTTTAAAACGTTTATTCTTCTATTTACTTAATGCTAATCGAGAAAAAATTAGCAGAAGTAGTGTTAGTACTTGCTTTCTTGTACGTAGAAGGGAAATAAGGGAATACCATAGGTTAATGTGATAATCAAAATCTTTTAAAAGCTGGTTGCTATGAGATTGAGGTTCCTTTGTCTGTATGACCAGCAGTTGACAAACTCCCGTTTGTGAAAAGTATTTTGAAACTGAAACTGATAACAAGGAATATCCTAAAATGGTCTACTCCACGAAAAATGTATATAGCACAAATTATGTGTTTTAACAAGCTCTGCATTTCGTGTTAAGTAAGGTTTTGTCTATCTCTTATGGTTTATCAGTTATCCAAAACTGTGCATAATTCATCCAGAATAAAGATGTTTTCAGAGGCTTTTCCCAGAAAATTCAAGATATACATTTTATTTGTCAGGTAACTATCTTAAATATAAGATATTTTAATCAAAATCGTTAGAGCAATTTTTGAGAAAATCAAAATTTTTGAAAAAAGTTCCATGTAAAGGGTAGTTTGGGGTGAGGGGATTTTCTTGCAAATCTTCGTCACACATAGACAGACAGAAACGGACATTTTTCTAAAAATGCTTTTTTTTTGTTCAGGGGGACCCAAAACATGTATTTCCGGTGAAATCTCGGTATCGACTTTTTGGGTGCATTACACTATGTACATAATGCGTATAGAGAAAGTAAAAAGTCTGATTGTTTCATTCACATGGTTTTCTCTACATCTTTGTAATAAATTATTGACAAAAATGTATTCTTCAATTTACTTTATAACTGACATAAACATTAGTATAAACGGTCTATTTATTTCCTTCCTTGTAAGTAGAAGGGGAATACACTAGGCTAAAACGATAGTCAAATCTTTTAAAAGCTGGTTGCTATGTGATTGAAGTTCCTTCGTTTGTATGATCAGCAGTTAACAAATGTCCGTTTGTGAAAAGTATTTTAAAACTGAAATTGATAACAAGGAATGTCTCAAAAATGGTCAACTCCACGAATATATATACACGTAAATGGTATGTTTTAACATGCTCTACATTTTGTGTTAAGTAAGTTTTTATCAATCTTTACGGTTTGCCAGTTATCCAAAACTGTGCAAAATTCATCCAGAAAAAAGATGTCTTCAGAGGCTATTCCCAGAAAATTCAAGATATAGATTTTATTTTTATTTCTTTATCTAAAATACACGATATATTGGTAAAAATGAATAGAGCCATTATTTAGAAAATCAACATTTTCGAAAATGTTTCCACGTAAAAGTTGGTTGGGGAGGGAGGATTTTCTTGAAAATCTTGCTGTCGCATCCTTGGAAGATACAAAACTAAAATATCAAGTTTGGTATTTAATTGACTGTTCGTTTTTGAGATATGCTGTCGAGAGATACACAAGCACACTGACACACACACACACACACACACACACACACACACACACACACACACACACACACACACAATTTTCTAACTTTACATTATCAAGGTTTTAAATGTTGTATTTATTACTTTCTGCAGCAAGTATGTACAATGTACATAGTAGACAGAGAATATATTGTATTCCACCCAAAAATTCGATACCGAAATTGCACTTGCAACACATGTTTTGAGGACACCTAAATCGAAAAATGTATTGGTTTAAAAATGTCCGTGTGTGTCTGTGGGCAGGATAACTAAAAAAGAAAACTCCGTTAAATACCAAACTTAGTAAATTTCAGTATCTTCCAAGTATGTTACATGAAGCTTTTCCAGAAAATCTCTCCAATCCAAATACCCATTGCAAGGAATATTTTTCGAAAACTAAGATATGACTTACTCAAAAATGACTCTAACGATTTAACTGCCATAAGATATTATATTATATTATATTATATTATTAGTTTAAGATATTTAAATGACAAAGAAATGTATATATTGAATTTTCTAGGAATAGCCTTTGAAGTGGATGACTTTTGTATAACTGACAAACCATAAGAGATAGATTATATACTTTTGTAGAACTCATTGATACATACAACTATGTTATGTAATTTTTTTGTAGAGTTAACCGTTTTCGAGATATTTTGGATTATTGTTATCAATTTTCAGCCATTTAAACTTTACTCAAACGGGAAGACATCTTTCTTCTCGTTTGTTTACTCCTAGGAAGTAAAGAGAATGGTAATTAAACTGTTTGGCGGCTTATAAAATACTTTACTATCGCTTTAGCCTGTGCTTTTTGTTATTTCCCTTCTACTTACAAGGAAACAAATAATAAGATTAATTGGGCTATGTTTATTTTGATTAACATGATGTACATAAAAGACTAATCTTTTGAATAAAAGGTTTGTTTGCGGATCGGCTAGAGAAAGTCATGTGAATGGAACACTTCAGATTTGTTTAGACTGTGCTGGCATGAGGACGGACAGTACAGTGTGCAACATTTCGATAATGAGAAAATGTTTACGGCGTCTCTGTTAATAAGCATGTGCCTATGTATTTATAGTTAATTATAATTGGCAGTTCAAATATACCACTACAAAAAAAAATATGATGTCTTGCATTCACATGACTTTCTCTACATCTGTGCAACAAATTGTTAAATGGCTTATCCTTCTATTTACTTCATTCTAATCGAGAAAGAATTCACAGAAATAGTTTTATTACTCGCTTCCTTGTAAGTAGAAGCGAAATAAAGGAGTACCATAGGTTAAAGTGATAGTCCAAAGCTGATTGCTATGTGATTGAAATTTCTTTGTTTGTATGGACAGGACTTGATAAATTCCTATATGAGAAAAGTATAAGTTTTTCAAAGCTGAAAATAAAAACAGGGACTATCTCAAAAACGACCAACTTCCCGAAAACATTATATATAAATTAAATTCTGTTTTTTAACGTGCTCTACATTTTTTGTGTGGTAAGTCTTTGTCTATCTCTTACGGTTTACCAGTTACGCAAAATTCAGCAAAATTCATTCAAAATAAAGTAGTCTTCAAAGGCTATTCGCAGGAAATTCAAGATATACAGTTTATTTGTCTTTAATACACGATATTTTAATCAATATGGTTAGAGCCATTTTTGATAAAATCAAAATATTCGAAAAAATTCCATGTAAAGAGTAGTTTGGGGTGGGGGATTTTATTGAAAATCTTCATGTCACATCCTTGGAAGATACCAAAGTTAAATAAAGTTTGGTATTTAACGGTCCTTTCGTTTTTGAGCTATGCCGTCCACAGACACACACACACACACAGACACACACACACACACACACACACACACACACACACGGATCTTCTTCTAAATTTTTTTTTTTTTTGGGGTTCAGGGGCATCCAAAACATGAACTTCCGGTGAATTCTCGGTATCGAATTTTTGGGTACAATACAATACCTTCCCTATTCACTATGTATATAGTACGTGTAGAGAAAGTAAAAAATGTTCCATTCACGAGGCACTCTCTACCTGCTCAGCAAATTACCTTCTTACAAAAGTTGTTTATGTCATGCTAATCGAGATAAACATTACAGAATGGTTTGGTTACTTAGTTTCTTGTATGTTGATGGGAAGTAAGGGAATACCTTAGGCTAAAGCGATGGTCAAATTGATTAAAAGCTGTAACTAAGTGACTATCATTGAAATTCGCTTCTTCGCATGGCCATGTAAAACAAAGAGTTCTTTAGAAGCTATTTCCAGAAAATCTTTAATAAACGGTATTTTAATCAAAACCGTTTGGACCATTTTGGAGAAATACAAAGTTTCAAAACATTTCCATGTAAAGGGTAGTTTGAGGTGAAGGGATTTTCTTGAAAATCTTTGTATCGCATCCTTGGAAGATAATAATCACAAACACTCAATTTTTATATTTAATTTTCCTTTCGTTTTTTAACTAAGCTGTCCAGAGACACACACCACACACACGGCGAACCTTTTTCTAAAAATAGCTTCTTTGAACCTCAAAATATATATTGCCGGTGAAATTTCGATATCTAACATTAGATGAAATACAATACATTCTCTAGCTGCTATGTACATTTGATGTGCATACGTGCTAGAGAAATTAAAAACCGTATAGTTTCTTAAGTTTTAAAATTTATGTTATTTTATTAGGAAAGATTTTCATATTTTAATTTTTCGCAATTGGAGATGTACTATTTAGTAGACAGTAGAAGAAAGAGAAATTTACGTTGAGGAGATGCATCTATGATATTGGACCAAATTGTGAAAAATTAAACAAATATTTAGTTTCATAATAAAATGATATGCATTTTAAACCTTATGAAAATATATAATTTGTACCACTTGTTGCACTTAAAGCTACTGATTAACTAAAGGTATATATGGCATGGTTATTAATAGGTACTCCCAACTTTTAATCTTATTTTCTGGCAAACTTTTTCCAACGTGTACCACACCCAAAATGTTCCACACCTTGCCATTTTTCATTAAATTGCTTCAAATTTCTATACTGCCTCCAAAAAGCATACTAAAGAAAATATTAATTTCACTTTTTCGAAATAATGCTCCAATTTTGATAAATGAAGTATTACATTTTCAAAAGCCAAGAGTTTGAAAAGTACAAAAGTGATATTTTTTCTCCACTAGTCAGTGCTAATACATAAAAACGGCAAATCTATCCGTAAATTCAATTCCTTTAAAACTGGATTTTTGTATGTGAATATTTTAACAATGCATCACGTGACCCAATTTGATTAGAACAATGTAATTAGAGAGTAAAAAATTCTGTTACATTCACACGACTTTCCTAATAAGCTAATTAATCTACAGCGCGGTAACAGAGACAAACTCTAGTAAAATGGTTGTATTAGTTCCTCCTAAATATAAGGGAAATAAGGCAATACACGAGGCTAAAGCGAATTAAATCTTTAAAAAGACGATACCAAATTTGGTATTTAACATTATTTTGGTTTTTGAGTTATACTGTCCACAGATACACACACAGTGACCTACTAAAAATGCTTTTTTTCTGGATTCAGGGATCTCAAACCGTGTTTCTAGTGAAGTCTCGGTATCGAATTTTTCGATTTTTTATACCTTCAATAACACTGTGTACATAGGACGTGTAGAGAAAGTAATAATCATAACTAAAATAACGATTCAAGCTAGAACATGGTAAAAGTGTCGTAAAAGTATCGCTATTGTTGTATATAATAATTAGTATAAATTTCAATAGGATGTCTTGCATATTGTGTATTTTCCAAATTTCACCGATGTATTACCTTAATGTAACTCCTCAGATTTGTTTTATCTCAATGGACCATAATATAATATACTATAAATACAATAATATAATGTTAATGCATACAAGTTCAGGCATTTATGAAAGAATATGTTTTAATAATTGCAGCTTTAGCAATAGTAAAGGGTTTACACAACGTTAAGGAGAAAGCACTTACCGGTTGCGTGGTTACCATTCTTGTTTTCTCTTGAGACACGGAATGACAGTGAAACTGAAGTAGTCAGGTTCAAGTTCTAGGCCAGCTTTATATATAACGGCGATAGAGAGTCGAGCGGGGGACGAGCACCGCCATCTCCTTCCTCCCGCTTCCGATTTCATCTCACGTACAGTGAGGTAACAAAACACTCTCGAACAAAACACTGCCTCGTGAAGTAACATCGTAATTACCACTAAAGCAGTTCTGACTGACTACTTCACACCATTTAAATTTTACCTTTATACTGCTTACTCTACTAAGTAAACAAAGAAAGTATTGTATTACACCCAAAATCCATTACACCGGAAATATACGTTTTCAAAACCGCGAACAAACAATTTTTACACACACAGAAAAAGCGCGCGTATGTGTGTGTGTGTGTGTGTGTGTGTGTGTGTGTGTGTGTGTGAACAACAGAAAACAGAATGCCGATATATACGAAACTTGGTAGCCATTTATATTTCGTGTTCCTAAGAAAATTTCCCATCAAGAGTCCTCTTAATTCTAAATGACTTTTGAAGAACTGCCAAAACGTAATAGAAAGAGAAAATGTTACTACAAAATAAAAAGAAAAAAAAATCTGATGTGTTCCATTCACATGACTTTCTCTACATATATGCAACAAATTATTGTTAAAAAGCTTATGCTTCTATTTTTAATCGAAATAAATTAATAGAAATAGTTTTATTACTTACTTCAATATAAGTAGAAGCAAAATAATGAAGAGCCATACGTTAAAGTGAAGTCAAAAGCTGGTTGCTATGTGACTGAATTTCCTGTTTGTATGAACAGGAGTTGATAAATTCCTGTCTGAAAAAGCATGAGCATTTTAAAGCAAAAACCAAAAATAAGGAATATCTAAAAAAGATCTACTCCAAGAAAAAAATGTATATGTCATAAGTTGTGTGTTTTATCGTGATCTACATTTTTTGTGTAGTAAGTTTTTGTGCATCTCTTACGGTTTACCAGTTATGCAAAATTCAATAAAAATCATCCAGATTAAAGTGATCTTTGGCGGCTATTCCCAGAAAATTCAAGATATCCATTATATTTGACATGTAAATATCTTATATAACTTAATGTTAAACAAAATCGTTAGAGCCATTTTTGAGAAAATCAAAGTTTTCTAAATTTTTTCCATGTAAAGGGTTGTTTGGGGTGGGGGATTTTTTTTTTTTTTTTTTTAAATCTTCGTGTCGCATCCTTGGAAGATACCAAACTACGAGACACGTAAGAGATGGACAAAGATACAAGATTGCTATTTAACGGTATTTTCGTTTTTGAGCTAAGCAGTCCACACACACACACACGCACACTTACGGATCTTTTTTCAAAAATGAGTGTAGAGAAAGTAAAAAGTATTTTTAGAAAGAGGTCCGTGTGTGTCTGTGGACAGCATAGCTCAAAAACAAAAAGACCGCTGAACACCAAACATGGTATTTAAGTTTGGTATCCTCCAAGGAAGGAACATGAAGATGTTCAAGAAAATCCCCTATACCCAACTACCATTTACATGGAATTTTTTCGATAATTTTGATTTTCTTAAAAATGCCTCTAAGATTTTGATTATAATATCGTATATTAAAGATTTTTACCTGACAAATAAAATGTAACTTGACTTTTCTGGGAATAGCCTCTGAAGAACTCTTTTGAGATATTCTTTGTTATTGGTTTCAGCTTTAAAAAACGTATAGTTTTCTCATACAAGAATTTGTCGACTCCTGTCCATACAAATAAAGGAATTTCAGTCACATAGCAACCAACGTTTGACTATCACTTTAACCTATGCTACTCCCTTATTTCGTTTCTACTTACAAGGAAGCAAATAATAAGACTATTTCTGCGAATTTTTCTCCATTAGCATGAAGTAAATAGAAGCATAAGCTTTTTAACAATAATTTGTTGCAGAGGTGTAGAGAAAGTCATGTGAATGGAACACATTACATTGTTTGTAGAATTAACCATTTTATTGAAGTATTCCTTGCTGTTGTTCTTGTTTTGTTTCGTTTCTTTTAATTTTCCATATTTGCTTGTACAAATGAGCCGTAGTTATTACTTTCTCTACACGTACTTTGTACATAGAGTATAGAGAAGATATTGTAATGCACCCAAAAATTCCATACCGAGATTTCACCGGAAATGTACCTTTTGGGTCCCCCGGAATCCATAAAAAGCATTTTTGGAAAAAGGTCCGTGTGTGTGTCTGTGGACAGCATAGCTCAACACGAAAAATCCGTTAAATACCAAACTTGGTATTTAAGTTCAGTATCTTCCAAGGAAGCGACACAAAGAATGTCTAGAAAATCCCCCCCCCCTGAACCCAACTACCCGTTACATGAAAATTTTCGAAAATTTTGATTTTCTCAAAAAACGATTTTCATTAAAATATCGTATATTAAAGATATTTATCTGACAAATAAAATGCATATCTTCAATTTTCTGGGAATAGCCTCTGAAGACTACTTTATTCTGGATGAATTTTACGGAATTTTGCCTTACTGCTAAACCGTAAGATATGGACAAAAACTTACTGCACAAAAAATGTAGAGCACCTTAAAACACACAAGTTATGATATATACATTTCTTTCGAGGATTGGACCTTTTTTGAGAGACTCGTTGTTATAAGTGTCATTTTTAAAAAGCATACTTTTCCACACGGGAATTTGTCAACTCCTGTCCATCGAAACAAAGAAACTTCAGTCACATAGCAACCAGCTTTTGACTTTCACTTTAATCTATGGTACTCCCTTATTTCGTTTCTACTTACAAGATAGGAAGTAAAAAAAAATATTTCTGTTAAAGTTTTCTCGATAAGTATGAACTAAACAGAAGAAGAAGTTTTTTAACAATAATTTGTTGCAGAGATATAGAGAAAGTCATGTGACTGGAACAGATCTGATTTTTTTTTTCTGATCCTGGCCATGCAAAGAGAATGTAATTGAAATTCCATTATATATGACCGGATTTCAAAAGATTTTAATATTGCTCTGGCTTTGTGAATTTGCTTCTTTTCCTCCTTTTTAGAAGGCACTAAGAAATAAAACTATTTCTGTTAATGTTTATCTTATTAGCATGAACTAGATAGAAGAATAACCTTTTGTAATAATTAGTTTTGAAGACTAGGCAAAGAAAATCATATGAATGGAACACGTCAAATTCTTGATATCCTGGTCATGCAAGGTAAATGGAATTTCAAAGCCATCGTATAGAAACCCGCTTTTACAAGATATTAATATTGCTTTAGCCTAGTGTTGTGCTTCATTTCTCTTGTAGTTTCAAGAAATAGATAATTATCCCGTTAGAATATGCTTTTGTAAGAATAGTTGGTTGTAGATGTTTGCATGGTCTTCATTCTGGACCCGTCCTTGGTGTATAACAGCCCCAGGCATTGTCATGTGTATTGCCGGCGCAAAACTTCTGCAATCGTGACCTTAGCCGCCAACCCAGCTACCGAGCCTAGCTTATCGGATTGTAATATGATACTTTGCTTACTCAAAGTCACAGCGAGCAAACTTTGTACAGTCTGTATCGAAAGCGTTCCACATATGTTAGTATTCAAAGTGGGCAGTAAATAGTATTCCCTTTATTTATTTTGTTTTTTAACCATGGCTCCTACGTTTTCAAAGTTAAGTGATATTACTTAGTCAGAGGAGAGAAATAGTTGCAAATGTCCTTGACTTTATGAAACAAGAGGCAGAGATGAAGGAAGAAAATGTATGTTCCCCGAGTTCTTCAAAAGTCTGTAGAAAGTGAATGAAAGAGTAACCAAGGCAACTGATATTTCACTGAGTTCCGTTTCCAAGGTTCTCAAAGATAAGAAAGAAAGAAAAATAAAACGTCATATATCGCTTTTAAATTAAAAGATATGGAACACTTGTATCGCCAGCGAATTGCAGAAATCGGCAGTCCAGGATGGGAAAATGTATGTCGATATGTTGATAACATTGAAAATCATTAGAAAGAATTGTAGAAAATCAAAAAGAATTCTAATCCAAGATAATGGTGCAGAAAGTAGCGATAGCGTTGATGATGACAATGACGTGAGTGAAGACGAAGGACTGTCAAGTGAGGAAGAATTGGAGGCAGACGATTGACATTGTTTATATAGTAGGCCATGTGTATAGATGTTTTGTAGATACATATGTAAAAATGCTTATCAATGCAGTGCATAAGAGGTGACAGATATTTGACATTGATTGTGACAGGCACTCTTGCAGCATACATGAATCGACTGGTAACTGCTCGTCTGAAAGTACAACTCGCTTCCTAGCTCTCATTAAGATTTTCACATGTCCAGATCTGTTGCGCCAGTTATATTTGTAGCTTGAAGCGAGAGGGAAGATGTTCACCATAACGGATTTTAAATTGCCAACGCTTCTCTCTTTATCTCTATGGTAATAAGTTCCTTACTCTGGCATGAGCATTCCCATATAAGGGAAATCAACTCCGTTTTGGTTCAAATGCGTAATGCTAGTTGTCGTTCTGCGAGAGTCAAGTCATGCGGAAAAAGGTAATTTAAGTAACGTTACTCAGAAACGCCCAATAAATACAGATTCCTCCGCTTGACGCCACTGCTGCTGATACCCAAGCCATCTCACCCATACAGTTGGATTTCGTCCTGGCCTCTCAACTACCGAACAACTGCTGCGGGTGGTGGAGGCTGCTGCCTAGTGGTAGGAAAAGTTGTTCTTTTTGAGAAACAGTTTAATCTGTTTCTTCTACAGCCACGAAACAGTTCCGAAATAATAGTTTCCTGCAACAGAAAT